>CM060967.1:81513875-82113875 GCA_030765045.1 Tenodera sinensis
AAAACGGCTTTCCCAAAGAATTAGTAGATAAAAAGCAGAAAAGAAAAAATTATTAAAAGAAACTACAACTCTCACAGCAGCAAAGACAAAAATGATGTTAAAAAAATTCACATATCATCCATGGGCCTTTGATAAATTTAAAAAGGTGTTCAAGGAATACAACATTCAGCTAGCACCAGTAAACCATTACTCCATAAAACACCTACTACTTTCAAACATCAAAGATGCTATTCCACCTAACAAAAAATCTGGCATATACCAAATTGAATGCAGTGATTGTAATGAAATATACATAGGAAAAACCAAAAGAAATTTAGAAATTAGATCCAAGGAACACGTTAGAAACATTAAGAGTAAACAATTAGAAAAATCAGCGGTTGCATTTCACTTTTGGACAAAAAATCATGACATAAAGCTAGAACCGAAACTTCTTAAACACATAACCGGAAAACAAGAACTGTCCACATGGGAACAAATCTTTATTTTAAAAAATAGAAACCGAGTATTTAATTTCGACATTCCTCAGAGAGACATTTTCAGTAAGTTCATCGAACCGCCACCAGAAGAAACACCAGAAGAAGCATCACCATCTGCACCATCAAGCACCATGGAAACCCAGTTATTGTCCGGTTGATAATGGAGGAAAGTTACCTTCGAAACGCGTCCCGGAAAAATATGTTGTAAGTGTTGTTCAGTGTTATTAATTAACTCACCTTTTAAATTAAAAAAAAAAAAAGCAATGAGATTATTTGAAATAACAATAGCTCCAGTCACCACATACGGGCTTGAACTCATATGAGATAAACTGAAGATCAGTGAATTGGAAAAACTGGAAAATGTAAATGCAAGATACATAAAAAGGGCCATAGGGGCAAGCAAGTATGCACCGAACAGAATGGGGTACGTGCTCACGAGGGAAACATTCTTCCTGAAGGATATAAGGACAAAGATGCTACTACCTAGCACGGAACCATACAAAGAAGTACTAACAAGAAGGAAATGCAAAGAAAATGAAATAGAAGACAACATCTTCGATACGGACGTCATGACAAATAGGCAGTGGACAAACAGCAACCAAACACAGACACATGCAATAGTAGGACTTGCAATTCATGTATTCCACCATAAAATGTGTACCAATGAGAAATACCACATCGCCAAAGAGCAATGCGTGTGCAAAATATGCAGAAATAAGTGTGAACAGTACCACTTCAACAAGTGTAAATAAAAATACAAGAAATACAATTCATTTGGACATAAATTATGTATTTTAATAAGATCTGCACCTTTTGTACACTAAGATTTTTTTCTATCTCTTATGGTTTAAAGTTATTTAAAAGTCTTCAAGAGTAAACGGGACTACATAGACTATAGCTACAAAATTCAAAATATACATTTCGTTTGTCATAAAAATATCTTAAACATACGGTATTTTAATCAAAATCATTACTCATTTTTGAGAAAATCAAAATTTTCCATTTAAAGGGTAGTTTAGGGTGAAAGAATTTTCTTCAAAACCTTTGTGTTGCACCCTTGAAGGACGTTAAACTTAAATACCAACTTGGTTTTTAAGCAATTTTTTGCTTTTGAGTTATGCTGTTCACACACACACACCCATACCCACACCCACACCCACTCACACACACACATACACACAGAGATATTTTTCTAAAAATGCTTTTTTTAATTCAGGGGGCCTCAAAACATACTTCTGGTGAAATCTCGACATAAAATTTTGTGGTGGAATACAATACTTTCTCTACTTACTACATGTAGTAGAGAAAATAAAAAAAGATTGATTACATAGGTAGTGAATTATTCAATAAATTACCAGTAAACTTTTGTAATAATACTCCATTCTCCAAGTTTAAGCACATATTAATAAATTCCTTATAAATAAAGTGTATAACAGCCTCACTGCAGATTGTAACCTACTTTCCTGCCTCCCCTTCCTTTTTTGTTTATTTCTTGTGCTTTCCTGGTTTTGTTGTCTATTTTTTTTACAATGTATACAGTACACAAAAACACTCATGCCCAAGGCAGAACTTGAACCAGAGATTCTTTGTGCGGCAGACCTTCTAAGACATAATCCTAGCAACCATAGCTGATGAGAGCTATCTAATGTTAAAGTGAAATTGTGTTGTGATTGTGACTCATGCACTGGTGCATATTCCAATACTTATTTCTTTGGTTGTGTTGTGCTTAACTTTAACCTTTGTTTGAAGATTGGTTTTTTGGTGTTGCAGTCAATAGTCACGTTTTTCCCTTCTTTTATTAATGTTTGCAATGAAGACAGTCTCTAAATTAAACAATACATAGATCAAAGAAACATTAATGGTGATTGTATAATACAATTATGTTCATTTAGAGTTTGAATTGTGTTTTCATAATAGCTGAGTTCAATATACAAGGTGTTAGGGATATGAGTGCGGAGACTTCAAAGGCAACTTCCTGGCATTAAACTGAAACATAAGTTCTTGTACCATTTTCCTCTATAGTGCATAGTTTCATAAATAAAAATTAAAACTGGTCATAAGTGTGATTGCAAATATGTCCCCACTCCATTATCGTCTATTTCTGCAATTAGGACAGCAAGATAGAGCAACAAAAGATGTGTTATTTATGTGTTTACCATATGTTGCTAAAATGATTCATTTAGCCACAATATGATATGAAAGGACTGGATTCCAGCGTGTCTATTGGAATAAAGTCGTGGGCATATGCTTGGCAACCCTGCAACATTAGCCCATGAGAAGTGCAGAAAGTGAGAGAATGTTGACAGTACAACTACCCCCGTGACATCCGTGCACAACAGCAGGTTCTGTCAGTGCTTCAGGTGCATTAAATGTATTCAGAACTATGGCAGTCTTTACAAATCAAGAGTATTTAGATATGCTTCTTGCTTAGGGCAAAACCGATTGTAACACATGTGAAGTGCAACGCTTGATGATCTTCGCACAGGTGTGTTTGAAGCAGCCCTAGAGATTGAGCACAACACAGAAGCTCTAATGAGGGTAGAGCAAAATTGGCTAAGTACATGTGATGCCTGCATAGATTCTCACAGAGCACATTTTGAACATCTACTGTAAAACACATCTTGCTGAGTTTGCAGCTATTGACCATTAATAATTTTCTTCTTCTTCTTCTTCTTCTTCTTCTTCTTCTTCTTCTTCTTCTTCTTCTTCTTCTTCTTCTTCTTCTTCTTCTTCTTCTTCTTCTTCTTCTTCTTCTTCTTCTTCTTCTTCTTCTTCTTCCTCCTCCTCCTCCTCCTCCTCCTCCTCCTCCTCCTCCTCCTCCTCCTCCTCCTCCTCCTCTTCCTCTTCCTCTTCCTCTTCTTCCTCCTCCTCCTCCTCTTCCTCTTCCTCTTCCTTCTCTTCCTCTTCTTCTTCTCCTTCTTCTCCTTCTTCTTCTTCTTCTTCTTCTTCTTCTTCTTCTTCTTCACGTCTTAGGCCATCTAGGCTGTTCTGGCTCCAAAGTCATGTTCTTTATAATAGAGTTTCCTGTTTAGCAAACGGTGGCTGTTTCTAATTACACAATTACACGAATGAGGTATTTCCATATTTAACATTTGAAGTTGCTATCTTTGATCATCCGACTACACCTTATGCGTAGCCTCTTATGCAGCTTTTAGTTTAGTTCTCATAAATACGATTGAATAGCTTAAAACCAAACCACCCCATCCCTTGTTGTTGGCGGCACCGTGGCCGAGCGGTTAGCACGCTCGCCTACCACCTAGGTGGCCCGGATTTGATCCCAGGGACCCGCATGTGGTATTCGTGGTGGACGAAGCGGCGTCAGGGCGGGTTTTCTCCAGGTGCTCTGGTTTCCCCCGCCATCTCATTCCACCGGTGCTCCATCTTCATTCCATGTGTCATCAGTGTCACCGCCTGTGGTGCTGTAGTAGTAAAAGCGGGCGTTAAACACTGCAACAACAACCATCCCTTGTTACTGGCATTAGCTGACAAACACAGGCACGTGGTGAACTGGATTTCGAGCGCTAGCCTAGTTTAGACCTTCACCCATTGCAAGTGTGAACTCATGCCTGGCCGCAAACCAAAACAAAACATTCGGCCTGTGTTGCCACACTGTGCAGATAATGTATTCAATAATGTTCGATCATCTCCTTTAACTTTCAAGATAGATGGAGTTGTTATTGAACTTTATTATTAGTCATATTTGGATCTCCCAGCACGCGAAGTCCTCGCACTCATACCCCTAACATCCTGTATTTCATACAAACGCTCAGTTTTTTATTGTAACTTATTGCTTCAAGGAGAAAGGAGCAAATATTTGCAAATATCTGCAAAATTCTATGTGTTATTGCTTCAAATGCTATTAGCATTGTTAAAAGAATTCAAATCATCTCATTTTTAAATATTTCAGTATATTTTGAATAGAATGGTCTCTATACATAACAAAAGAAAAAAAGGTAACTTGGTGTCAATAACAGGGAAGGATAAAATAGCGGAGAAAATAAATGTTACTTAATTTCAAGTTTAATAACCATTCCACCAACCATTCACATTCAAAAGAGCATTCTGCCTTCTTGGAATTGAAGTAACAAGTTACTTGCATATGCATGGTCGTCTGCGCATGCTCTTCCACACTTCTTGGATGTGTTCCTTGAGTTTTGGGGAGTTTTTTCTTCTCTGTGGTCCCACTTATTGACCATGATAACCCAAATATGTTCCATTGGATTAAGAACCAGAAATTTAGAAGGTCATTAAAGACGCAAAACCTCCAGATGCTCTTCCATCCAATCCTTGGTTACTCTGGAAGTGTAAATACTGCTGCTGTCAAGGACATAGTTAATGATCTTCAATTCATCTGCAAGATATAGAGCATAAACAGTTGGTAACATGGTATCCTCCAAGATTTCCATATGGTACCTGTCATAATTCAGTTTTGGAGACACCCAAGCTAACGCATCCACACTGGCAGCAGACATCCATACCCAGAAAGCGGTGCTAATTCTGCCATTTCTTACTGTTACCGCTAAGTGCTGTGGGATACAGCAAGTGTTGCCAGGCACCAAAATATCATCCTTCTCTTTTCTTCTGATGAAAACACCTTTTCATTAGTCCATATCACAGTCTTCCAGAATTCATTTGGCACTGGGAGGAACTGGAGAGCAAATCCCACATTCTTCTATGGCTCTTTTTAAGCTGGCTTCCTGTGATGCTGTTGACTTCTCACTGTGGAAGGTGACACCTGAAGACTCAAGTGCCTTACTATCGATGTACTAGGATGAAAAGGATTGTCTATTGAATTTTGTAGTTCTGGGGTGGTAACTCTTAGCCTTCCAGATTTCTTTCATGTTTTTAGCCCATGTTCTCCTTCTTCTTGAAACTGCTAGATCCAGTAAAGAACACAGTATTTTCCCCTCCCAGCTGCATCTGCTATCTTATGGTAGATAAACCATGTTGGCAAGTTTTCACATACCAACAGTGCAGCCTTGTGTAACTTTCAATGTTAGTGACATTTTCCTATATCACTCTTAACATACTCGAACCAGGAATGGTGCAATGCATTTGCTATCCTAGCCTCACATCTTTATATACCAAAGGATCCCAAGGGGCAGTGCCATGGTCAAAAGGTTAGGCCATTCACCCATCACCAAGGCAGCCTGAGTTCAATCCATGGTATTTGTGGTGGATGAAGTGGCATCTGGGTGGGTTTTCTCCAGGTTCTCTGAGTTTCCCATGCCACTCATTCTACCAACTGCTCCATCATCTATTTTACCTGCATTTCATATCTTCTTCTTCACTCTTATACCTGGTGCTTGGTCATCAACTCGCCAACAGGCCTCTGAGGCCTAGAAGATGTCAGTCCTCCATACGGAAGGGTAATGAGATAAAGAAAAAGAAGAAGGCAAGAAGAAATAAGGAGGAGAAAGAGGAAGAAAGAAAAAGGAGGAGGAAGAAGAACAAGAAGAAGAATCCCAAGAAAGGCACTACAATTTGCTGGAATGTTTGACAATCACAAACCCTCTTAGCCATAATGCTAGATCCATATTACCTATATTCTAAGTTTTATAAAACTCTGAAATACTTTGGAATAAAATCTATTTCTCTATAGTTAACCCAATAAAATACGAAACCATATAAATAATTATATTGTTAAGATGATGTGTTTTGTCCTGCTTTATATTTGTTATGGCTTATTTGTGGTTTTCCTTTTATATCCATTTGTTTCTTCAATAATTTTGTTGTTCTTTTTTTGGTTTTGGGTCAGACTATTGCAGCACACCTGTGAATTTAATGAAGCTTAGTGTCTTCCTGATCTTTTATAATTAACATGAATCTACCAAGTCTTGAAGCTTTCCTGGCGGCAATATGAAAATAACTCTTCTCGGGCTATCAGCCAGGTGAATTCTGGAAGTGATTCTGAGCTTTCAGAATTCACCTGACTGATAGCCCCAGAAGAGTTACTTTCAACATGAATCTAATTTACAGAAATCTGAAAAATATGTCATAAGTTAATTTAGTACTTTTTAGAGTAAGCTTAATATTAAACACAACATTATTTTCCTAGTGTGTGTTTGTGAGAGAAGAATATGGTTAGGGAGATATTTGTGATTGTCACAAGTAATAATTTTTGGTTGAGAAGCAGTGCATTTCATTCAAAACTTCTATGTCAAACTTTAACTTCAGGTATACAGTTTTATGTTTACTGAGTAAAAATGTTTAGATAATGGCCAGGCATTTGCTTGTGTGTCTGTGCATGAATAACATAAGTAGGTAAAAACTTTGTAGTAGGATAAATATAAAATTTCATACCCAAGTGGCCTAGTCACACATGGTTTAAAGATCCATGCAGAGATGAATATAAATACCCCTCAACACAAACTCTCCTTTCGCATTAAAACTATTTCTTATTCTTTTATTGTTTTGTAAATGCTTTAGCAGTTTTGGTTAGAGAGAGAATAGGGTTTAGGGGTGCTCAGCCTAAAAGGTCATTAGCAACTGGGTTTTGAATAGAGTGGCATATATATTTTACATTGTCATAACAAATTAAATTTGTCTCACCGATATTTTATGATTAGCCTATTAAGTCCTTCTAATTCTCACCAAGTTCATATAAATGCAAAAGGAATGACAAAAGTTTGCAGATGTGTGGAACTTGCAAAAATATACATTTTCATTAAATGGCTCTTTCTGTAGCATTTGCAATTCCCAAAGTAGTCGTTAATTTAAGTTTGAATTTTGAACATTTCTTTAGAAACATTAGGAAGTATGAAAATTATTCACCTGAGTGCTCAGCAAACAAAACGTATTGCATGCAATCAAAGTACAAACAATGCTACCAAACCGCATTCCTTAATATGAAATTCTCTGTGTTTGTGTTTGCGCACATGCAGGCATGTGCACATGTGGGTGTGTGTTTTTTGCATAAAATATTCTAAGACATTTTATGTTTTTTTATATGTACTGTTTATTGTGCCCCTAATCCTGAAAATATTGTTGCAGTACCATTTATGTTATACTCCTATCTTCAGTGATCTAGGAACCAATTAATAATCTTATCCAACGGAAGGCTGTCAGTTTCTTTCCATGATTGTTTCTTCTACGAAGGAGGAAAACATTAGCTGATAGTCAACAGCCTTGTGGGGCAGGTAAACCTCTTGAGACAGCTTCTGGCTGGACTAACTACTCGGGAACATTTACCCTCCCCCCCACCCTCCCCGCCCTCCGGGGTGAGTTTCACAATGGAGTAGAAAACATTTGGGAGGTCTGTACATAATATCCCCAACACATGCCTACCAGAGCTTAGCACTGGGTAAGTAGTACACTGGTGTCTTTGGTTTGCAGCTTTTTTAAGTGATATTTTCCCCCCTTCTTTTTAATACATTGTTAATTTCATTTCCACTTCCTGATTGAGAACCAAAAATTTGGAAAATGTTAATGATTTTTGAGCTGAGACTTCAATTATGTTTTTCTTCAAATAAAACCAGGAGCCATTAGACCTCACTTCAGTTTGTAATAAAATTGTTACACACAGCAAGATAAAAAGTAGCACTCTGGTCAACAGCCAGGTCTGTTTACTTCTCAATCACTAATACTATGTATCATTAACAGGATTGTGGGAGAAACTGTGGTAAGGGTTTCATATATAAAGGCAAATTATATTATTAAGTTTTCATGACCATTTCTAAATGCAGGAGATAAGAGTAATAGCAATAGGCACAGATATATATGTATCTGTTTGAACTGCTCTATTACAGGTCATACACAGAAGTGTATCATAGCTATCTCCACCATGTGAGTTCCTTCCACATACACAGATTAGTGATTGGTTTTAAAGATAAGATAATCACTTAATTATGATTATCAGGATCTGAGCATATAATCTTATCATTGCCATTCCTAAGATAACTTAGGTACCTAGTTCAACATTTGCTACATAGATAGACTGTCAGGTTTCTTCAAAACGTGCAATATTTAAAAACAAAGTTACATATTCTACTAAAAAATGGCTGAATCTAATGAAGAACTACAGCAGTCAACAATGGAGCAAATAAATGTGCAAAATTTAGATTATGCTGGTTTGTCTATCAAAATATTATATATGTACATTTCACTCAGATAGAATTAAGGCCATTGCTAGGTGTCAGACACTAAAGCAAATCATGACAGCTGTCAGCACACAAAGACATAGAATTCATTATATGCTTCAACAAATACATTATTTAGAGACTAAACTTCACTTAGCTTTGGTTTTAAGGCACTGAATTATTTCGAATAATTAAATAACTCAGAAACTTAAAACCAAAGATAAATGATGCTTAGTCTCTAAATATTTTAATATATTTACTTATACTGCTTCACTATCAATAGCTTTAGTTTTTTCATTGTGTTCGTTATATGCCGTTCACGTGATATTCAGCTAGGAAAAGAATGCACAAACCAATTGTTTATATTCAGTAAAATAAAAGTTTCTTATCTAAAAAATACACGTTGGTTCAATAAATTACATAGAGGAGTAACAGGTGCATAAAGTAAAACATAATGTAACAAATTAATCATTTTTAGAAAATCTGTTTCACTTCAATCATTGTTTTAAACATTTGAGGAAAGCATTTTCAGAAAGCTCTTTTAAGAGATCAGTGATGTTCTGTGAATATCAGATATGCATGCTGTAATATTGTTTGTGACATCAGCAATCTGCAGTGTATTATGCGCATCAGTTTTGAATGCAGAATTATGTTAACCAGAGGAGTGGTAATTAGCAGTTCAGTTATTTTCTCAATACCATTTTCAAAATACATTTTCATATATTTATGTGACAATACAAATATAAAATGCAAAGATAGACGTCTGAGGGCAGATAAATAAAATCACATAAAGGCTTTTCCTGCACAAAGAAATCAAATCAGTTGCTCTTAGCACATATCGATTTAGCTTTTTCCAGAGATGCACATATTTACGGAGACATGGGTTTTAATTTATGCAGTTGTGAGGATTCTTATGGCTTTTCTTGTAGTAGTATATTTATATATAACATAACTATACAGAACTGATTGCACTATATGAATGTGTGAAAGTAAAGTATGATCCTTTTTATGTTTTCCGACAAGTAAATAAAACAAGTAGTAACTAAGAATAGATTACCAGATTCGAGTTATTCACACTCCTTGCCCTGAAAACTGAGTAATGTTTTATGCAGTAATCATTTTATTTTCTGAATCTGTGAATGAGAAGCTTGATATCCACATTTGACACATTGCATGCAGTCTTTAGGTGCTAACATCATGGCAGAGTTGAAATTTCATTTGAATTCATCTCCACCTTCTTAACCCTAGAACGTTATTGATATCAGGACGTATACTGTTGCTATCAGTGTGCATATTTTACATGAATAGTTGGCTCTTAATGAAATGTTATACAATCTGCTTGTATATTTAATATCTTTATTGACAACTTATGTTCTAGAGTTTAGAAATGCATGTGATCAACTTGAAACAAAAAGAAAAAGGATACAACAAAATAAAATAAGAAATGATATTGAGAATGTAATCCAGTACATCCCACAACAATGTAGCATTTGACTACTACTACTACTACTATTGCCACTACTACTTCTACTACTACTACTACGAATAATAATAATAATAATAATAATAATAATAATAATAATAATAATAATAATAATAATAATAATAATAATAATAATAATAATAATAGTAATAGTAATAATAATAACAATAACAATAATAATAGTAATAATAGTAATAATAGTAATAATAGTAATAATAGTAATAATAATAATAATAATAATAATAATAATAATAATAATAATAATAATAATAATAATAATAATAATAATAATAATAATAATAATAATAATAATAATAATAATAATAATAATAATAATAATAATAATAATAATAATAATAATAATAATAATAATAATAATAATAATAATAATAAGAATAATAATAACAACAACAATAGTAATAACAGCAACAATAACAATAACAATAGTAATAATAATAACAACAACAATAATAATAACAACAATAATAATAATAATAATAATAATAATAATAATAATAATAATAATAATAATAATAACAACAACAACAACAATAGTAATAACAGCAACAATAACAATAACAATAGTAATAATAATAACAACAATAACAACAACAACAACAACAATAATAATAATAATAATAATAATAATAATAATAATAATAATAATAATAATAATAATAATAATAATAATAATAATAATAATAATAATAATAATAATAATAATAATAATAATAACAGCAACAACAATAATAACAACAATAATAATATTATAATAATGATAATGATGATAATAATAATGATAATACAGCTACAATAACATAGCCTATGGGATAGGTTGTGCTGTACCAAAGATGCCATGGCAGGCTGTATTATGTTTTGTAATTAGGGCCTTCATTTGCATATTTTTCATAGAATTTATATATGTATATGCTTATATACAGAGAGATCCAAAAACATCCAAATTGCTGTGCGGTGTTTTTCTACTGTGCACATGGAAACACAATAAAACACAGCTGCTGTACACAAACTCAGTTGGTTGACTTGTTTTTCTCTACTCTGAAAGTGCAGTATTGAGCTGCTGGTGATATTGTGTGGTTGAGCTATTACCTGTGTGCTTTATTATTTTGTCCTGTACTTAGTCACAAAGTGTATTATTGCTCAGCATGTGTATTATTGCACTGCACAGCATGTGTTTATTTATAATTCATAAGTGTTAACTCTTGGCGGCTCCGTGGTCAAGCGGTTAGACCATTCCCCTGCCACTTAAGTAGCCCGGATTCAATTCCAGGGATCCATATGTTGTAATTGTAGTGGACAAAGCAGCATTCGGGTAGGTTTTCTCTGGGTTCTCCAGTTTCCCTCACTACATCACCTTTCCATTCATCAATTTTGCTGGCATTTCATATCATTCTCTTTCTCACTATCTTACCTGGTGCTTGGCTGATACCTGCTTCCAGGTCTTCACTCTGTCTGGTCCATAGATTTGTCTGCTCCCCGACAGGCGTCTGACCCTAGGCAATAGCTTGTAAGTCCTAGAGGGTGTAAGTCCTACATAAGGGAAGGATAAACAGGAAAAGAAAAAGATGAAACTGTGACACAACTTCAACCAGGTGATCCTGTAATTAGGTGCACATTTTGCGAGTGGACCCTCAATAGTATATACAATGGTGAAACTGACCCACATTTTCTATTTTTAATGGACGAAGCTTGGTTCCACCTTCATGGATATGTGTGCACACAAAATAATTGTTATTAGAGCTCTGTGAAACCTAATATTGTTCATGAAATACCCCTTCATGGCGAAAAAATTGGTGTATGGTGTGCCATTATGGAGGAAGAGTTACAGGTCCAATTTTTTCAAGTCAACAGTTCACTACTGTACATATTTAAATACGACTTTGCTCCCTTTTTTTAGAGAATTAACCAACAGGGAGCATGATTTTGCCTTTTTTCTACCAGACTCTGCAACAGTTCGCACAGTCAATCTTTCAATGAGAACAATTGAAAATGTGTTTGATGAGAGAATTATTAGTAGAGATTTGTGGCCCTCTCAGTCCCCCAGCCTAACCCCCTGTGATTTCTATCTCTTGGGTAACTTAAAGCATAAAGTGTACAAGTGTGTACCCACCTATTCTGGATGAATTAAAACAAAATATCTGCCAGGAAATTGCCAGCATTTCTCAACGTGAACTATGGCGAGTGAGGGATAGTTTCCCAAAGAGGTGCCAAGAATGTATGGACGACAGTGGCCAGTTTCAACATCTCCTTTCATAAGGTTGGTAAGTAAAGTCTTTAAAAGCAGTTTTTAAAATGTTGCATGGTTTTATTCGTGCTGTTCTATGACAGTGGGAAATGGCGATAAGTGCCGAGGACGCGTACAGGCAAAGCACAACACAGCCAGTTTGGAGTCTTTTGAATCATCCTTTATTATGTGTAAGAACTATGGGTGTTCTGATTCATTTGACTGCTACTTTATGGTACATATGAGTTCATTGTTTTGTGACGTATAAATGCAACATATGTTGAATATTTTCATGCTTGCAAGGCATATTTTAATGAGTTTTAACTTTTTCTTTAATTTTTCCACCATCTGGATCATCCAGTCATGAGTAATGTTGCATGGCTGGGTTACTGATGATGTTATAAAAGATCACACAAGATTACACAGCAAAAGATTGTTTGTTTCTTTGCACAAGACCAGGAAATCGCATACAGTAGCTAGTAAGCAGTGTTGCTTGTTGTAATGAGGAAGACTGCTGAGAGCTGGTTGAAGAATTAAGTTCATGTATATTATGTGTGTGTAAATAGTGCATGTTAATTGGATAATAGCAACTGGATGTGGACAAATTAGGATACAAAGAACTGAAAAATGCCAAAAGGAAATCTATTTCGAGTGCTAGATTAAATATCTTACAGAAGAAGTTTGCAGGTGACTTAATTTCTACAGATAATAAAATAGTAGTTTAGTGGTTAGAGCTCGATAAACAAAAGATCCATGGTTCAAATCCCGACTATGGCATTATTTCAATTCTGATTCCACCTCTTAAGGGTAGTACTGTTTTGTGGAGCTTGCAAGAAAAATTTAGGGAGTGGAAAAAGATTTTAATTAGTTCAGTATATAACCACAGCAAAATATTAAGAGAATTGAACCAGAATACTTGTAAATAAAGTCTGTTTAAAAGCAATTAGTAGAGTGTTTAGAGAGTACAATTAGTCGGTTTTCTTATGAGTTGTGTAAGACACTTTTAGCTGCTGATGTTCCACTGTGGAAAATTAATAATCCCAAATTAAAAGAATTTCTTTACAAATATGCACACACCTAAAGGAAGTACATTGCATAAGACATAGGTAGAGCGCTGTTACAACAAAGTAATCTCATACTTACAAAACCAACTGGGGTATCAGTTCATATGGATGTCAGTTGATGAAAGCATTGACATTCAGGGCTGTTTTGTTGTTAATGAATTATTGGTACCTTAAATAAGGAGCAAAAGGCTGAGCTATATCTTCTAAATGTGTGTGAATTACCAACTACTAACAGTTTAACTGTGATCCTGAGTGTGATGTACTCCTTGAAATTATTATGGTCTTCTGGTGTTAAATACAAGGGGTAGTGATGCGCCTCCTATAGCCTCTCCTACCCAATTCCCATCCTCATCCTGCCCGTGGTGCAGCCTGCTTTTAACAGATGAGGCTCTGGGGACCGAATCACAGCAGTATAACTGTTTCATCTAAAATGGAGGAAATGTCATTTACATATGTGCTGACCTATCACAGCATAACAGCGTCCCTCAGAGGCACATGAGGGGAAGGTCGGTGGATCTAAATACACCTATTTAGTCCTCCCGGCTAGGTCCGATGGACCCGTTGACCAACGATAGGTGTGGTCCCCCTTGCAAAATGGGGGTTTAAGTCGGGTGATGTAACTGCCACATTGTAAAACTGGTGCCCGTTAAGAAAACAGTTACATGAAAGCCACATACATGAATATGAGTCCTAAAGATAAACATTCCGGAGTTAAAACTGTCCCCCAATTGGATCTCCTGGTGGGGACATCTTTAGGCAAATTTCATCACAACAATTCCAATACTTTAAGAATTCTACAATGGAATGCAGGAGGCATGTCCCAGCCTAAAAAACAAGAGCTAATGAAAATATTGAAAGACCAAGATATAGATGTCTTCACAGTACAAGAAGCCAATATATCAGAAGAACAGGAAATATACTTTGAAATGGATCAGTACACTACACATATACTTCCAAAGGCTCGTCAAATAGCAAGTGGTATTCTTACAGGAATTAAAAGAAATATGAAAGCTACTATCCAAATCCAAAAAACAATGGAAGAACAAGATAAATCAGAAATAGTTAAAATTGAAGTATGGAAAAGTAACTACCACTATAGAATTTACAGTATCTACAATCCTCCAGACAATACACTAGATCTAAATTCTATTCCCATAGAACCCAAAAGTATTTTAATAGGTGATTTTAATGCACACTCCCCTAGGTGGGGCTACAGAGATATAAATTCAGCAGGAAGAGTCATAGAAGACCTATTAAACTCGTCAACAATGGAATTAATATTTAATCCAAATGATCCACCCACTTACCTTCATTATAATGGTTCAGGTACAAATCCTGATCTTCTGATGGTGTCATCTGACATAATTGACAACACAAAAAGAGAAATAATAGAAGACCCAGGTTCAGGCCACAGAATCACCATAAACTCCATAAGAGGTCTAATAAATAAAAGTAACAAACCAAAAATTAAAACTTCTTGGAATTTTAAAAAAGCAGATTGGTGCAGTTTCCAAAATGAGATAGAAGGGAAGTGTAATATACTGTTAGAATCAGAGTTCAAGTCAACAGATGAAATGAATAAAAAAATGTGTGAAATATTATTTACAGCAGCCAAAACACATATCCCCAAAGGAAAGTTAAAGAAATATAGCTACTTTTGGTCTCCATCTTTATCTAAGTTAAAACACGAAAGAAATATAGCAAGAGTCAAAGCCGAAAGAACCAAGTGCCCAGAAGATGTACAAAACTGGAGAAGAAAAGCAGCCATTTTTAAGAAAGAATTAATTACAGCAAAGAGGGCCAGTTTCACAAATTTTGTAGAACATATGGACTATAGGAAAGATGGAAATAAAATATACAAATTCCTTAATAAAACAAAATTATCAAAAAATACAACTGAACCATTAAAATATAATAACAAAAGCTTAACTACAGATAGGGAAATAGCAGAATCCCTTAACAAGTTTTATGCTCAGTCACAAAGAATACCCCAAGCGTATAAAAAACAAGATAAGGCTATCCAAAAAACTATCAGAGAAACTAATAAGCCAAAAGGTATACGAAATGATATTTTTATTCAGGATTTTAATGAAACAGAACTGGATTTAGCAATAGAACAATTACAGAACAAAAAATCTCCTGGACCTGACAAGATCCACCCAGAGTTTATTAAACACCTTGGCAGGAAAGGAAAAGAAATCCTACTTAAACTGTATAACACGTGTTGGAGAATGACTGTACCTTCCGACTGGAAAAAAGCCATTATCATCCCGATTTTAAAGAAAAACAAACCCTCAAACAATATTAATAGTTTCAGACCAGTATCTTTGACCAGTGTTATTGCAAAAGTGATGGAAAGAATGGTGGCATCTAGACTTAACTGGTTCCTAGAATATTACAACTTAATTAATAGTTCACAGACCGGCTTCAGACAGAATCATAGTACAAGTGAAAATGTACTCCTACTAAGCCAAGACATCAAGGAAGGAGGATACCTTGGCACTATTCATTGATTTTAAATCAGCATATGACTCAGTCTGGAGAAACAAATTAATTGAGAAGGTGCAATCAATAGGTGTGAAAAGTAACATGCTTAAGTGGATAACTCACTTTATTTCACAAAGATTTTGTGCCACAAAATATAATACATACATTTCCAAATATAAACAAACACACCGAGGACTTCCACAAGGCGCTGTTCTGAGCACAACACTCTTTAACATATATATAAATGACCTTCCATCAATAATAAAAACTTTAGAAACCAAAATTGCTTTATTTGCTGACGATGTAGTCATTTGGACTTCAGGCTCTCCAAAAAAACATGAATTAATTAAAGACAGAATAGAAACAGCCCTAAACAAAGTACATGAATGGAGCTCCAAAAACCTCATGACTATCAATGTGGAAAAAACAAATTATGAATTATTTACACTAAAATACAAACCAGTTAATATTAACATAAATTGTAATGGTAAACCACTCAAAGCAGTTGATGATGCCAAATACTTAGGCATCACTTTCGACAGAAAGCTAAGTTGGAAAAAACATATAGCAAACATCTCAGAAAAGGTTGAAAAGAAACTGCAAATCCTGAAAAGGTTAGCTGGTGCTAAATGGGGCTGCTCAAGGAGAGTCCTTAACACAACATACAAAATGTATGTTAAACCAAACCTCTTGTACTGTTCTGAAGCTTTAATAACAGCAGCAAATGCTAACATCAATAAACTTGAACAAATACAAAATCAGGCTCTTCGCCTAATCACTGGAGCAGTTAAATCCACACCTATTGATGCCACGCTTGCCTTAACACGGACCCCATCAATAACAACAAAAATAGAAGAACAAGCATTGCTCCAGCACGAGAAAATGTTACGACTGCCAAACTCTAAATGGACAGAAGAGAACCTCCCCCCTTCAATCCTTAAAACTCATAGTAGTTTCCTAGAAAAGGTAACACAGATTAAATCCAAATTGAACATTCCTAACACCAGAGAAAATCTACTTATAAGAGAAAATCCATTGGAATTATTGCAACCTACCTTCAATTTGGAATTAATAGAGGAAATAAGTAAATCAGACACACCAAAAGAAATACAAAAACTTCTAGCTCTGGAAACAATCAATACTAGGTATCCCACAGAAGAATGGCTGCACATATATACTGATGGATCCTCCAAGGAAAACCTTACTGGAGCTGGAGTTACGTGTTCACATTTTTCCTTTTATCATTCTGTTGGCAGAGACACAACAAATTATGATGGAGAAATAGAGGCTATATACATTGCTCTCCGACAATTATTAAATCTTCCCTTAAATAAATTTAACAAGGCAGTAATTCTTTCAGATTCTAAAGCTGCAATTCAGGGAATATGTTCAAATACTACAAAGAAGTCAACA
This sequence comes from Tenodera sinensis, assembly GCA_030765045.1. Classification (NCBI taxonomy): domain Eukaryota; kingdom Metazoa; phylum Arthropoda; class Insecta; order Mantodea; family Mantidae; genus Tenodera; species Tenodera sinensis. The sequence goes on from CM060967.1 coordinate 81,531,119, forward strand.
AATATTAGAGAATGCTACAAAATGTTAACACAACTCCAAAAAGTTAATAAGACTGTTCATCTCCAATGGATTCCAGCACACTGTGGAGTCATGGGGAACGAAGCTGCAGACTCACTTGCAAAGAAAGGCACAACAATAAAACAAAAGTCTAAATTCAATTTCTCATATTCCTCAATAAAACACTTGATCATTAAAAATTTTTCTCATTCATACCTACAAGAAATAGAAACAAATGCCAAAGATAAAAAATAGATTACACTACTTTCCAACCCAGATATAATCCCCCAGAGACCAAGGAAAACAGCGGTTGCAGCCTTCCAACTATTGACAAATCACGACTGCTTAGCAAGTCATCTCTACAGAATAGGTATCTCAGCCTCACCAATATGTGTCCTGTGTAACGATCCAGCAGAAATGAACCAAGACCACTTGAAGACCTGTGAAGCATTAAGATCAGAAGAAACTACAGTTCAAAAGTATTGGAAAGCACGAATGCTAATGGCTTCATTGCCAGATGCAAGGCACTAGAAAACAACAACAACTTTTAGCTGTTACAGATGCAACTAGTTACATGATAAAATCAGGACAAACACTGAAAGGTTCATATATTTCCTAACTTAATTCATATCACATGTTATGCATCTCATTGCTGAAACAATACAAAATTGTTTCCAATTAGTAATCAATTTATAGCCTCTACAAAGAAATTTTTTTTCAAATCCTCTTCTAGAATCCAGTTGTTTAAATCAACAGCACCTAATATTCCACTTCCTCCTGCATTGGTGTTGCTTGATGGAGAATAGACTTGATGCAGCCTTGCATTAAGCCAACACATACACTCAGTCAAAGAAGTTATTAACCTATTAGATTTGAATGAATCTGCATCAATAGAAACAGTTCAAAATATTTTATCAGGCAGTGGATTAGGAGATAGACTTGTTTTCATACCTACCCATTTTCTTACTTGCCAACAGCCATCACATCATTGGAAACTATAGAGACTCTTCTCTTAAATGAATCACTAAATATTATTGAAGAAACAATATGCAAATTAAGTTGTGTTAATCGTAGTGCAGGTCAAAAAGTGAAAGAGGAAGTGTACAATATAGTTTCAAAAAATCCTGGTTATAAACAGATGTGTGATATTCAAAACATTCCTGAAAGAAACCCATCTAACATGCCATTTTTTTAATATATCAACGTCCTCCAACTTAATGTCATATCGGACGGTGAATGACTGAAAATGGGTGAAATGATGCTCAAATGAGCCCAAGGTCCATGGAGCTTTAAGTTACCTGACATTTGTCTCCTCAGGATAAGGGAAAACCTTGGAAAAAAACCTTACCATAATAGCTTACCTTAAGCGAGATTCGAACTCACAACCTCTTGAAAGTGAGACAGACACGCTAATCATCACGCTACCAAGGCAGGCCTAGCATGCCAAGAGACTAATTAATTTCATTTAAATATGCTCCAGCAACCTCTTGTGTCGTAGAGAAAAGCTTTCTGCAATACAAAAGTGTTTTACATAACAACAGGAGCTTTTCAGTTGGAAATTTATGTAAATGATGGTTATGAACTGCAATAATTCATTAGTAAATGTTGGCATGGGGGCCACATCTACTTCAACCTCTAAAGTATGAAATAACTTTATTAATTTTATTAGTTACTAGCTTGTATTTTCTATTCCCAAGGGAGATTAACTAATTCAGTTTTTTACTTTCTCTACTGGTAAGTAGAAGGAAGTATTGTATTCCACCCAAAAATTCAATGTCAAGATTTCACCGGAAATATATGTTTTGAGACCCCCTAAATCCAAAAAAAAAAAGCATTTTCAGAAAAAGGTCTGTGTGTGTGTGCGTGCGCATGCGTGTGTGTTTGTCAGTCTGAGGACAGCATAACTCAAAAACAAAAAGTCGGTTAAAAACCAAAGTTGGTATTTAAGTTTAATGTCTTTCAGAGATGCGACACAAAGATTTTGAAGAAAATAGCCCTACCTTAAACTACCCTTTACATGGAAAATTTTGCAAACATTTTGATTTTCTTGCAAATGGCTCTAATGATTTTGATTAAAATGTCATATGTTTAAGATATTTGTATGACAAATGAAATCTATATTTTGAATTTTCTGGCTATAGCCTATGTAGTCCTGTTTACTCTGGATGACTTTTGAATAGCTCGTAAATCATAAGAGATTGACAAAATCTTACTTTACAAAAAAATGTAGGTCTCGCTAAAACACACAATTTATGTCTGAATAAATTTTTTTTTGTAGAGTGAACCATTTCGGAGATATTCCTTGTTATTTGTGTCAGTTTCAGAAAGCTTAAAACTTTGTGAAATGGAACATTGTTGTTCATTTTTTTATATGTTAAGTGTGCAAAGAGAACGGGATCTCAAAGCTTTAAAATATTTTACTATCGCTCAAAGTCTCAACTAATATGAAGAAGATATAGGAATAAGAGTTAGCTAACAATGGTTAGCACAAGAGTAGAGAAAGTCATGTGAGTGCAACACACCAGATTTTTAGAAAAAGGTCTGTGTGTGTGTCTGTGTGTCTGCTGGTCTATAGCTAGCATAACTCAAAAAGGAAAAGACAGTTAAAAACCAAAGTTGGTATTTAAGTTTAATGCCAATCAAGGATGCAACACAAAGATTTTGAAGAAAGTTGCTCCACCTTAAACTACCCTTTACATGGAAAATTTTGATTTTCTTAAAAATGGCTCTAACGATTTTGATTAAAATGCCACATGTTTGAGATATTTTGATGACAAGTGAAATGTATATCTTGAATTTTCTGGCTATAGCCTATGTAGTCCTGTTTACTCTTGATGAGTTGAATAACTTGTAAACTGTAAGACATAGACAAAATCTTACTGCACAAAAAATATAGATCCTGCTAAAACACACAATTTATGTCCAAATAAATTTTTTTGTAGAGTGAACCATTTTGGAGATATTCCTTGTTATTTGTATAAGTTTTGGAGAACTTCTGCTTCTGACAAATGGAACATTGCTATTCATTTTTTTATATGTTAGGCATGCAAAGAGAACAGAGTTTGAAAGCTTTAAAGGATTTGACTATCGCTCAAAGCCTACTGTATTTCCATATTCCCGTAGCATGTGCGAGAAAACCAGCAATAAGATAATTTCTGCACAAGTTTATCTCAACTAACACGAAGAAAACAGAAGAATAAGATTTGTTTAATAATAGTTAGTACAAGAGTAGAGAAAGTCATGTGAGTGCAACACAAGATTGACATATTTTTAGGTTTTGAAAAGTATATTTGCATACATATTTGACAGCTTTTAGGGAATGAACTTCCAAGCCCTTATTATAAAATATTAGTGCTTACATAGGCTTCAGCTGCTGGAAAGAAGAATGTTATGCTGCAATAGACATAGAGATCACCTTCCTTATTTCTTTAGAGCAGAAGAAGGATTTAAATTTCAAGTAATAGGATATAAGTTTAAGCAGAAGACAACCAAATGTTCTTCATACTGATTGCAGTCACTTTACTTGAATCAAATTTAAACCATCCAAGCATTTCAAAAATATGTCACCCCACAAGGTTTTTGCACAGGGTAACTTTCTAGAAACAATGTTTTCTACATATAATAGTACATTGTAAACATGTGTGAATATGCATTGCCCTTGTTAGAATCAAATTCCTTAATTAGTAGTAGACAAACATACATAATTTTGATTCATTTGGTGCCAAGCAATATAGAACACAGCTTGCACATTATTTTTAATGTAGGTTGTACAATGTATCCTATTAAGCAATAAACCAAATATTAGTCAGCACTAATTTCACTTATATTCAGTACATAATTTTCCTAGTCTTAAATATGAATTTTGCTGCCAGCAGTCTCAATTTTATCTTCAGTTTGTGTCCTTCTTGCACAATGTTCATTTTCAGTTAATTTTGTACAATAAAACATTTTGTCTACAGAAAAAGTGACAGAAAATTCTGGTTTGTATCCACAATTTCTATCTTTAGATAAAGCTAGCTTTGCAGGTGTGTAGATTGAAACATAGGTAGGTTCAGAAAGTTAAGAGTGGATGGATGATCATCACACTGAGTGGGAAGCCTTAGGTGGTAACGCCTGTGGCTTGCATTCAGAAGGTCGTGGGTTTGATCCCCAAAGCCAACCTTCCTGACCCATGGGTTTTTCCAGAGGTTTCTCCGGGTTGTCAAACAAAAGCTGGTAAGGAAACGTCAGTGAGTATCGCAGCAGCAGCACGGCAGTGGGAACAAATGTGCTCTGCAAATCTCATGTCACAGATTGGAATGCAAGCCTACTGGTTTCCGGGCCCCCGATGAGAGGGTACAAGCCGTAGGAGGGTAGAGGAGCCAGTTTCTGGGTTCTATGCTCCTCTTGGGAGTACAAAACTGGAGGGGTAGGACAGGAACCTGGATGAGTCAGCCTCTGCCAGAGTGCTTTTAACTGGAAAAATGTAGGAACCCTGTTCTCTGCTCTGTTGTGGTAGTGTTCTGGCTGCCCTTCAGATCTATTCATCTTATCCATCCTCCAGGGTTTGCCCTGTCAGGGGCATAGGCACAAAAGATCCCCTTTCAGTCGAGTTGCTAAGTTCCCCTCTACAAGTTGTCATTGAGTCGTTGTCGTGATCATCACAAGTGAATTTGAGTTAAATTGCATTTCTTCCCTAAATTTAACTTCATTGAAAATTAGCATTCCAAGATATTCCTTCTCTTCTTTTCAGTAAAATGATGTTCTAATGTATAAGGAAAATTTTCTTAAATGAGCTTCAGGGAACAATGGAAGCAATTCATGGTTTAAACAGTGCTTGTAAACCTTAGATGATTTTATTTTCAAAAGCAGAGAATTCAGACAAATTCATCATCATAGCTCCTCCATTTTTTATTTATTATTCGCCTTCTTAACATTGTGTCTACTGTTAACTTCCTTTCTCACATGGTATGCAAGTGCCAGTACTGTTAGCAAAAATCACGCGACATTGATTTGTTTCTTTCCGGTCAGAGAAAAGTTATCGTAGGCGCTTTCCCCCTCCAACCAGACTCTGCCCAGATTATGTTTTGTCCCCACACCCCTCGCCTATCATCAAAGCCATCCCCGCACCTCTCTGCACCACTTGCAGTATTCCCAAGATGCGAAGGTTCCCGAACAGAGAGATGCAGTCCAAAATTGCATCCATAATAAAAACATTGGCACTCTTCTGTGTATTAGCAGTGTAAAAACATTTTAAATGAAACAAAATGGGTAAATAGAAACAGGAAGCATATGAATGTATTTTGGCATGATGCCTGATATCAAGGATATTTGAACTAGGGCTTTCAATGTAATGTTGCCTTATCTTTATTTTTATTTATTCAAAGGGTGCTGTCCTAGAGTTCTTCATTGCCAGCTGCCACTGCAAAATAGAATATTGTCCCTATACATTCTGTGGATAGGTAACAAAGTAAAAAGGAACACATTTTAAAACAGAGACAATTAGCAATCTACTTCACATGCAAGAAGGCAAGAGAGAGAGAGGACAATTATTTTAAATTTCTATAAATTACCGGTTTTGTTTCCTTATGATGCATTTTAACTTTACTTTTTGAGCATTCTTTTGTGCATTTTGGTTGATTAGCATGTCACAAATGATTAAAACACTGTTGAAGTCAGTAATTAGAAGTTGGGTGAAACTTTAAAGCCAGTTAAATACATCTTGTTGACAAATCTCGAAGATATAAAACACAAGTGTCAAATGATCAACAAAGATCAACAATAAAAACGCAGTCCACACATAAACATAACAATGGGATAGAAATGGAATATTGTTTTTGTATTCTATGAATTAGTGCAATTAGATTAGCTTTTTCTTTTTTTGGTCCCAAAAAGGGTATATTCAATGGTCATCATTTTACTGTTGATAAACCTAACAGAATCTCCATGAACAATCAAGAATATTTCAAATAAATGCCAAAAGTTTAATTTGATAGCTTTAAAAAAAACAGGAGGCAATACTATTGTACCCCTCTTATACTTTTCAGAAAAAAGAGTTTTGAATTGGTCATGGCTACAAGAAACTGGGAAGCTAATTAACTGTTATATATCAATTTTTATTACATAAAAGGTTGATAGATTCAGCATTTCTGAAAAGATTTCAATTCATGCAGTTTGCATATTTTACAAAATTATGCTTCATGCACATACAACACAATGGAGATATATGCTTTATAATTTGTTGCTTTATTTCATACTTCATACAAACCTTTTGATATTTGGTGTTGAAGGCTTTATTCCCCTCTGTAGATACACATAATTTTATTTGGTGGCACTTCCATTGTCTCACTATGATGTCTGGGCCTTCAAGTAGACAAATATTTAGATTGAAAAGCTCACATTAAGTATATCTTACCCAAACTCAGCTCTGCCTGTTATTCTATCCAAGCACAGGTAAATGTGAGTTCTATAGACACACTGAAATTAGTATACAATGCATATTTTAAACCTATCATGGAATATGGAATTTTATTTTGCGGAAATTCAGTAGAGAGTGAATGAAAATTCCTCATGCAAGAGAAGCTTATGAGAATTATTTCCAACACCCATAGCAGACGCCCATGTGAAGATCTTTTCGGAAGACTGAAGATATTAACCTTATCCTGCATGCATATATTCTCAATCCTAAAATTCTTTATGTTCAATCGAGTCACATTTATAACAAACAATGAAATTAATCAGATAAACACTAGACAAAAGAACAACATTCATCATCCCAGTGCAACACTTTCTTGCTTCCAGAAAAGTGTATGCTATGGAATCATAAAAATACGAGGGGCGTCTCAAAAGTAACTTGCACTATTTTTTTAAAAAATAATAAAACGTTTAAATATTTTAAAAAGGGTATATTTTGAAAGCTACATTCAGTACCTATCTTTCCACATAATTTCCTTGAACCTAAATACATTTTTGATACCGTGGTAACAGTTTTTTTAACCCAATGTCAAACCATTCTCCCGCCAAACTGGATAGCCATCTTTCCACTTCTTGTTTCAGTTCCTCGTCATTTACGAAGCGCCTTCCCCCAAGATGTTTCTGCAGCTCCGGAAAAAGATGGTAATCACTCGGTGCAAGGTCAGGTGAATAAGGTGGATAACCGAAAACATCCCATCGAAACTGCTCAAACAGGGCTTGAGTTTCATGGGCAGCGTGCGAGCGAGCGTTATCATGGACCAGAAAAACTGCTTTGCTCAACTTTCCCTTCCTTTTGTTTTGTATGGCTCTTTTGAGTTTTCTCAGCACCTCACAATAGCGAGCAGCTGTCATCGTGGTCCCATGGAGCAGGTAATCAATTAACAGTACTCCCTTCGAATCCCAGAATATCCTTGTGATGACCTTGACAGCCGATGCAACAACTTTTGCCTTTTTTTGGAGTTGCCTCATCCATTTGTTTCCACAACTTGCACATACTTTCGATAGACACAGATCCTTAGAAATAATCCTGTGAAGCGATGCACGGCTTATTTCAATATACGGAGGAAGTTGAAACAAACCTGCATCAAGTGTAAGGTGCTGATCGGTGTTCATGAATGCTCGAACCTCGTCAACAATATCCGGAGCGAGGGAAGTGGAAGGTTGGCCGCTTCATTGCTCATTGTGTAATGTTGTTCTCCCTTCAATGAACGATTGAGGCCAACGAGAAACCATTTGTCTTGACAAAACGTCTTTTCCATAAACACTGCACAACTCGCAATGAATTTCAGTCGCACATTTATTTTTTCCCGTCAGAAAACGGATTACAGCGCGAACTTGGTAATCAGCGGTAGGAACGAGTGGAGTCTCCATTGTTACTGCTGTTTTAATATCCAAGCAATAAACTTAGGGGCCTAGGAATTTTACGGTGCTGCTACTACACCCATACCTATATACCCTGGTACTTTCAGACTTTTTCCGCCTACTGCGCGGATTTAAAAAAATAATGCAAGTTACTTTTGAGACGGCCCTCGTATTTAATGATATTCCTAATGATCTTAATGAAAAAGTTGACGATTTCAGTGCCTCTAAAATTGCTGCTAAAGAGTACTTATGCTCAAAGTCATTTCATTCTGTACAAGATTATCTGAATCAGAAATTATCCTGTTAATGCTTATGTAGCTTTGTAAGTTGTTTCTAGTTGCTTTAATGACAAATCATTGTAAATTACATTTGACACCAGCTCGAAAGCTACTTAAATGAGTGTGTATTGAACAACTGATAATAGATGCCATGCATTGCTAATTATGTAACAGAATAATGAGAAGTGGCAGGAAAAGCATAGTGCAAATTTAAAACAAAGTTAAATTTGTATTTGTAAATACACATTATGTTACTAGGTGACAAACCCTTGAGGTGTATTGGAAAGAATGTGAAACTACGGAGTTGTTTATGCAAACTTATTGCACATACACAGTGAGACAGTGTATGTACACTCTGTTTAGATACAATGATGTCTCTAGGAGAATAACGTCTCATATATCGGCAGGTGCAAGAGATCATTCGTGTTGCATTACTGACTGTATGCCAAGTTACTTGATTTCACTGTTCTAGTAAACAAGGAACAAGCAAATGCAGTGCTCTGACAACCAAGGTCAATACACGTGGTTGCTTTACTAGGTAGTAGTCTTATAACTACAAGGAAGATATGATTTTGTTTCTGAATTATCCCTGCTTTGTTTCTTTTTTGTTTTCTCACATTGCCTGTATATAATGTTCTATACTGTACATTTCCATTGACATGTTCAATGTTCAAAGGCCTTTATGGCTACATATAAACATGCTGAACGCAATCCAATTTAATCTTCATACTAGCTATCCTATGAATAATCACCATAACATTAGAACAGGTAAAAGGGAAGTGAATAACTGAGTAGTAATGGATGCTATAGAGATAAGATCATAATCTCCAGGGCAGCAACTGATGAATTTATCATTACTAATGGTAATATGTATTACTGTTTTTATTGAAGGAATAAAGTAACAGCTAGATTATCACATAAATTTCAAATATAAGCTTTTGTTTTCTTTTCAGAATATTTGGACATGCCAGTATTTACTCAAAGAACTATAATAACTTCTCAACCTAATATGGGTAAGTATTAATAATTAAATGAAACTTTGAATGTTATTAAAATTCCTTAACAATAAAACATCAAAGTTGTGCTGATTACATTCTACATTATTTTAAGTAATAATGTTGTTGTTAGCTAATGCTGGATTTCTGACAATGAAGTCATTAATCCTCTTGCTCTCCAATATTTTTCACTGATGATATTGAAGAGAGCAATAGCAGTGATAGTAACCGCTTTTTAGAGAGCACCATATTTTTATGTTTTGGCAGTCACATCGCTCTCTCACAACCCCCAGAATGTCTGGAGGACCACACCTGTCGTTGGTTTACGGGTCTCACTGACCTGACCGGGAGAATTATCAAAATAAATTCACCGACCATATCCTCTGATTACCAATCAGAGGACGTATTACATGCCATGACAGGTCAGCATGTTAGGGGTTAAGATTTTATAGAGAAATTAGAGAAATGGAGAGGTTGGAAAAATAAAGACTCCCTAGCCCTCGGGAACCCTAACAGCATCGGGGTCGGAAGAGAACAAGAGATGACCAAGGTAAGGTCAGATAGAAAAGTTACAGTGAGGAGCGAAACACCAGTAAGTGGAAGTAATGTTCTGCTCAGCTTGGGTGCCTTGTGGTCGCTATTCATATATCCCCTAGACAGAGACCCCTGAGTACAGGCATGTCAATATGATTACAGTGTGAATGTTATATTTTCAATATAACTTCATATATTTTATATTTTAATGTTCTACCGAACTTGATTAATTCAGATGTTACATTATCCGGACCTACCGTTTTATTAGACTTTAATTTGTTGATTAGATAATTGACCACTGAACGTAGACATGAGCACTTCTTGGCCGTTAAGATCAGTTACTTCTTCAATATTAGCTATATTAACATTTTCTAACAGTGATGATTTTAATAATTCTGTAAAAAATTCTTTCCATCTGGCTAAAACTCGATCAATTTGAGTGAATAGGTTTCCATCTGCATCTCTACATACAGAAGGGATAAAAGATTGAAACTTGTTAAATCTTTTAACTTTGCTGAAAAGTTTTATTTCATTTTCCTTGTAATTATTTTCTAAATGTATATTCATGAAAATGTATAACTTGTTAATTAAAAAAATAATAAAGCTACAGCCCAGGAAGGGCCTTGGCTAGCCATCCAGCTGCTACGTCCCCCACCTCTGCCCACTCCAGGCATCATTGGTGGGATGCAGTACTGGAGGGTGGGACATGGTCAGTGTCCCGAACCCTCCCGGCCATTTGTGCGGCCTTCGCGACCTGGGGCTGTTACATCTCCGTCAAGTAGCTCCTCAATTGGTCTCCCCAGGACCTAAAGAGGCTGAGTGCACCCCGTGCCAGACATCCCAATGGGGAAAAAATCCTCATCCTGGTACCGGGGATCAAACCCCGGTCCTCTATGCCAGAGGCAAGTGTGCTACCAACAGTGCTATGGAGGCAGTTACTTGTTAATTAATCAAAGTGTAATGTTTACATGGTAATAATGTAAATGTTACTTAAACCAACATTTGAAGAAAGGAAGATTGAGATTTTAAATTATTTAAAATATGAATGCAGGTTCCAGTTAAATTTGGGAAAGTAGAAATTCATGTACTAATTATTTAATTCACCATTAGGTTTCTACTGATCACATTCTGAATTGTTTCAGGTAATAATATACGAGGGCTTGAAGGAAATAAGTGGCAGCACTGTTTTATCCCTGCACAGGGATTTTTATTTGAGGGTGGTTGGCAAACATGTAATGGGTTAGTGGAGCTATATAACTCGGATGGCAGTGTTAGTATAGGTGCGACAGATAGGAATGGCGTGTGTTGAATGTAAGTTGTTAAATCACACCGCCCTAAAGGGGATGTTTACCAGGGTTGAAATGGATAAAGATCAAAGTGGCCCATGAAAAGAAATGACAGGGTATGTCACTCTGGTCTTAGTGAAGCATGCAGGAATGAGGCTGTGCCATATCAGACAGTAGCACATTGGGTTGCAGCTTTTCATGTAGGACATGACAGTGTGCATCAGGAATCAGGTGGAGGTTGGCATGGGGTCGAAAACAACCTCATTGAATTGATTCAATCTGTGTTGCATATGGACATCATCTGGAACATCATCTTCATCCAGAACTGTGCAGGAAATGACCCAACTTCCAAGATCTATCCATTGTTTTGTCACAATGCAGCATGATGGGAGTGGGAGGTTCTAGAGTACACACTATTCACCGGACATGAGCCTGTGTGACCTTCATCTGTTCCCTAAGATGAAAGAACCACTGCTAGGGATATGTTTTCGCAGCAGAGGGGCCTACTTCAAGCTATAGGGCACTCTCTTGCAGACTTAACAAAGAGGGTACCACTGCTGGCATCCTGCAACTTCCCCATATCTGGCAATGAGTGCAACTTGTGGCAGGGGATTACATTGAAGGCCTTAAGAAATATCATGATTGTACAATAAATAGTCCACACAATATTTATATGTTGCCACTTGTTTCTTTCCAGTCCTCATAGATTCCAACAATGTTGTGTAAAGTAGCATTTAAGAATGTAAAAATTCACAGATACTCTAAATTATTTCATGCAATAATACTGAGAGGTTTATAACAATCAACATGGGAATAATGTGTTTTAGTTTTACTTGCAATAAAAATAAGGATATATGTTTTCCATCTGATATATTACAGGACCACATAATGAGATCAACATTGTATAATATAAGATCTTACTTAGTCAAACTGCAGATTAAGATCAGTTCACTCCAGTTTGCATAAGTATTAAATTTTCCAAATTCCGCTGATACTTTATGAGAAACCTCTATGAGCAAGAATATATATGAGGGCTGTCCCAGAAGTACTCAACCTGATGTATAAATAGCAATTGTTATTTCAAATAAATGGCTATGGCAGAAACTACCACCCTTTTAAGCATAAGTTTGAAGTTTGACGATGCTATGTTGTTTAATATTTGTTTGGCAGCCACCAGTAGTGAATGCTCTCAGAAAATTTGTAAACATGGATAAAACTGCTCATCATTATGTGGTATACTACTTTCATTAGAATGGTCTTAGTCCAATTAATATTATAGCTCATCTAGATTCTACTCTGGTGAACTCTGCTCCTTCATTTACAACAGTAAAATATTAGGTAGCAGATTTTAAGCAAGGCCATATGAGCCGCCAAAATGAACATTGCAGTGATCAACCAAATGAGATGACCACACCAGAAATTGTAAAAAAAAAAAAAAAAACACAAAATGGTATTGGATGACCATTGATTGAAAGTGTGTGAGTAGCAGATATTTCAGGCATTTCAAAAAGTGTTGCACATTGCATAATGACTGAAAATTTAGACATAAGAAAACTATGTACAAGATGGGTGCTGTGTTTGCTCACAACAAATAAAAACAGCAACATGAGAATGTTTCAATCGAATGCTTGGTGATATTTCACCACAACAAAGCTAAGTTTTTGCATTGATTCATAGCCATGGATAAAACATGGATCCATCACCTCACACTTGAGATGAAGGAATAGTCAATACAGTGGATTGAAAGGTAAGAATCAAACTTCAAAGAAGTCAAAGATAGTTCCATCTGCAGACAAGGCCATGGCATCAGTTTTTTGGGATGCACATGGGATAATTTTCATTGATTATGACCAAAAAGGAAACAAAATCAATGGTGAGTACTATGCATGCTTGAGTTCACACATCCTTATCACCATGGCCAAAATCAATTAGTTCAAACCTGAATTGCTTCCTCATACACCTTATGTGCCACATTTTGCCCAATCTGATTATTTTCTGTTTCCAAGCTTGAGTAAATGGCTTGGTGGTAAAAGATTTTCCAGTAATGAAGAGGTAGACTGTGCAGTTGATGGCTATTTTGCAGAGCTCAATGGTTTTCACTATAAACAGGGTATCAAAGCTATTGAGCATCGCTGGGAAAAGTATATCGAGCTGAAAGGAGACTATGTAGAGAAATAAGAATGTTTTTTTCCCCACAATTTTTGTGCTTGCTTTGTTAGGTGAGGTACCTCTGGGACTGCCTCATAGTTAGGTACTTACAGATGCAGAAAAATCTACTGAAATTAAGATAACATGATAAAATGTTTCAGTTCATTGCTGATAGTTCTTGCAATTATTTCTGCTTCTTTCTTAAGGAACTGATTGGTGTCACACTCAAACTATTGAATGGACAATAAAATAAGAGCTTATTCAAGCTTATTACATATAGCACCTTTCATTGTTTCTGTCATAGACATTTCCGAGCACTTTTGAAATGTTTGCCAAATTTAACCATTTTTACTGTCTCTATTAGTTTTACATACATACTGGAGGGCTAGAAGGAGAATGAAACACAGACACATTTTCACACACATACACATGTACGAGCACACACACACACACACACACACACACACACACACACACACACACACACACACACTCACTCACTCACTCACTCACTACTCACTCACTCACTCACTCACTCACTCACTCAGTCACTCACTCACTCACTCACTCACTCACTCACTCACTCACCCACTCACTCACTCAGTCACTCACTCACACACTCACTCTCTTCACTCTCCCTCTCTCTCCTATGTATATATAGTAAGAAGGGAAAGATTATATTCAATGCTGAGATTTCACCAGAAACACATGTTTTGGGACTTTATGAATCAAAAAACAGGATTTTATGAAACAGCTCTATGTGTTCAGCATAACTCAAAAACAAAAGGTTGGTTAAATACATAGCTTGTATTTAAGTTCAGCATCATCCAAGTATATGACACAAAGATTTTCACATCCCAGACTATCCTTTATATGGAACATTTTCTGAAAACTTTTATTTTCTCAAAATTTTGATTAAAATAATGTTTAATATATTTTCATGGCAAATGAAATGTGTATCTTGAATTTTTTGGAAATATCCACATAAATCCTCTAAATTCTGGATGACCTTTGCATAGCTGTAAATGGTAAGAGGTAGACAAAATCATACTATACAAAAATGTAGATCTTGATAAAATACAGAATTTATGTGAAATACATTTTTTTTTGTGGAATGAATAATTTCTGAGATATCTCTTGTTATTTTTTGAATACTGTACTACCTATAACTTTTTCAAATGGGAAGTCATTATTTCCTTTTTCATGCCCTGGACATGCAAAGAAAATACAATTTCAATGCCATCACATAGCAATCAGCTCTTTAAAGATTTGACTATTGCTTAGATATTCAGAAAGAAGACTTTCAGCTTTCCCTAACAGTGACTGCCATCTAGACAAAGCAAAACAAATGGCAATTACTTATTTGAAGTATAAGTTCAATATTCTAATTAAAAAAGAACTATAACAAAAGAGCAGTATTGATATTATATAATGCAACAGAAAAGTATAATAATGTGTTCTTGTTTTAAGACATAGTTAAGATGGAGTTAATTTAAGTATAGAGGGTTTTGCAAGATCTTTATTGAACTTTTGGGGGCAAAAACTGCAATATTGTACATAAAATTGGCCCTACTATATTTCTATATAATGAGGGGGTGTCAAAAAATAACCAAAATTATTTTTTTTGCATTTTAAAGTGCCTGCACATGAGATAGGTTTTGGTAGTTCCGGAGAGGTCTGACCTTGAGTGACTAAATGCATACATGTCATTGGGCTGGAGGTGCTCAGTTGGAGGGTAGCAGGAAAGGTATGAGGCCAGTTTACTGTACCCAACATGGATCTCAAGTTGCAGCACAGTGCATCAATTAGATTTTGCATTCTTCTTGACAAAACTGCATCACAAACATTGGAAATGTTGCAGCAAGCCTACAAAGAGCAAGCAATGGGCAAAACTCAAGTGTTTGAATGGTATAAACAATTTCGGGAGGGTAAAAATGACCTTGAGGATGGTCCATGTCCCTGAAGACCGTCAACTTTGAAAACAGACATCAACTGTCATGTTGATGTCATGTTGCGATCGTGTGGTGGATAAGCAATGTACTAAAGTAAGAACAAATTAGAAACTAAAAGCTTCACTTCTTAGTTTCTAATTTGTTCTTACTTTAGAATCTTGTTGCTTCACTGTTAATAGCTTCAATTTTCGTTATTTAAGCAATGTACTGTTACTGCAAATTACTATTGTGAAGTACTGAAGGGGCCATTAAGGAGGAAAATTGCAACAAAACGACCAAATTTTGCTCAAACAGGATGGATCCTTCATCAGGATAATGCCCCCGCTCATCGCGCCAACAAGACTCAGGAAACAATCACTGAATTAGGCATTGAGGTGATGCCACATCCACCTTATTCACCGGACCTAGCCCTGTCTGACTTCCACTTATTTCCTGCAGTAAAAAAAGAGCTTTGGGGTCATAATTTTCAGTGATGGAGAGCTAAACAATAAAATTTCGGGTGTACTCAACAGACTATCAAAAAGCAGCTTCAGGGAGTGTTTTGAACATTGGACTGAACACTGGAATCATTGTATTGTGTCCGAGGGAGAATACTTTCAAGGTGTGTAATGGAATTTGAATAAAGTGAGCAGCATTTTCCAGTAAAAAAACCAATTCTGGTTATTTTTTGACACCCCCTCGTACTATTGTATCTGCAAGGAAATATATAATTAAACAATTTCTACACTTGTTTATATCAATTAACATGAAACAGATAGTAGAATAAGCATTTTAAGAATAGTTTATAAAAAGTGAGTAGAGAAAGTCATGTGAGCACACACATCAGATTTTTAATATACGCAATGTCTTTCTCATTACAGATACCAATCCTAATCGGCGTCCAATTCCAATTTCCACCAGTGAGTATACTTTTTATCCTGTCAGCTGCATTAATGTTATTGTTTCAACAGCCAATGTTTCTGTAGTATAAGAATGCAACCCAACAATTTTACTTAGCAATGCACCTAAGCTCATCCATTAGATGCATTTGGATAGATGCTGGTGAATGTGGCTGACCATCTGCCAGTACTGTAACCTCATGTCTTGAGTGATTTACAGAAACCAATATTGTGGCATTAAGATACGTTTCTGGCAGCATAGACATCTGATTTTCTCACTTTCTTTTATTGTTCTTTCTTTCTTGCAAGTTGGGATGCCATATTTTCAGAGGTGTCTAAGGTGAAGCTTGTACAAAATAGGAAGATGATTTGCAATCTGGGATGCTTCGTGAGTGAGTGAGTGAGTGAGTGAGTGAGTGAGTGAGTGAGTGAGTGAGTGAGTGAGTGAGTGAGTGAGTGAGTGAGTGAGTGAGTGAGTGAGTGAGTGAGTGAGTGAGTGAGTGAGTGAGTGAGTGAGTGAGTGAGTGAGTGAGTGAGTGAGTGAGTGAGTGAGTGAGTGAGTGAGTGAGTGAGTGAGTGAGTGAGTGAGTGAGTGAGTGAGTGAGTGAGTGAGTGAGTGAGTGAGTGAGTGAGTGAGTGAGTGAGTGAGTGAGTGAGTGAGTGAGTGAGTGAGTGAGTGAGTGAGTGAGTGAGTGAGTGAGTGAGTGAGTGAGTGAGTGAGTGAGTGAGTGAGTGAGTGAGTGAGTGAGTGAGTGAGTGAGTGAGTGAGTGAGTGAGTGAGTGAGTGAGTGAGTGAGTTGTGTTTAAAGGCCCGTCGACAACTAGGTCATTAGGGCCTGGGGATGCTTCATAGAAGATTGTGCACAAAAGAAAACATGAAGGCTGAGCGCCATGTAGAATCATGAAGGAATACCCCACTCATACCTTGCATTTTTCTGTGAGAAGACAAAATGAGATTGTGATACCGAAATTTAGATTTCAAATCGAATGGGCTTGATAAAGACACGTTTTAATTTAATTGCCGGATGTGAGATTTGCGATAAGTGTTGAGTAATAACATAGGTAGATAATAGAGTAGGAAGTGTTTTAAGGTGAGCAAGATATGAGTAAATAATAGTCGTTAAATTTGTAGGATAAACGCATTATTGGTTTGAAATTAACGAGTCATGACGTCATACCACATAGTTTGAAATCACGGTCAAAATTCAGGTCTGCCTACCTTAAAAGTCGCGCAATATGTTTAATAGAATATAAAGAAAACATCGTTTAATCATAAAAAGGTAACTATATATTTGGAATTCAAAAAAGAACATGTTATAATAGAAAGGGACATTTCTAAATTGGGAAAAGGAATGAAATAGCATTTTGGATACGAGGCTTTCTTTTGGATGACGTCATGAAATTTAAAATTGGAAAGAACGTTTTCCTAGCGTGGGTACGCCAGGAAGCGTGATCACTCGCCCCAGACCGGTAGCGGACGTTGTGGTGTACACACGTGAGTGCGATTCCTCTGCGAGTATATATAAGTATCGAAAGTCGGCATAACTCCCGAAAATGTCAAAAGAGTGAAAAATAAATAATCTACAAAAGTTCTTCTGGGGTGATCTATAAAACATACCTACGCATACCCTGGATTAAAGAAAACTCATGTTGAACTAGCCGGAGCAAACATCACCATTCCGCTACAAATGGCAATCTAACGTGAAACAACATCATTTTTTTTCGCATCAATTGTTAATCTATTATAACAAAACTTTTCCTATACCCACCTTCTCCTCCTCCTCTTCCTCCTCCCCCTCCCCCTCTTCCTCCTTCATCTTGGTCTTCCTCTTCTTCTTCTTGCTTTTCCTCCTCCTCTTCCTCCTTCTTCTGCTCCTCCTCCTCCTCCTCTTGGCATTACAGTTAAAATTGAATAATGCTAGTCTATTCACATCTTTGCCTCCATTTCTATCTATCCCTTGCTCTAGCTTTCTAACTTTCTAATTCCTAGTAGTTTCTTTGCATTCTCCAAAACTTCTTTCTTTTTTCATTTATTGTAAAAGTACATTTGTATCACGGAAGCAGCCAATGATCTTGTGCTAATATGCTATAGCACAATATAAAAATTGCACCAATGCACACCTAGTCTTATAGAGTGTAAACCATTATGCAAACAAAACCAATAAAATATATTTTTAAGCACTCTCTGGAACAACATGAACTGTTACATCTATAATATCTTCATTTAGAATAGGTGGCTCAAAGTCACGTCTGGTAGCTCTCTGCACATCCCCTCTACACCACCTTCTGTGAGATTGCTTGCTCTCCCTCCTTGTCCTACAAGA
This sequence comes from Tenodera sinensis, assembly GCA_030765045.1. Classification (NCBI taxonomy): domain Eukaryota; kingdom Metazoa; phylum Arthropoda; class Insecta; order Mantodea; family Mantidae; genus Tenodera; species Tenodera sinensis. Next base: position 81,549,326 of record CM060967.1, read on the forward strand.
CATAACAAACCAAGAATGACAATTAATTTTTGGGCACCCTAACTTAACCATAGCCAACATTCTACAATAAGGAATAAAACACATTTATACTCTTGCTACTAATTTATCAGCACTAATCCTAATGAATGTACATGCAACTTAAATATAGCTCTGTTTGATAAAACATATGTGGATTCATTATGAAATCAAAGAAACAAATTCTCATAATATTAAAGACAAGATAAAAAGTGGACTCACCAAGCGAAAGTTTACAGCTCATTGCTTTCCTCCTCATCAAGGTCATTATTATCATTAGAGCTCTCATCACTTTCAACGTGTAAATTTTTAATAATGTTTTCAATGCACTTATCATGTAATCTTTCCTTTATAAAATCTTCTTGCAGATTTTCTGTATGACGAACACATTTTTGCCAGTCTTCAACAGTGAGATTGTTTATAGCATCTTCAGGCAGCTGTTTTATGTCCATTTTAAATGTTGGATTTTTATCTGCTACATACCCTTTTATTTGAGCCCAGATAAGCTCAATGGGGTTATGTTGACAATGGTAAGAAGCACTACTTCTTGCCCCATTTTCAATGCTGGTTTGTGCCTTTTGTTTTCTGCCATGTTGCTTCACTAATTTAAAGGTTGCCACAAGGTTCAGTTTTGCAACCTACTCTGTATAACATCTATTATGATGATGTCCTCCGAGTGCAGTTGTCATCTGGAGCTACCCCTCTTGCTTACGCCGATGATTTGGCCCTTCTTGTATCCGCATAATCCTGCAAAGAGACGGAGGATAAGATATAATGGGCTACACTCCAAATTGAAATCTGGATGTTGCAGAAGGGCCTACAGTTGGCTCCACAGAAGACCGAACTTGTCATTCTGGAGGAGAGATGTTCCTTATGGGAGATAACTGTCAATATTTGTGGAATGGCACTGAGGTCCTAAAGACAATTGCGCTATCTTGGTCTTCAGTTTGGCCATAATATGGACATGAGTGCACACCTTAAATATGTGATTGGTGGGTCAGAAAAGACGATCGCAGCTCTGGGTCACTTAATGCCCAATATTGGTCGTCCTAAACCTGACACCAGAAAACTCCTTGGCAGCATGGTTAATTCAATACTCCTGTACAGTGCACCTGCTTGGAAGACCTGTATAGATAAGGCAGTATACCGAAATTGGCTAGAGCAGGTATAGCAGAAGGTTGTGCTATGTATATGTAGTGCCTACAGGACAACCTCAACAAAGGCTCTACAGGTTGTTGCTGGGATTCTACCTGTACATCTATTGGTCCAAGAACACATCTATAGTATGAGGGCTAACTCTAAGGAGCACAAGCTCTTGGTAAGAGAAAACGCCATTCGACAGTGGCAGATAGACTGGACACAGGAAGTAAGAACGACTCAATGGACTAAGCTGCTGATTCCTGAGATCATTCCCTGTATATCTCAGAGGCATGGAGATGTCGGATATTATGTGACCCAATTTTTGACTGGCCATGGCCGTTTTAAATTCTATCTGCACCGCATGGGACTGGTTGACACAGACCTCTGCTCATACAGTGCACAAACGGACCCTCCGGAACATACAATCTTACATTGCTCCCATTGGATTGCTATGTGCCATTGGTGTTACGACTGACTTGGTCAGGTTGTCACTTTGAATAACAGCTTACCACTTATGCTGGAGTCCCAGGAAATTGGCACACTATTGACCGAATAATTACCCCCATTCTCCAGGTGAAGGAGCAAGACGAACATGCTGAGTAACCCCGGCTTGGCTTATGCTGTACATTGTGTAATAGCTTCGCTGGTACATGTCATTAGTACATTAGTACGTTCACCATCTTCAGTTTTTCTTCCTGAAGTAATACCGCTTGGTGGTTCCAGGAAGAATCTCTCACGGCTTGCAGGGGTTTTTTAGTTGGTGGGAATCCAATTCGCCCGATGGGTGTCTTAGTATTTTATTTATTTATACTAAGCCATATACAAGTGAGTATGACTGGTGTTCAGCCCTGGCTCTATACCAGTCATACTCATATTTTACAATAGATCCTTATTACTAATTATTTACACCATTGTAGAGTTGTTACTGTTCCTATTCATTGTCCATAACCATTTGTTTCTCACTTTGTATAAAAATTGTCCAATCTTTTACAAACATTTCAACTACAGCTATTCAATTTCAACCATTTCTTATTAATATACTCTTTTCTCCAAATTTCTGTCCCTTTACATTTAAATATTATATGTTCCAGGTTCTCATTATCACCACATATGGGACAATAATTTTGTGGAATACCCTTCCTTAAACCTTTTAACTGCCATGCTCCTGCTCTCACCCATGTAATACCTTCTCTCTCCTCTTTGTCACATCTATGTACTTTTCCCTTCCCCAATCTTCCTTCATTGGTATGTAATAAACTAAAGATATCTTCTCAGCTAATTCACTAAATATCTTTTGCACTTCTATGTCTTCGAATCTTTTCCTTGCAGATTTCCAAAAATTTCTGGCATTACTTTCTCTTTTTCTCTACATTTGCCCTAACCCACTGCTCTCCAAGTTATTTCTAAGACACTCTACCCTTATTTTTTAAACTTTTCTCTTGATATATTAAACATTGTTTTAACAAGTTTCTTTCTTCCAGATTCAATATTCTATACCAAAATTTCAATACCCTTTCCATAATCTTTCCTTTACTTGCCACTCTACCCATCTCTATTTGTGTTACCTGCCTAACCGTTGCGTTTGGTAACCAAGTATTTCTCTACAGCATATCCTATGCACTTCATCTATAACTTCTCATCCTCCTTCTAGTCCCCATACTTCTATCCCATATAGCATTTTTGCCTCTACCACCATTCTATAAACGTTTTCTAACCATTTGATATTCACATCTGGTACCTTGTACTTGCAACTTCTGATGGCTGATAAGGCTCCTTTTCCTTTTGCTAAAGCAAATTTCTTCTGTTTTTCCCAACTCCTACTGCTATCCATTTTTACTCCTAAATAAATACAACCTCTAACGACCCTATACTCTTTTTTGTTTTCATTTATCCATCTTTCATATTTACTCAATTTCCCTCCTTTTTTGAACACTAAAATCTGTGTCTTATCCTGGTTTATGTTTAAGTTCCATTCTTTGCAGTAATTATATACTGCTTCCAAGGCTTGTTTCAATCCATTCACCATTATTGCACCTACAAGTAGGTCATCTGCAAAAAGTAGTCCTGGGATCGGTGAATTATTAATTACTGGCATAAAGTGGTTACATCTCCCAATTTCCCTTAATACATCATCTATATATAAATTAAATAGCACCGGACTTAACTTACACCCTTGCCTAAGACCTTTTTGTTGTTTGATTCCTCTTGTTACAACCCCTTCCTCCACTCTTATACAAAATGTATTCTCCTTATACAATGCTCTAATGATATCCACCATTTGTTTACTCATCCCTATATTCAACAACTTATGCCACAACAACTGGAGCTCAATCCTATCAAACGCTTTCTCGAGATCCACAAAAGCCATATATAACTTTCCTTTCTTACCGTTAAAGTATTTGTCTACCAATGTTTTTATAATAAATGAATTATTAACTGTTCTTCTCCCTCTTCTAAAACCCATCTGCAATTCTGGAAGAATATTGTATTCTTCAACCCATGCTTGCACCCTACTTGCCATGATACCCATAAATATTTTTCTCACATTTGATAACAATGCAATACCTCCTTAGTGTTTGGTTTGTCCATGCCTTTATAAATTGGATGAATAATTGCTTTTCTCCATAATTCTGGTATATATCCCTTCACTTTGATTGCGTTAAATAAGTCTTCAAGAACCTTAAGTCTATTTATTTCATTACACCATTCCTTAAGGAACTCTGTTGGGATACCATTGATTCCAGCTGCTTTATTCCTCTTCATTAATCTAACCTGTTATAAAATTTCTTCAGTTCTTATTTCGTCATCCAGCATATCTATGTGATTATTTATTTCCAAAATTCCTATCTCTTTATTTGTCTTATTCCCCCCATACAAATCTCTAAAATATTCCATCCACTCTCTTGGTTGTATACTGGGTTTTGTTACAAATTTACTATACATTGATTTTATTGCCTTCCATAACTCATTTACATTATCATCATCATCACCACCACCGCCACCGCCACCGCCACCGCCACCGCCACCATCATCATCATCATCATTTAAGATGCTTATCAAATTAATTTCACGTTTTTTCCTCCAATTTATTTTCTTTTGTTCTAGCATAGAATAATATATGTTTCCTTTAATTCTGAATATCCTAAATCCCTCCACTTTATGAGCAACTGTTTAATTTGTCTTCTAGCTACTCTACATTCTTCATCAAACCATCCATCATCTCTCTTAATTAGCCTCCTTTTCATTTTCATTCCCTCCCCTGCTCTTATCATAAGGCTATTTAAAATATCCATAGCATTTTCATTTCTTTGCTCTTTTGTCATAACACTTATTCCACACTGACATATATGGCCATACCTAGAATTTATTATCTGTCTAAATTCATTGCAATACTCTTCCTTCCACTTATATCTATGATATTTTTCAACATAACCCCTTCCCTCACTTGGGTTATAATCCACTTGCTCTATATTTAATCTTAGATCTACTATCAATGGAAAATGACCACTACTAGAACTTAAATTTAATACCTTAAAATTACTTAAAAGGTATCCCTTATTGATTGGCCACAATGCATAGCCAATTACACTTTGCACATTATTACTTACAAATGTGAATTCCCCCCTCACATCTTCACCATATTTTCCATTTAAAATATCAAAAGTATTCAATTCACAAAACTATAAATTTCTCAAAACCTTTGTCAGCTGTCTTATCTTTACTGTTTCTAATCTTTTCAGGTTTCTCCCATATATCATTTATTGCCCAATTATTTTCTCCCATTACGTCCTTTTCTCCTATCCTAATATTAAAATCCCCCATTAATATAACCTCAATATTAACATACTTCCCCTTTAAACTTCCAATATTTGCCTCAAGACATTTAAGGAGGTCTGGATTATGGAAATGCAGGGAAGGAGGGGGATTGTATACTATTCCTATACATACCGCATTTTCATCTATTTGTTTATCCTGTAAGATAACCCATAATATTTCTTTCCTTCTCGTCCACATTTCTTTAACTGCCTTTCTTAGCGTCTTCCTTACAAAAGAACCTATACCTCCAGATACTCTACCTTTTCTTGCTACCATATCTCCTTTTATCCCAATATACTCAAATTCCTTAACATAAATCTGTTCCTCCTTTAACCACGTTTCTACTACCACTAGGTAGTCAAGTTTCGTTAATAGCAAAGTCTCTTAGTAAGATTTTATCCCTGCCTAAAAAAAAACCTACCTAGCTACCTACCTACCGACCCCTGCCCACACCTACCCATACTTATCTTACTTCCTTTGTTACTTACCTACTTACCTTACTTACTCACTCACTCATTTAATCTTGCCTTTTTGGTCAGGGAAATGTACTTTATATACTCATATATAGGCTGTTAGGGATATAAGTGCAAATATTTTGATGTTACCTTAATATGCATCAACTTAAATCAAATTTATCTCTTCGTCTAACAGTTTTCACAGAAACACATCATACAGTTACCACCTGATGTTTTGTTTATGGTCATAACTAATCGCAAAATGAACAATGCATGTGAGATAGACTATCCATTTTGCTTCACACCTCAATGGGTGGTCCTCTGGTCTATATAATGTGATGTCAATGGCCTTGTAGAAGACATTCAAACTTAGTTCAGATACAGCATTCATTCTGCCCACCCTCATCTTATTTTCTTGGCATGCCTACTTGAAAGTACTAACCAACCTGAAGATATACTACTCTTAATAAGTAAAATTATAAGTCTGCAAATGAAGCAAAAATTTTTGTAAATATTGTACATTAACCTGTCCTCAACAGTCAGTACAAATATCTTCAGTTATTCTAAAGTAAGAACAAATTAGAAACTAAAAACTTCACTTATCTTAGTAATGTTGCAAGTTATTTTTTCAAACACTGACTCGAGTTTCAAGTTGACTCCAACTCATTCTCAAAGCTATACAAACAAATTCCTTACCAAAGCTACAATACTTCATTTTTCTCTGAACATCAGTATCTATGTTTTTTGTTTTCAGAGAAAAATGAAGGATCGACCGACCGAACCGACCGAACCGACCGAACCGACCGAACCGACCGAACCGACCGAACCGACCGAACCGACCGAACCGACCGAACCGACCGAACCGACCGAACCGACCGACTCACTGACTCAGTCACTCACTCACGCACGCACTCACTCACTCACTTACTTACTCACTGACTCACTGACTCAGTCACTCACTCACTCACGCACGCACTCACTCACTCACTTACTTACTCACTGACTCACTCACTTATTTATTTATTTATTTATTTATTTATTTATTTATTTATTTATTTATTTATTTATTTATTTATTTATTTATTTATTTATTTATTTATTTATTTATTTATTTATTTATTTATTTATTTATTTATTTATTTATTTATTTATTTATTTATTTATTTATTTATTTATTTATTTATTTATTTATTTATTTATTTATTTATTTATTTATTTATTTATTTATTTATTTATTTATTTATTTATTTATTTATTTATTTATTTATTTATTTATTTATTTATTTATTTATTTATTTATTTATTTATTTATTTATTTATTTATTTATTTATTTATTTATTTATTTATTTATTTATTTATTTATTTATTTATTTATTTATTTATTTATTTATTTATTTATTTATTTATTTATTTATTTATTTATTTATTTATTTATTTATTTATTTATTTATTTATTTATTTATTTATTTATTTATTTATTTATTTATTTATTTATTTATTTATTTATTTATTTATTTATTTATTTATTTATTTATTTATTTATTTATTTATTTATTTATTTATTTATTTATTTATTTATTTATTTATTTATTTATTTATTTATTTATTTATTTATTTATTTATTTATTTATTTATTTATTTATTTATTTATTTATTTATTTATTTATTTATTTATTTATTTATTTATTTATTTATTTATTTATTTATTTATTTATTTATTTATTTATTTATTTATTTATTTATTTATTTATTTATTTATTTATTTATTTATTTATTTATTTATTTATTTATTTATTTATTTATTTATTTATTTATTTATTTATTTATTTATTTATTTATTTATTTATTTATTTATTTATTTATTTATTTATTTATTTATTTATTTATTTATTTATTTATTTATTTATTTATTTATTTATTTATTTATTTATTTATTTATTTATTTATTTATTTATTTATTTATTTATTTATTTATTTATTTATTTATTTATTTATTTATTTATTTATTTATTTATTTATTTATTTATTTATTTATTTATTTATTTATTTATTTATTTATTTATTTATTTATTTATTTATTTATTTATTTATTTATTTATTTATTTATTTATTTATTTATTTATTTATTTATTTATTTATTTATTTATTTATTTATTTATTTATTTATTTATTTATTTATTTATTTATTTATTTATTTATTTATTTATTTATTTATTTATTTATTTATTTATTTATTTATTTATTTATTTATTTATTTATTTATTTATTTATTTATTTATTTATTTATTTATTTATTTATTTATTTATTTATTTATTTGTTTATTTGTTTATTTATTTATACATCACTAGTTTAACACTTAACATAGGCAAATAAATGTTTCGGCATCAAGAATTTTTATGCACACAAGGTAGTCCCGCTAATATTGGCTCAGGTGAGAGAGTTTCCACCTTTTGTTTTCTTTTTTCTCTTGATTCTTAGTGGATATTAAGGTACTAAGTTTCATATTAGATATGTGCCTTTTTATTTTATTTTGCCTGCTTATTCATTTTATTCAAGGTGCAAAGATTGGAATGGAGTGGATTCATAGCTTTTTGTCTCTCTCATAATGAAGATATTACCTAGGCATTTAAATGAATATGGTGATAATCCACAATGTAATGAAATGTATGAGCTACAGTCCAGCATATGGCATGGTTCTTACCAGCCAAAGAAACAAGGAAATTTGTCCACAGTAAATGATGTGAGCAAAAGAAATCACGTACAATAAGATCAATCTCAGAGAGAATTGTCAATAGCTTATCATGTATCTGAGCCACAAAAGTGCAAGAAACCAAACAGTGTAACACAATATCCATCTCTAAGTAGTAATTGGAAGAGGGAAAAGAACGGGAGGAAGAGGAGGACAAGGAGATGAGGAAGGAGACAAGAAGAGGCAGGAGAAGTAGGAGGAGAAGCAGAAGGAGAGTAACAAAATTATGAAGAAGATGAGGATGAAGACAACAATGAAGACGATGATGTGGAAGATAATGACAAAGAAGAGGAAGAGGACAAGGACAAGGAGGAATAACAAGAAGATGAAGAGGAAGAGGACAAGGAAGAAGTAGGAAAAGGAGAAAGAGGACAAGAAGGAAGAGGAAGTAGATAAGGAGGAAGAAGAGAAAGAGGAAAAAGACAAAGAAGATGAAGAGGAAGAGAATGAAAATGAAAATAAAGACGAGGAGGAGGTGGAAGAAAATGAAAAGAAAGAAGATGAATATGTAGAGGAAGAAGACGAAAAGAATAAAGAGGATGAAACCAAAGACGGTAAAGAGATAGAGGAAGGAAATGAAGATATTGAAGAGGGAGAAATCGAAGAGGGAGAGGACAATAAAAAAGAGGACAAAGAAGAGGAAGACGAAGAGGAAGAGAACAAAGAGGAAGAAGAGGAAGAAGAACATAGAGGAAGAGGATGCAGAGGAAGAAGACATAGAGGAAAAAGGACATCGAGGAAGAAGATTATGATGTTGAAGATGGCACTGAAGAAGACATAGACGACAAAGAAGACGAAGGAGGAGGAGTACAAGTAGGAGAAGGAGAACCATGTGAAGAATGAGAAGCAGGAGCAAGTGGAGGAGGAGGAACAGGAAGAAGAGGAAGAGGAAAGATGCTAAGAGGAAGTGGAAGTAGACAAAGAGGAAGATGGAGAAGACTAGAAGGAAGAGGAAGAAGAGAAAGAGCAAGAAGATGAAGAGGAGAAAGAAGATGAAGAGAAAGAAGATGAAGAGGGCAATGAGGAAGCAGAAGAAGATAAATAGAAAAGGGAAGTAGAGGAAGAGGATGAAAAGTAAGAGGAAGAGGATGAAAATTAAGAGGAAGAGAATGAAGTAGAAGAGGAAGAGGAAGAAACCAAAGAAGAGGAAGAATACAAAAAAGAAGATGAAGAGGAAGAAGATGAATAGGAAGAGGAAGGTGGAGGAAGAGGAGGATGAGGTGAAGGAGGAAGAAAAGGAGGAGGTGGAGGAAGAATTGGATGAAGAGGAAGTGGAAGAGGAGGAGAAGGAAAAGGAGGTAGAAGAGGAAGAAGGAGTCATTTCAGTATTTCAGTTCAGTTATTTAGCTACAATATTTGCCAAATTGAAATGAATTGTGCCAGGTTTTTACCTTGGAATTCCGGGTTCCCTGCAATAAGGTGATCATGAATGATTCCACCCCTCATGTGATGCTGGCAAGTTGGCCATGGTAGCTTAGTGGTTATAGCAGCCACTTGATAAGCGGAAGATCCATGGTTAAAATCCTGGCTATGGCATTGAATTTTTCAGTCCTGATTCCACCTCTTAAACACTGCCCACACACGGCTTGTGTGTTTGAAAACACCAGCAGTAAGTTTGGAATAAATAATAATTAGTCATTCCATTTATTGTTTACATTTGCTTTTTAAAAAATGCTTTCTCAGTTTTCAGTTGTTAAGGTATTTAAAAGATTAGCTGTATTTTCCTCAGTTATGCTTCAGCAAGTTCTAATCTCTTCTGTAACTCTATCACAACATACAAAATTGAAATTTGCCAACTGAGCATAGTGATCTTAAATATGAGGATTTATTACGAGAGTTGGAACTTTAATAGTGGCAACACTAAGAATTGGATAAATACTGAATGTGCCAGAGATCATACAGCACCACAGTGTAATCAAGGTCTTTAAGAGGCTTGCAGAGAATCAGCATTGCCTTACAGAACAGTGACACAGTGGGTAAATGGATAAACGCCTTCAACAAAGGTTGCCAAGATGTGTCAAACAATGTGGCCAGGTTGTTCTATGTCAGTAAAGATGTGCATCCTTTTGCAGTGTTACTGGATACTGATTGATGCCATATTATTATGAGCTGACTCAAGATATCTGATTAGCACATACAACTGTGCTTCATGTTCTGAAGGAACACCTGGCCATGAGAAAAAGTGCATCACGATGGGTTTTGCACGATTTGACACAAATGCAGAAATGGTTATGATACAATGTTGTTTGGCCGCATACAGCACAAGCTGTGGCTGATTTGTTCAGTGGATGGGGCTGGGAAGTGCTTGTGACTTTGACTTGATTTCGAACATGAAGGAACCACTTCGTGGCATTTGCTTCAGAATTGTTCCAGAGATTCGTCAGACAGTAGACCACTCCATTCAAACTTTCAACAGAACCGGCGCTGCTGAGGGTATCCTATGACTTGCAAGTCACTGGCAACAGGTTATACACAACACTGGTGATTACTTTGAATGACAGTAAAGCTTAGTAGCTTGTGTCTCTTTTGCATCAGTTGTAAATAAATAGTTGCCATTATTAAAGTTTCAACCCTCGTATATTAGTTGATATTTGTTGTATATTAGATGCTATGTGGTTAACAACAGATGAGCAGATGTGTTACTCTTGTTGGTTCCTCAGTTAAATCCCTAATGTTGTAAGAATTAAATGCTTCTTTTAATGCTATGCATGTGGTATCAGAGAGATCTAAATTTATATTAGTCACCAGCTAAAGTCATTTTTGTACATTTATTAACACATTTAAGCAACATAGTTTCTAAATGAGAAACAAAATATTTAGCAGAGGCTGAAGGTGACCTATATAGTCTAAAAACTAATACATTTCTCTTGTCTGTGCTTATTTTAATCCCAGTTACCTCATACATTTTTTCTATGCTAAAGCTCAATAAATTAAGTTTGGTGGTATTAATATCATTTTTTGTGAAAATTATAACCCTGCTCCTTTATGCACAGATCTGCTATATCTATTAGCAATTTTATAGTTGTCAATATTACAGATATCATCACTGCTCATGACATGTTCAATTATTACGCATATGTCTGCATTTGCATCTTTAAATAGGACACTCAATGGCAGTAGCTTGGAGCGCAGATACTGAATGTTCAGTTGTAGGACACTCAGTATATTACAAAAATTGTTCTTCTGATCAATAAGTGAAGATGATTGAGTCCCTTCTGTTGGTATCACTAGTGTGTAACGTTTAAACTAGCATCCACCCTATCCAAGACTAGTTTCCCTTTTGACTGTAAGGTATTACCTCATTCAGCAGATTTCCAAATGTAAATGAGCCTCTCTGGTTTAAATGCACTCCATCCCAGCCAATGATTATTCGACCAAAAGTTGCCATTCACAAATGTAAGGATCTCCTCTTTACACAGTCAGTTTAACTCACTGTTTATCCTGGCTATGCATCTAACAGTAACATCATGCTTCTGTAATACACTGCTTATCACCAACTTTTCATGTGGAATTCCACGTTAGATTCAGAGTTCAATTCAACAGATGAAATGAATTAAAAAATTTGTGAAATATTACTGACAGCAGCCAAAACACATATCCCCAAAGGAAAGTTAAAGAAATATAGCTACTTTTGGTCTCCATCTTTATCTAAGTTAAAACACGAAAGAAATATAGCAAGAGTCAAAGCAGAAAGAACCAAGTGTCCAGAGGATGTACCAAACTGGAGAAGAAAAGTAGCCATTTTTAAGAAAGAATTAATTACAGCAAAGAGGGCCAGTTTCACAAATTTTGTAGAACATATGGACTATAGGAAAGATGAAAATAAAATATACAAATTCCTTAATAAAACAAAATTATCAAAAAATACAACTGAACCATTAAAACATAATAACAAAAGCTTAACTACAGATAGGGCAATAGCAGAATCCCTTAACAAGTTTTATGCTCAGTCACAAAGAATACCCCAAGCATATAAAAAACAAGATAAAGCTATCCAAAAAACTATCAGAGAAACTAATAAGCCAAAAGGTATACGAAATGATATTTTTATTCAGGATTTTAACGAAACAGAACTAGATTTAGCAATAGAACAATTACAGATATATAAATGACCTTCCATCAATAATAAAAACTTTAGAAACCAAAATTGCTTTATTTGCTGACGATGTAGTCATTTGGACTTCAGGCTCTTCAAAAAAACCTGAATTAATTAAAGACAGAATAGAAACAGCCCTAAACAAAGTACATGAATGGAGCTCCAAAAACCTCATGACTATCAATGTGGAAAAAACAAATTATGAATTATTTACACTAAAATACAAACCAGTTAATATTAACATAAATTATAATGGCAAACCACTCAAAGCAGTTGATGATGCCAAATACTTAGGCATCACTTTCGACAGAAAGCTAAGTTGGAAAAAACATATAACAAACATCTCAGAAAAGGTTGAAAAGAAATTGCAAATCCTGAAAAGGTTAGCTGGTGCTAAATGGGGCTGCTCAAGGAGAGTCCTTAACACAACATACAAAATGTATGTTAAACCAAACCTCTTGTACTGTTCTGAAGCTTTAATAACAGCAGCAAATGCTAACATCAATAAACTTGAACAAATACAAAATCAGGCTCTTCGCCTAATCACTGGAGCAGTTAAATCCACACCTATTGATGCCATGCTTGCCTTAACACGGACCCCATCAATAACAACAAAAATAGAAGAACAAGCATTGCTCCAACACGAGAAAATGTTACGACTGCCAAACTCTAAATGGAAAGAAGAGAACCTCCCCCATTCAATCCTTAAAACTCATAGTAGTTTCCTAGAAAAGGTAACACAGATTAAATCCAAATTGAACATTCCTAACACCAGAGAAAATCTACTTATAAGAGAAAATCCATTGGAATTATTGCAACCTACCTTCAATTTGGAATTAATAGAGGAAATAAGTAAATCAGACACACCAAAAGAAATACAAAAACTTCTAGCTCTGGAAACAATCAATACTAGGTATCCCACAGAAGAATGGCTGCACATATATACTGATGGATCCTCGAAGGAAAACCTTACTGGAGCTGGAGTTACGTGTTCACATTTTTCCTTTTATCATTCTGTTGGCAGAGACACAACAAATTATGATGGAGAAATAGAGGCTATATACATTGCTCTCCGACAATTATTAAATCTTCCCTTAAATAAATTTAACAAGGCAGTAATTCTTTCAGATTCTAAAGCTGCAATTCAGGGAATATGTTCAAATACTACAAAGAAGTCAACAAAAATTAGAGAATGCTACAAAATGTTAACACAACTCCAAAAAGTTAATAAGACTGTTCAGCTAAAATGGATTCCAGCACACTGTGGAGTCATGGGGAACGAAGCTGCAGACTCACTTGCAAAGAAAGGCACAACAATAAAACAAAATTCTAAATTCAATTTCTCATATTCCTCAATAAAACGCTTGATCATAAAAAATTTTTGTCATTCATATCTACAAGAAATAGAAACAAATGCCAAAGATAAAAAATGGATTACACTACTTTCCAATCCACATATAATCCCCCAGAGACCAAGGAAAACAGCTGTTGCAGCCTTCCGACTATTGACAAATCATGACTGTTTGGCAAGTCATCTCTACAGAATAGGTATCTTAGCCTCACCAATATGTGTCCTGTGTAACGATCCAGCAGAAATGAACGAAGACCACTTGAAGACCTGTGAAGCATTAAGATCAGAAGAAACTACAGTTCAAAAGTATTGGAAAGCACGAATGCTAATGGCTTCATTGCCAGATGCAAGGCACTAGAAAACAACAACAACAATTACAGAACAAAAAATCTCTAGGACCTGACAAGATCCACCTGGAGTTTATTAAACACCTTGGCAGGAAAGGAAAAGAAATCCTACTTAAACTGTATAACACGTGTTGGACAATGACTGTACCTTCCGACTGGAAAAAAGCCATTATCATCCCAATTTTAAAGAAAAACAAACCCTCAAACAATATTAATAGTTTCAGACCAATATCTTTGACCAGTGTAATTGCAAAAGTGATGGAAAGAATGGTAGCATCTAGACTTAACTGGTTCCTAGAATATTACAACTTAATTAATAGTTCACAGACCGGCTTCAGACAGAATCATAGTACAAGTGAAAATGCACTCCTACTAAGCCAAGACATCAAGGAAGCTTTCAATAGAAAGGAGGATACCTTAGCAATATTCATTGATTTTAAATCAGCATATGACTCAGTCTGGAGAAACAAATTAATTGAGAAGTTGCAATTAATAGGCGTGAAAAGCAACATTCTTAAATCGATAACTCAGTTTGTTTCACAAAGATTTTGTGCCACAAAATATAATACATACATGTCCAAATATAAACAAACACACCGAGGACTTCCACAAGGCGCTGTTCTGAGCACAACACTCTTTAACATATATATAAATGACCTTCCATCAATAATAAAAACTTTAGAAACCAAAATTGCTTTATTTGCTGATGATGTAGTCATTTGGACTTCAGGCTCTCCAAAAAAACATGAATTAATTAAAGACAGAATAGAAACAGCCCTAAACAAAGTACATGAATGGAGCTCCAAAAGCCTCATGACTATCAATGTGGAAAAAACAAATTATGAATTATTTACAATAAAATACAAACCAGTTAATATTAACATAAATTGTAATGGTAAACCACTCAAAGCAGTTGATGATGCCAAATACTTAGGCATCACTTTCGACAGAAAGCTAAGTTGGAAAAAACATATAACAAACATCTCAGAAAAGGTTGTAAAGAAACTGCAAATCCTGAAAAGATTAGCTGGTGCTAAATGGGGCTGCTCAAGGAGAGTCCTTAACACAACATACAAAATGTATGTTAAACCAAACCTCTTGTACTGTTCTGAAGCTTTAATAGCAGCAGCAAATGCTAACATCAATAAACTTGAACAAATACAAAATCAGGCTCTTCGCCTAATCACTGGAGCAGTTAAGTCCACACCTATTGATGCCATGCTTGCCTTAACACGGACCCCATCAATAACAACAAAAATAGAAGAACAAGCATTGCTCCAACACGAGAAAATGTTACGACTGCCAAACTAAATGGACAGAAGGGAACCTTCAATCCTTAAAACTCATAGTAGTTTCTTAGAAAAGGTAACACAGATTAAATCCAAATTGAACATTCCTAACAGCAGAGAAAATCTACTTATAAGAGAAAATCCATTGGAATTATTGCAACCTACCTTCAGTTTGGAATTAATAGATGTTGTTAGCTAATGCTGGATTTCTGACAGTAAAGTCATTAATCCTCTTGCTCTCCAATATTTTTCACTGATGGATGGGGCACTAGAAATGGCTGGGCATATTTGAAGGTGGTCTCCATCCATTTCCTCTTCACATAGAGGAAAGAGGGGTGAAGAATATATCCCAATTCTGTATTTCATAAATATTGAAGAGACTTAGCAGTAATAGTAACCGCTTTTTAGAGAGCACCATATTTTTATGTTTTGGCGGTCACATCGCTCTCTCACAACCCCCAGAATGTCTGGAGGACCACACCTGTCGTTGGTTTACGGGTCTCACCGAGCTGAACGGGAGAGTTATCAAAATAACTTCACCGACCATATCCTCTGATTACCAATCAGAGGACGTATTACATGCCATGACAGGTCAGCATGTTAGGGGTTAAGATTTTATAGAGAAATGGAGAGGGAATTAATAGAGGAAATAAGTAAATCAAACACACCAAAAGAAATACAAAAACTTCTAGCTCTGGAAACAATCAATACTAGATATTCCACAGAAGAATGGCTGCACATATATACTGATGGATCCTCCACGGAAAACCTTACTGGAGCTGGAGTTATGTGTTCACATTTTTCCTTTTATCATTCTGTTGGCAGAGACACAACAAATTATGTTGGAGAAATAGAGACTATACACATTGCTTTCCAACAATTATTAAATCTTCCCTTAAATAAATTTAACAAGGCAGTAATTCTTTCAGATTCTAAAGCTGCAATTCAGGGAATATCTTCAAATACTACAAAGAAGTCAACAAAAATTAGAGAATGCTACAAAATGTAAACACAACTCCAAAAAGTTAATAAGACTGTTCATCTCCAATGGATTCCAGCACACTGTGGAGTCATGGGGAATGAAGCTGCAGACTCACTTGCAAAGAAAGGCACAACAATAAAACAAAAGTCTAAATTCAATTTCTCATATTCCTCAATAAAACGCTTGATCATTAAAAAATTTTCTCATTCATACCTACAAGAAATAGAAATAAATGCCAAAGATAAAAAATGGATTACACTACTTTCCAACCCAGATATAATCCCCCAGAGACCAAGGAAAACAGCGATTGCAGCCTTCCGACTACTGACAAATCACGACTGCTTAGCAAGTCATCTCTACAGAAAAGGTATCTCAGCTTCACCAATATGTGTCCTGTGTAACGATCCAGCAGAAATGAATGAAGACCACTTGAAGACCTGTGAAGCATTAAGATCAGAAGAAACTACAGTTCAAAAGTATTGGAAAGCACGAATGCTAATGGCTTCATTGCCAGATGCAAGGCACTAGAAAACAACATTCCACTTTTTATGTGTTACACTATGCCTGTACAATATCTTATTATTTCTTTGGCAAAAATAGCCTTGGCAATGTTGCTGGTCCCCACGTGTTCAACCATGACTTCCAGATCCAGTTTCTTCAAGTCCATCTGTTCTATTTTGTGCCATAGTTTGGCAGCTCTAATTCCAGGAAAGCATCAAACATCATGTCCCTTTTCCTTACATGTGTCAACAGCAAATTTAAGCAATGAATCCCCAATTACTGGAGCACTCATCTTCCTATCTTCTATTTGACAATTCGTGTCATACCATTTACTGTGCAAAGATTCGTTTGTAGGACATGGTATTTCTGCAGCATCAGGGCACTTCATATCTGTTCCACTCGGTAGTAAATAAGTCAACATGAACACTCAAGTTGTCTAACAAGTTCAAAGTAGAGTAACAGGGTATTTGTGTAATTATTTTACCTGTTGGTACAACTGAATATCTTCCTTTCTCCAAATTAGATGCCTTATCTTTCGAGCATTGTCAGCATCACAAGAAGAAGCATGTGAAAAAACAATGGTGCTTGAGACCTGATCTACTTTCTTCTTCCTGTCCTTTTTCCTGGTATTCATTGTGTCTAATGTATACTGCATTCCTTTCATAGGTTCTGCTTATTTAAAGGGCTTAATTGAATCATTTGAGGGGGTAATTTTTTGAATGACTTTAAACAAGTAAATGCATTTATAGGAAACAAGAACCTCGCATATTTTTGTGATGTGAATATGTCATTTCATTATTTATGTAAAATTTTTTTGTTTCACTTTCATATGTTGAAATTCTTTGTGTAGTTTTTAAAATGTGTAAATAATTACAGCAAATAGCCATAATGATCCAAAATAGGCAATAAGAAAAAAAGGATTTAAGCCTTAAAATAAGCAAAATAAAAACTGGCCCTACCATCCCTAAATGTAGGTACAGAAGAATGTTTATCTCTATCTAACTTTAATATATCCATCCAAACAGAAAAGGCACTTTTCCTCTCTTTTGGACTCTTGTTATAAGGTACAGAAAATGGTCATGCAAATTCTCCAAATAGTGATTGACTATTGCCTTCTCTAATTACTTGTGCTATCTGGTGAGTTTGCATCCACTACCTTGCAGGATACCCTTCTGCACAAAGCTCATGTGCTCATGATGCATTCTCATCTGCAAGGCCATACATGTGGGTCTGTTCACTAACAGAATACATTTTTTGTGCCTTCAATGCTCTACAACAAGCCTTGTAGCCCCCCAAAAATAAAATAACCACTGGACATCAGTTTAATTCAATTAATTATTATTAGGTCTATAAAGGGGCAAATTCTTTAATAATTCTCTAATAAAGCATTTCAAGACCCATGTTCATGTGAATTCTTTACTTAGGATTACCAGATTATTTTATGGAAATGTAGGACACAATGGTAAAAATTGTAGGACATTATCAGTCTGTGCAAAGATAATGTAGTTATAATTTAAACGCTATTTATATATACTAAAAGGTATACACATTAATATTTTCTTAAAATGCCGAAACATAGAATGTTAAATTTGAAAATCAACAGTCAGTCACACTTCTCTGAAGAACTGTCTTTCTCAATTAATATGACTAGTGTGGTGAATATTTCTTTTACCCTTGACTTATGCCACCAATAATTGTGTTTGTATTGTCAGTTACAAATGCTACACATTTCTTTTCTATTCTTAACCCTACTAAAGAATCTTTAACATATGATGATATTGTTTCTGTGGATTTGTATGATGCCTGGTAATGAACAACGTGAAATGCAAGTGTTGCCTCAGCAGTGCTAACACGATATGCTGATTGTGTGGGTTGAGCAAACAAAACTTTAATATCTGAAATATCGCCAGAATGTTGTGAAGTTTTAGTTCTTAGAAGACTATTTACTTTTCACTTCCTTATTCTTCGATAAGCAAAATTCAAATGGAAAAGTGAGAGTAAAGCATCTCTTTGCCTCTATAGAACACCAACCTCTTGCCTTGGAGTACCAATGCTGTGTTCTCAATCTCTCATTCAATGTTATGGATGCATGAGTATGCTCTTTGACTGTATTCACTGTAGCTGTGTTACTATATGTTATTCATTTCTATTTTTCCAGTTCCCAGTTAATTTTATAATAATCAAGGCTTGTTTCTGAAAATGTAGGACATAAGATTCTTTTGAAAAATTTCTCCTGGTTGCCAGACAAATGGTTAAAATGTGGGGCATGTCCAGGAATTACTGGATGTCTGATAACCCTACCTCTACTGTTTTGATGTTGGGGGTGTATCCCTAAACTATATGATATCAATAAAGGTACATCCTCAATACTCTCCTTCTCTCAAGTAGACCATATGCAATGACATCATTTAGCAACACCAGAAATACAAATGGGAATTCGAGGGACTGATTTTCAGGGAGAAATAAGGAGAGAGTCTATATACAATCACTAAAGAACTTGTTGCTATCCTTGACATAATACAAATGAACTTGTTTTTGCAATCTTTTTATGAAAGGCCATCTATGTAAATAGAATCTTTTTTAAGCATTTGTGGCATTCAATGCAGTGTAATCAAGGTGAAGCATGTATTACACAAGTATAGATTAAAAACATTGACAGTTGTTTTCTTTACTCTAAACACACAATAATATTCTATATGAAGACATTTTTTTATTAATAAAAAATCTCATATTATGTAATTCCAGTTGACTGGCGTTCAACAAATTTAAATCATATGGTACCACCATCTGGCGTTGATTTTCTTCGTGGAGCAAATGAAGTACTGATACAACAGACAGTGGAGCTTGTTGACAGTAAGTGATTCATAACACTTCTACTTAAGTAACTGTAATCCAAAGCAAAGACATTTTTAAAGATACAACCCTCTGAAAGGGATGTTCATGAAATTATTGTTGGTGAAAATTTCACAGCTAATAGTAACTAAAATGTTCCACCAAGTTATGGTGCAGAAAGTGAAGTTAGAGTAATAAAAAGCTCCAAATTTTTAAAGTAAATGTTAAAATGTTTTTAAAGATACAAACCTCTGAAAGGGATGTTCATGAAATTATCGTTGGTGAAAATTTCACAGCTAATAGTAACTAGAATACTCCTACAAGTTATGGTGCAGAAAGTGAAGTTAGAGTAATAAAAAGCTCCAAATTTTTAAAGTAAATGTTAAAATAACTTCATGTGTTTTTCCCAAAGAGAGACTTAAACATTAGAAATTGTTTGTATTTTCTTATTACATGCACCTTTGATTACAAGTACCACTTAGTAAGGCCATGAACTCTTCTATTCAAGAGTTTTAAGACGGGTAGCTGAAATTTTGAAATATAACACTGTGCTCTTGGCATGTATATGCAAATCATAGACCAAAAAAGTTTCGTGAAGTATGGTTCCTGAGTTGATTTAAAAGACTGCATTATTATTTAACTGTGGTAACACAGGTAAAACATCTTTATAGAATCGCTTGCCTTTTAGGATGTCTTTTTTTTTAGCATTTATTTAAATAGTAACATAACTACCTATTTGTAAAATGAAGTGAAACACAAAAAACATCTTATTTAGGAGCTCTTCAAAAACAAAAATATGCTCATTTGGAATTAAAATACAGACTAAAGTTTGTTATTCCTTTAAATTGTGAGAAATGGAAACAATACCACTGCAAATATTTAAACTGGATTTATGCAAGAAATAGCAATGAGGGAACATTTCCAAATATCTTAAGGCAAAGAAAATTTGTTATATAATAGGTAATAATCCATTGAACACTACTACAGTTAAGTACAACATAAATTCAAATACAGAAATACACAAGAAAAATGCACCTCCTTTGGAAGAAAAACCCTTATTTTGAAAACTCTTCATACAAATTATCCATATAACAATTGCAACCACATCTTTATTCTTTATTCTGCTATTGAAATGATATAGTAATTTATAGCATATTATGAAAATACATATAAAATTATAGATAAATACATATTATAAAACATACATATATACATAATGAAACAGTATTACATACCACTACATTCAGCCTAGGCGGGGTTAATGACCTGTCAGCTGTTCAACTAGCCAAGAGGCACTTGCCCAGTGAGTCGACTGGAACAAAGGGTTCAGTCAAACTTGAGCAATGAAAGTGGAAGGATCGGATGTAAGCAGTGACGAATGTAAATAATGAAGCTTTTATATATATATATATATATGTATTAATCAATGAAAACTAGTGTTGTTTGTTTCTCCGTTCCCCCTGAATCCCATGCTCTCCGACATAATCATAAAAAAGAAGATATCGAAGGGAACCGCTTCAATAACTAATAAAAATATAAGTTGTAAGGGTCACTTATTTAGCCTAATTGTTCTTTATACAATTTGATTCTTGAATACATAAGCCCCGCACAACAGCCCATGAAGAGCCAAGCCTTACTGCCCACCCACTGCATCCGCCACCTCAGCCAACTCGGCCCACTTGGTCCTCAGCCACAGGCATCATTGGTGATTGGTGGGGTGCAGTACTGGAGGGTGGTATATGGTCTGCGTCCCAATCCCTCCCGGACAGTTATGCAGTCTTCACGACCTGGGACCGCTACTTTTCCATCAAGCTCCTCAATTGGTCCCCTCGGGACTAACGAGGCTGAATGCACCCCGTGCCAGACATCCCAGAGGGGATAAAATCCCCATGCTGGCACCAGGGATCGAACCCAGGTCCTCTGCACCAGAGGCAAGCACGCTACCAACTATGCTACGGAGGCATTCTTGAATACATACTCCTTCTTAATTCATATTTGAATGATTTATAACTAATCTTTACATTATCTTTCATCCAAAATAACATTTACTAATTTTAATAATATAACAAATTACCTCCTATTTAAAAATTTGTCAATTGACTAGAAACTCTCTTGAATACAGTATTTTTTTAGTTCTTTTTTTTAAATTTGTTTCGACATCTATATAGATGTTTCCCATCCTATTAATAATGAAGGACCTGAACCTGAACCCTTTTTATAAAAATGTGTAAAAAACTACAAATTTTGATGTTTTCATTTTTATTTTTTTTAAATCTTTATTGTTCTGCAAGTTCCATTACAATATGTAATACTACATGTTGGTTTTGCTTTTCTGATCTATTGATCTTTACAAAGTAAACTAATCTTCAAATATTAATTAATATCATAAATAAACAAATAGATTTATACAATTCAATTATGTTTTCCTTGGATCAATTAAACTTGCATGCTGGAAATACTCTTTAAAATAATTTTTTACAATTTCTGTTTTAGTTGGTGGCCATTTTCCTCTTCTTTGAAGTATTTTTCCTCTGAATGTTTTTGTTTGCTCCTTTAGATTTCTGCAG
Source organism: Tenodera sinensis (assembly GCA_030765045.1). Lineage (NCBI taxonomy): Eukaryota > Metazoa > Arthropoda > Insecta > Mantodea > Mantidae > Tenodera > Tenodera sinensis. Next base: position 81,571,468 of record CM060967.1, read on the forward strand.
TCATACAATATGTGATCTGTTGTTTGTTCTCCATTACAGGGACAGTTTGGGTCTTCTGTGATGTGAAACCTGCAGTAGTATGCTTTGAGTCTTCCATGTCCTGTCAGTAGAGTTGTAAGATTTGCCATTAGATTTACCCTTAACCTCATTCTCTCTGCTACAGTAGGAAAGTATTCCTTTGTTTCTTGGCATTTAGGTTTTTGCCATTGTTTTTCCCAAGTTTGTAGACTTTCTTATCTTAGTATTCTCCTAACAGTGCTCTTTGGAAGTCTTAGCAGTATTCCTCTTCATGTATAGTTACGTTCTTTGCTAGCTGGTCTGCAATTTAATTCCCTTGTATCGCTATGTATGCTTGGACACACCCAATTTCAGTATTCCAGTTTTTTCTGTAATATTTTTAACTTTGTTCTAATTGCTTCTGCTAGGTAACTGTGAATTTATAGTTATGCAACGATTGTGATATAATTCTACTGTCTGTATAAATTGCTGCAGTTTTGTTGACTTCTTCCATGAATTACATATTTTTAACAGTTTCTAGTGCTTTCAAAACTGCAAATTGTTCAGCTTGGTTGCTGTAGCACTGTTTGTCTAGCTTGTATTATAGCTGATATTCCAGTTTCTTCTTATAATAAATGGCTACTCCAGAACCAACTCTGTTTTCAGTTTTATTGCCATCTGTATAAATTTTCAATGTAAATGGTTTATTCTGATTTATTTCTTTTATTATTGGTATGTCAGCTGGATGACACCATTTCCTATATTCCAGAGGCTTGTCTAACTTATTCTCAGAGTTCTGCTTCAATATTGTATATTCATTGGTGATTTCCTGAAGTTTAAATATTATAGGTGTATGACCTGTTAGAATGGAGAATGCTTTGGTAGACGCAGTGCTGAATGCTTTAGCAATTTCAATATTTATTTGTCATTGCACCCTTGGGAACTTATTTGCATTGTATTTCCTGCCAATCGCTTCTGTCCATACTGGGGCTACATAAGAAAGTAAAATTGCACCATTGTACATAGTCTTTGAAGCCTGGTCTTTTAGTCCCTAATATAGTTTTGCCAATTTAAATAAATGTGCATCAATCTATTAGCTCTCTCCATTACATATTGAATGTGGTTGTTAAAGGTGAAGTTCTTATCAATGATTATTCCTAAATATTTTATTTTTTCTACTTGTTTTATTTATCTGTTATTGATAAAGATGCTTATATTCCTTTGCACTCCACATTTGCTGTTATTAGTATTTTTTTTAACTTCTGCACACTGAAAATAATTTGATTATTCTTAGCCCAAGTTTCAATATTTTTTAGGTCCACATTATTGAAGTTTTCGGCTTCCAGGTTACTTTTACCTCTAGTTATTAGTAACAAATCATCTGCAAATTCCACTACCTTTGTATGGATCAAGTATTCTATGTTCAATAGCAAAGATCCTTAAGGATATCCCTTGCTTACATTTTGTTCAACTTTTAGGTTATTGACTGTCAATACCCTCTGACTGAAATAGCTTTTAGCAAGGTAGTACAAGTTACTCGGGTAGTTCAATTTCCTCAAGGTATACAGTATACATCTTGCCATCTTCCAGGGTTTTCTTTATGTATTTTTTAACTATCATTGTAGCATCTAGAGTGCTTGTTTGTGGAGTGAAACCAAACTAGTTGTTATTCGTTAAGTTCTGTGAGTGTGCATGGTACATTATTCTGTCAATTAAAATGTTTTTCTAAGAGTTTTCTTTAGTAAATTGATTGGTCAGAATTTTGTTACTTCTGAACCTTTCTCTCTTCCTGGTTCCACAATAGGTATTAATTTAGCTTTATTCCATTGTTTAGGGAAACTCTTTTTCATTATACAATGGTTGTAGATAGCTGTCAAATTTTTGGAAATACATCAAACACCTTAAGTAATATTTTACTTGTAATTCTATCTTCTCCTGGGGTTTTACTTGCATCCATTCTACTTAAAATATCTTTTATTTCTCTCTGAGTATAATCTTTGTCATTCTGCATTGTAAATGGTCTGTTAATTCTGTTAATTAATTTCCTAATATTTTTGTGATAATCGTTGTCATCTTCATTGTCTTCTGATACAAAATGATTCAGCATGTCTCTTGTAAATCTATCGTGACTAAACCATCCTGTTTTGTAAGAGTTGTTAATTGTGAATTTTTTCTTATTTTGCCACTAGCTATTCGATAAACTGCATTCCAAGGATTGTTAAATGGAATTAGATGCAATAATTTTTCCAGGAATCTAAATTCTCTTTTCATATAGTCCTTTCATGGTCCCTCTTTTGTTTCATATGCAATGCTTTTCACTCTTCTCTTAGCACTTCATCTTGTTTTGTCTTTTGATATTGTCTTCTTAGTGCAGTAACTCTTTTCCTCATAATGGTTAGTTCATTTGTCTACCAGAGTATAGATTTTCTTTCATTTGTAATGGATTACATTTTCTAAAGCGGTTAAATTTTCTTCAAACTGATTCATTATTTTATCGACGTCACCTTCCACATTCACCAATTTGTGAGTTCTTCATCTATATCTTCTGAATTACTTCCTATAAGCAGCAGATTCTGAACTCCTGCTGTTCTTAGTACATTACTGAAGTGTCTTAGTTTGTTTTCATCAACTATATATTTTGTGACCTGGAAATTAAGTTCTGTTTTATGATCTGCTCTTTGGCTTACAGTGTAAGTGATAAGTCTGTGACCAGAACAACTTTCATCTTTGCCGCATTCCCATTCTGTGATTCTTGACAATAACTCACGTTAGTGATAGTAAGGTCATTATTACTCCTTCCATTAGCACTTTCAAATGTTGTGTTTTCACTTTCTGCGCTTATAATGTATAATTGTTTTGAATTTAAATATTCCTCCATTATCCTTCTTCTGATGTTTGTAATCACATCATGCCATTATTGTTAATCTAGCACTACTATACAGCAGTTAGCGCGCTCGCCTACCACTTAGGCAGCTCGGGTTTGATCCCAGGGACCCACATGTGGTATTTGTGGTGGATAAAGCGGCGCCAGGGTGGGTTTTCTCCGGGTGCTCTGGTTTCCCCCGCCATCTCATTCCACCAGTGCTCCATCTTCATTCCATGTGTCATCAGTGTCACCACCTGCAGTGCCTTAGTAGTAAAAGCGGGCGTTAAACACTACAACAACAACACTACTATACATAGCAATTAACAGACATTCCTTTCATGTATGATGCTATTTTATCTATTTTGTACAGATCAACGTTAATGTCAGCTTCAATGTCCAGATACATACTAGCTATGCAGAGCCTTGCATTTTGGTAGTGAGGCTGTTGGCAGGCGCCGATTTATGATGCTGCCCGTTGTTACTGAGTCACCCCCTCAACACCTCACAATTTCTGTAGAATCAAAGGGTGAAGTCGAGGTTTTCCTTGGGCTGCTCTTGCATGTAGACTCTTATCTATATCAAAGGGTGGGAACGTCCTGGATATGTTTCTTTTAGGAAAACACACGACTGCGTATTTTAATATCTTTATTCTAAAAACTATCTTAAGTTCACTCGCTACTGGGTTTACATGTATATAAGAAGTTGTTTGCAGTAGCACACCGAAAAATGTTGTTTGTTCTGCCCAGTCTTCACACACCCGTCTTCAGCGACATCCAAGTGAGTTGTGTGTCCCTTTCTATTGTCTATCTGCTTACCTGGAAATTTACCCTTTTGTTTAGAAGTCATTCACCTGACAGGTACAGTTATCCGAGACTGTGCTAATGGCGTGGGGTGAAAGAATCCTACCCTCACTTTGTACGGACAGTTTCAGTAGGTTACTTCTACAACTGTAGCATCTCCATCTGATAGCTAATATATGGGCATAGCATCAACCTGTTTGTTGATGATCAATATAGCAGTTCTATTTTTATTGTCCCCAAAGGTGAAAATTTTGTAGCTTTTATTGACTCTGGCTACTGTGTTCTGAAGAATATATGGTTCTTGGCTAAGCACAATGTCCATTCTATTTTGCTTTATTACATGCATTAAATTGCCTATAGCTATTCTAGAATGCTGAAGTTTATCTGCATTATCTTAAGCTGGGTATTACTATTGTAAAAGCTAATGGTATAAATCTGTCTATCATTTAGTGTTTTAAGGGCAGCCATTTTAATATTCTGTATTTTGTCTGTTCCTTCTGATTACAGCTTGTAAGCATGGGCCTTTATTATTTATTTATGCCAACAAACTTACTGTTGGTGTTTTTAAACACACAAGCCGTGTGTAGGCAAAGTTTGAGAGGTAGAACTGGAACTTAAAAATTCAATGCCACAGCTGGGATTTGAACCACAGATCTTCCGCTTACCAGGCGGAATAATAATTGTTGTGATTTATGCATTTGGTGCATTATATTCCTGTATTGATCCTTTACAATCTTTCAACTTATTTCCGGCACAAGGAAGACACTTTTCTTCTCCTCGACATTCTACTCTATGATTGAATTTATTGCACTTAAAACATTGACTGATCTTTACATAGTCATCTACAGTACATATATTCCAACCTAATTTCAACTTTTTATTCACTAACATCCTCCAGGCTTCAGTCTTGACTTCTACCACTAGATTTCTGATGTTTCTTCTGTTTCTAATGATAAATTTGGGTATTATTGATTCCTCACTTAGATTAAGCTCTCTTTTTGTGATCTGATAGTTTCAGCTGCATTTTGTATAATTTCTTCTGGCACATTGTGGATTATGATATATGGGTTTCAAAGTTCAGGAAGTTTTACTTCTGGCTCTTGGCTGCACTGTTCTTGGATCCTTACTCCTAGTAGATTTATTTCATTATTTGATTCAAATTCCACTATCAATCTTCCATCCCTTAGAGCTTCCGTGAGCTTATTCCCACTTTTAGTTATAATGGATTAACTTTATTTTTCAAAATTACTTTCATAGCTTCTGTTGATTCATTCAATTTAGACTTGAGAATAAGTTTGTATCTCTTTTCAATGTTTTTGTGAGGATCTTTTTGAGTGGCATCAGCATAGCTTTGCTTCCAATGAAAAGATGACACAGTATTCTCCCTTTCTATCACTCTGATAAGGCCATCTGAAGGCTATGGCTAAGTTATGTTTAAGTGGGTTAACCACCCTATATTATCATTGATTTAAACTGCTTTGGTAAATATTTCATATACCTAAATAAGTTATTTTATTTTGTTAGTTGTTGTGTTAGCGTGTTGTGATATTGTCCGTATCCACGGGATTTCATTAATTGTTATTCTGTGATATTCAGCCAATTTTGTTGTTTGAAATACTTCTATTTTGGGCTCTAAGGAGACTGTAATTGTGAGGTTAGATGTTTCATTCAGTGTGCTGTGCAGTGTGATTAATTATATACAAGTATATAAGTAGAAATATTAATAATAATCTATGAAATGATGAAAGATATTGATAAATGTACAGAAAATGCTCTTACTAACCTGCTTGAAGTTACCAAAAAGAGTGGTAATCTCAGAAATGATTTCAAGAAGAAAATAATAAAATTAGTGAATTAAGGAAAGTATTCACTTCATTGAAAAGAGATATACTCAAAAACGAAAAATAACTTAAAAACCAAAGTTGGTATTTACGTTTAACATCTTTCAAGGATGTGACACAATTTTGAAGAAAATTGCGCCACTCTAAATTATCTATTAAATCGAAAATTTAATTTTCTTGAAGATGGCTCTAACAAATTTGATTAAAATGACATATGTATAAGATATTTTTATGAAATGTATATTTTGAATTTTCGGGCTATAGCCCATGTAGTCCTGTTTCTTCTTGATGACTTGCGTAACTGGTAAACCATAAGAGATAGACAAAATCTTACTGTACCAATGACAGGTGTGGTCCCCCAGACATTCTGGGGGTTGTGAGAGAGCGATGTGACCGCCAAAACATAAAAATATGGTGCTCTCTAAAAAATGGTTACTATTACTGCTATATTGCTCTCTTCAATATCATTGTGAAAAATATTGGAGAACAAGAGGATTAATGACTTCATTGTCAGAAATCCAGCATTAGCTAACAACAACATTTGATGAGGATAAAGGTGTGAAAACTACACTAAATTCAAATCTGCTTTACAAACTTATTTAGTTAATAATGTGTTCTATTCATTAGAGGAATTTTTAAATAGGTTGAAAGTTCAGTAATCAAAAGTCAGTGTTAGGTACTTATTTTGTAATCTGTTAATATTTTATTGTGCATAGTCTCTACTACTTGGTTAATCAGTTCTTTGTATATTATTATTATTTACTCAGGGGTCTCCGTCTAGGGGATATGTGAATAGCGACCACAAGGTACCCAAGCTGAACAGAACATTACTTCCACTTACTGATGTTTTGCTCCTCACTGTGACTTTTCTATCTGACCTTACCCTGGTCATCTCTTGTTCTCTTCTGACCCCGATGCTATTAGGGTTCCTGAGGGCTAGGGAGTCTTTATTTTTCCAACCTCTCCATTTCTCTAATTTCTCTACAAAACCTTAACCCCTAACATGCTGACCTGTCATGGCATGTAATACGTCCTCTGATTGGTAATCAGAGGATATGGTCAGTGAATTTATTTTGATAACTCTCCCAGTCAGGTCGGTGAGACCCGTAAACCAACGACAGGTGTGGTCCTCCAGACATTCTGGGGGTTGTGAGAGAGCGATGTGACCGCCAAAACATAAACATATGGTGCTCTCTAAAAAGCGGTTACATTTATTGCTAAGTCTCTTCAATATTTATTGAAAAATATTGGAGAGCAAGAGGATTAATGGCTTCATTGTCAGAAATCCAGCATTAGCTAACAACAAATATTCTAAGGAGAAAGTGATTAAGGAACTTCAAGCTTCGGTTAAGAATCAAGAAGATATTTTGATGGTGAGATTGAAACTATTTATACTCTCTCCCCTTCAAAACTCATCTCATTTAGCTGGTTATGATACTGCAACAATATTGTCATCTGATTCAAGAGCTGCAATTAAAGCAATAATGTCAACATCTTGTGCCAAGATGTAAAAAATTAAAGAAATACCAAACATGGTTCAACAAATAGAGGACTTGACAAATTGTTCTTCATGGATTGAAGCACGTTGTGACCTAACAGAGAATGAGAAGGCTGACATGTTATCAAAAAGGGTGTCCAAAGTTCAGCAAAAAACAATGAATAAATTTTTTTATGAATTGATAAAAAGGATTATAAAATAAAAGTTTGATCAAAAATACAAGTTAATAGAATCTAATAAACACAGTCGATTGAAGAAACTTAGGGAAGATTGTGCATTAGTTCCTGATTTACCTAGCAAAACTTGAGGCGATATTTTTAGAAGAAGCCTCCTAAAATAGTTAAAATTTGTGTTCATAGTGGTGGCAGAAAAAGCCCCCTAAAATTGTGAATCATTGTCCTAGTGGGCAATGATAGAGATCTTCAATTGTCTTAGTTTGTTCATGTATTATTGGGATTGGTGTCATGTGGAAATCGCAAAGCCCACGAATAATTTTAAAAGTTATTGACATATAGTGTTTATTGGAAGAATATTGTGTTTTAAAAGTTAACAGGAGTAAAAATGCAGAGAACTAATATATAATTAGTAAGGCTGCATCAAAAGATAGAAGAAGATTACGAACTCGTAAAATTACGTAGTCCGTGTTCGGGTTGTGTGAACCCTGCAGGGCTTGTGACAAAGGACGCCAATCCAGAATATTTGTATTATCGTTTGTGACGTGAAGGAACAATAAATAAGTATACTAAAAGTATAAAAAGGAAATTTAAATCATCCTTGTAAGACGTAGACCTGTACCACGTCCTGAGGTACATCGAGAACTTCGATGAAAAGCTTCAAGAGTCTCATCGCTTCATCCACCAGTAAATTCTTCTGATCTTATTTGTTCCCGTCAACTTCCCCACTTTCGCATATCTTTAAAGAAGAAGAACAAGGCAAATAACCATACCAAACTGCTGTTGCTATGTTTCGGCTAATTATTGGATATGACTGCTCCCAATCTTCATAAGCTTGGAATATGCCTTATCCAAATTGTTTATCTTGCTCTGGAGAAGTTGAAGTGGACAAGGAGCATCTTTTTGAAATAATCAAGATATTACTTTAAAATACTGCGAGGCTAGCAGGAAAATGACTGTATTGTTAACTCCTGTGCAAGCCAGGATTTGGAGGTGCTACATAATAGTCATCTGGGGATAAAAATAATTGTGGTAGGGGATTTTAATGTGAGAATAGCAGATGGATGTATGTAACAGGGTGGGAAGAGATGGCTGGGCATGGACTAGATTATTTATACATAGATTAAGAGGAGTGAGAAAGGGAGTAAGCTTGGATATATGTCCGTTGTGTGGGGAACAGGATAATGACTTTCACTATATATTAGAATGTGAAGATACAAGGTTGTGAAGGGAAAAATTTTTGCCAAAGAAATGGGGAAGGAATAATAAAGAGGTTAATAAGATTAGGATAATGAAGCTAAGTAAGGAAGGTGATATAAAGCTATTAGGGGAATTTATGGCAAGAATAAGGGAAAAATGGTTTAGGAAGCTGAATAGAAATAATGTGGACCAGGGTGGGCCAAAGCACACATAAATAACCATGGAGTTAAAATTTATGGTGGGCCAAAGAATAAAATTAGCAACTCACAAGGTAAGAAAAATATTATAAAATTGAAAGTAAGGGTATTGCAAATATGTTTTTGATGTATTTATTTTGTTATAAGTTGGTTTAATTGTATTTTTTTCAGCATAAATAAATCAAATCATTCATTCAACTCATGTGCATTGTGATTACCCTGTACATTTTCTTTTGGCATAGTTTTATTTTTACTAGGAACACAAAAGTACTTGTGTTCGCATTCAACTCTGAAGTATCTTCTTATCTTGTTATGCGACATGATTCACCATTGACACAATTTTAGGGATTGACCGGTGTCGCCTGTTAACTAACCCGTGTGTGATTGAGTATAGTATAATGCAGGGGAAAAGACACATCGTGTCAGTTCTCCCCATCTATGGCTTATACAAAGAAGTCACTGTGTACTGTATATAATTTGGGTCAAGACTTGACTTTGTTACTCTAAGATTAATTTGATGTGTTAAAACTCATGCAAAACATCTCAATAAACAACAGTTTAATAATATTGATAATGGTAATGGTAATGGTAGTGGCAGTGATAGTGGTAGTGGTAGTGGTAGTGGTAGTGGTAGTGGTAGTGGTAGTCGTAGTGGTAGTGGTAATGATAATGATAACAATAGTAATGATAATAATAGTAATAATAATAAGAATAATTAATGATAATGATATTAATAGTAATGGTAACGGCAACAACAACAATAACAATAGTAATAGTAATAAATAATGCTATAATCTGAATACATTTACTATAATTTAAATACATAAATAAAATAGCACTTACAATCTGAATATGCTATAGCTAATTGCAAGGCAGAACTAAGTTTTGTCTTGAAACATTACTGATCCAGTCTTTGTTGTCAGCATAAATTTTAAACTTTTCTGACTAATGTGTCCAAATACTACATACCCACAACATATAAGCCTCTTCTAAGATATTTTTTTTACAAATTTCTATTTCACATATAGCTTCCAGCTTATTTTCTTCATGTTGTTGAGCGGTTGCCATGCGGTTGCAGAATTCCTGAGCTGCGTCAGGATTGCGAACAAATGCATGCTGAGGGTCCAAAGAAATACATATCTTAATTTGAACCAAAAAGGTGAGTCAATTAATAACACTACACATCACTTACCTATAATTTACCAGAACTTGCTTCGGAGGCTGACCTTCCTCCATTATCAACCGGATATCGATTCTCCCTGGTGTGGATAGTGATGTTTCCTCTGGTGGTGGTTCAAGGAACTTGCTGAAGATATCCTTCTGGGGGATGTTGAAAATAAATGCTCTGTTTCTATTTTTCAAAATATCGATTTGTTCCCACGTGAATGGCTCTTGTTTTCCTGTTACGCATTTGGGGGGTTTCGTTTCTGGCTTTATGTTGTGGTTTTTTGTCCAAAAGTTAGTGGCAAGTGCTTATTATTCCAACTGTTTGTTATTTACATTTCTAAAGTGTTCCCTGGGTCTTATTTCTAAATTTTTTTTTGGTTTTTTCTATATACAGTTTATTACAGTCACTGCATTAAATTTGGTATATGCCAGATTTTTAATTGGGTGGGATGGCGTCTTTGATGTTTGAGTTCAGCAGACTTTTTATGGAGTAGTGGTTCATTGGTACTAGCTGAATCTTCTGTTCTTTGAAAACATTTTGGAATCTTTCGAAGGCCCAGGGATGGAATGTGAATTTTTCTAATGTCATTTTTGTTTCTGCTGCTGTGAGTGTTTTAGTTTCTTTTAGTAACTCTGTTGTTTCTGCTTGTTTCATTTTTTTGTCTACTAACGATTTGCGGAAGCCATATTTTTATGCTATTTCGATTATTTTGCAATATTCTGCTTTGTATTCTTCTGCTGGAAGGGGGATGTTCACCAGTGTATGTGTTAAGCTGTTGAGGATTGCCTGTTTGTGACATCTTGGATTGTAACTATGAGATTTTATGTAATTGTCAGTCTGTGTTGGTTTTCTGTGAATACCAAAGTTTATTTAATTCTTGTTTTTGATTATTTGTAAATCCAAAAATAGTAGTTTCTCATCATTTTCCACTTCCACAATGAACTTTATACTTTTTTCCTGGATGTTTAGGAGTTAAAACTCCTAAAACTCTGAAACTAGCACAAAAAATATCACTCAAATTAGCACAAAAAATGGCTTCCCCAAATCAATAGTAGACAAAAAGTGAAATGAGCAGAAACAGAAAAGTTACTAAAAGAAACTACAACACTCACAGCAGCAGAAACAAAAATGACATTTAGAAAATTCACATTCCATCCTTGGGTCTTCATAAAATTTAAAAAAATCTTCAAGGAACAGAACATTCAGCTAGCACCAGTGAACCACAACTCCATAAAAAATCTACTGAACTCAAACATCAAAGATGCCATCCCACCCAGTAAAAATTCTGGCATGTACCAAATTGAATGCGGTGACTGTAATAAAGTGTATATAGGAAAAACCAAAAGAAATTTAGAAATAAGATCCAAGGAACACTTTAGAAATGTAAATAACAAACAGTTGGAAAAATCAGCAGTTGCCACTCACTTTTGGACAAAAAACCACAACATCAAGCCAGAACCGAAACTACTCAAACACATAATGGGAAAACAAGAGCTGTCCACATGGGAACAAATCTTCATTTTGAAAAATAGAAACAGAGTATTCAATTTCGACATCCCTGAGAAGGATATCTTCAGCAAGTTCCTTGAACCACCACCAGAGGAGATCTCAGAGGAAACAACCATCCATACCAGGGAGAACCGTCGATGTCTGGTTGATAATGGAGGAAAGTCAGTCTCTGAAACATGTTCCAGTAAATTATAAGTAAGTGTTATGTTGTTAATCGACTCACCCTTTTGTTTAAATTGCTTATTACAACACTGTTTTCAAACTTCCAAGAAAGAAGATACATATCTTAAGTTTGCTGTTTTTTTTATTAAAACTGTGGTAGATGAGTTGAATACAATATACAGCTATAATTGGTTTCTGAGTGCCCGAATTACTGTAAAAGTAATATTTTGATAAAGAAATCACCTTATAACTTACGTACCTATCATTTAATGTCAGTCATTTCAATAAAAATACCATAAATCAATAACACTATTACCCAATAAGCTACAAATATGGAAGATCACTATGTCATACTATTGAAAAAACATATTACTGAAGAAATAATTCTTTATTACTGCTAACATAAGGTATTAAACACACAGATAAAACAATGCTTGCATATGAATATTATCTTATGATAATGTCAAATGCTTTAGTTAGACATTTGTAAAGAAAGGAGTCTAAGGTGCTGCACCTTTCCAAAAGTATAGCTATTTTCATACAGATATACAGCTGTTTTCATATAGACTGTGTTAATGTCAGTAAAAGAGAACTATGTTGTTATGCATTCATTTAGAAGAAAACAGGGGCAGCTATTAAGGACTAGTAGGTGAATATTTGTATCTTGCCACACTTATTTTTAAAGTATACATACGAGAGTGATCTGAAAGTTTTTGACTTCAACATGAAGATGCCAGCACTCATAAATAAAAGCTAGTGAATTTCGTTGTTCATCTGTTGACAGTTACTCACCAAAGTTTCAGCCATTTTGGACGCTCAGTTGTTATGTAAAAGTCATTTGAGTGAGTTGATGTGAGTGTTTTTATGAAAATGGACAAAATCAAGTATCGAGCTGTCATTAAATATTTGTTTTTGAAAGGCAATACACCTACACAAACCAAAGATGAGTCGGATTCTGTGTATGGGGACTCTGCACCACCATATACCACAGTGAAATTTTGGGAAGCTGAATTTAAACGTGGCTGTAAGAGCTTGGGAGACGATGAACTGCAACTGTCCAAAAACTGCAACTATCGACAAAAACATCGCCAAAGTTCACCAAATGGTGCTAGACAATCACCAAATTAAAGTGAGAGAGATAACAGAGGCTATGAACATGTCAAAAGAACGTGTTTGTCACATATTAAATCAACATTTAGACATGAGAAAGCTGTCCACACGATGGGTGCTGCATTTGCTCACGTTAGAGCAAAACGTGTTTGAATGAACAGTTCCAATGCTCTGTTGGCGCAGTTTTGGCACCAATTAATTACTGTAGACGAAACTTGGATACACCATTACACGCCCAAAACAAAAATACAGTCCAAACAGTGGACTGCAAAGGAGGAACCGGCTCCTAAAAAAACAAAAACTGTTTTTCAGCTGGGAAAGTGATGGCAACTGTTTTTTGGGATAGTCATGGAGTTATTTTAATCAAGTATTTTCAAAAAGGAAAAACCATTACAGGAGCATACTACGCATCATTACTCGACAAGCTGAAGGCAGAACTTGCGGAAAAACGGACACATTTGCAGAAAAAGAAAATCCTGTTTCACCAAGACAACACATCTTCTCAACCTCAGTGGTTACAATGGCGAAAATCCAAGAATTACGGTTTGAACTGCTTGACCATCCACCTTACTCACCAGCTCTAGCCCCAAGTGACTTCTTTTTGTTCCCTCATCTGAAAATTGTGCTCGCAGAACAGAGATTTTCGTCAAATGAAGAGGCAATCACCTTCATGAACAACTATTTTGCAGAGAAAAATACAGAGTACTATTTTGACGGGTTAAAGAGATGGGAGCATCACTGGGAGAAGTGTGTAGAGTTACAAGGAGACTATGTTGAAAAATAAAAAACATTCTCTGCTACTACTGCCATAGCCAAGCTTTATCATATAATATTACAAGAACTTGAGAACTCTGGCAAAACAGCTGGAATATTTCTTGACCTATCTAAGGCATTTGATAGTGTATTGCATGTATAGCTACTAGAGAAGTTAGAGAAATACGGCATTTTATCCCCTCTGGAAGATTTGGCATGGGTTGCACTCAGCCTCGTTAGGTCCCGGGGGTACCAATTGAGGAGCTACTTGATGGAGAAGTAGCGACCCCAGGTCGAGAAGGCAGCATAACTGGCCGGAAGGTTTCAGAGCGCTGACCACGTCCCACCCTCCAGTACTGCACCCCGCCAATGATGCCTGTAGTGGGCAGAGGTGGGGGACGCAGTGGCTGGGTGGTAAGCCTTGGCCCATCATGGGCTGTTGCGCTAGGGGTGTTTATTTATAGAGTCTGTTGAACATTACTTTTTCAAGGACATATAAAAAGGCTGGTTAGAGTAAAATTGGTCCATAGCTTGAAGATTGTTGTTTGCCTTCTTACTTTTTCTGCTACGTATAGTAAAGTAGAGAAAGTATTGTATTCCACCCAAAAATTTGATGTTGAGATTTCATCAGAAGTATATGTTTTGAAGCCCCCTGAATCTAAAAGAGCATTTTTAGAAAAAGCTCCTCGTGTGTATTGGTGTGTCTGTCTGTCAGTCAGCCTTAAAAACTAAAGTTAGTATTTAAGCTTAATGTCTTGCAAGGATGCGACATGAAGATTTTGAAGAAAATTGCTTCACCCTAAACTACCTGTTACATGGCAAATGTTTTGAAAATTTTGATTTGCTTGAACATGGCTCTAACGATTTTGATTAAAATGTCAATATGTTTGAGATATTTTTATGACAAATGAAATGCATATCTTGAATTTTCTGGCTATAGCCTCTGTAGTCGTATTTACTCCAGATGATTTCTGCATAAATGGTAAACCATAAGAGACAGGCCAAATGTTACTACACAAAGTTCTTTTGGAGAACATACTTCTGTCAAATGGAACTATGTTATTAAATTTTTTATATTTTAACCGTGTAAAGAGAATGGAATTTGAAAGATTTGACTATCGCCCAAAGCAGTGACGTAAATAATGGCCCCACAGACTCCGCAGTGTGCAGGGGAGGGGGGGGGGCAGGGGGGGGATGATTAGGAGCCTCCAGATTGCCTTTAATAGTTTTCTTAAAAATGACATTTTATATTCAATTCAACCATAGAAAATCGCTAGAAGAAGCACTGGAACACATGTAGTTCACTGATGACATACTGACGATGAAAGTGTACCACATAAAGATTTCCTTTTCTTTCTTGCTTAAAAGTGTGAAACAAGCTCCCCTCTAAGTGTATGCTGAGCATTCTAATAGAGAAATTCATTAAAGCATAGTATTTTATTCAATATAGTTGTTATAAAAACCGAACAAACTACCTATGTACGACTAGTACCTATGCCAAAATGTAGTTGATTGGTCAATAAATTGGATTATTTTAGAAATTGGTTATAAGGTATCAACAGTAATCAATATATGTTGTTCTAACCAAATGTTCAGTGTTATTGCTTCTGAACAATATCTGAGGTACCACAAATAGAAGTTTGCTTGGGTTAAATCCTGAGTTATCCAGAATATTGACAGTAACGATTTTGTTCCGTCTATGTGTGGTATGCATATAGCGAGTGTATATTGTTTATTTAGGAAAAATAACCATTAGTGTTGGTAATCTAGGAGTGTTATTTTAACACTTATTCTGTGTGAGTAAATATGTAATATTTTAATCTTTCCATTTTTAAGCTTTATTAGTAAGCAATATTTTAATCTCTCCATTTTGAAGCTTTAAAGTAAGTAGGGCCCCCAACATTTATTTGCAGGGGAGCCCCCAAAACCTTAGCTTTGCCACTGGCTCAAATTCTACTGTATTCCCATATTTCCCTTGTACCTTAGAGGAAATAAGCAATAAGATAATTTCTGCAAATGTTTGTCTCAACTAACAAGAAGAAGATATAGGAATAAGAGTTTGTAAGAATGGTTAGTACAAGAGTAGAGAAAGTCATGTGAGTGCAACACATCAGATTTTTTAAAAAGGGGTTTAACAATTGAGAATTTCATCCTGTCAGGAAAAATTCCAGTCTTTAGTGACTCATTGTACATATAACTCAGGGGAGTGCTAATTTTGGATGCTTTTAAGATTTGTATTGTTATTTTGTCATAAGCAGAGGAATTCATTGTTTTAAAGGAGTTAATAATGTCATTTGTTTCTGCAGGTGTTGTAGCTTTAAATTCAGACAATACTTCTGTGAAACTTGAGCTTAGAAATTCTAGTGCTGCCTGCCAATGTTAATATTTAGATTGTTAGTTAATCCAAAAAGAATTTGTTGAAATTTTCTGCAACTTCCTGGAGTTTGCTAATTTCTTGATTGTCCACATTTAGTGTTTTTGAGTCATTTTGCATCTCGTTTTATTATATTCCAAATAGTTTTTATATACTTTTACAAAAGAAATACAAAGCTTTTTTAGAGGCAATGTTATTTGAAGTGTGGATTTCTATTAATAATTAACAGTTAAAAGGAATTACAGAAAAGGAAATCTTTATTTCATAACACTTTCTGCTAATTTTATACTTCCTTTGTTTACATTCTCTCTGTAATTATGTTTCACTTCCTCTTCTGTTTGTTTATGCTAAAACTACTGCACTGTTTAGTTCATGCTTCTATTCATTGTTTCAGTTTTAGATTGCACTTCAGTTCCAAATTATCTGTGTTCCTCTCTGATTCATAGCTACTATCATAGGCGTTGGCAGACTTTTTTTCAGAGGAGGGCCGCATGTTGGAAGTTTGTAATCAAACAATGTTGATTCATTATTCTGTTACCCAAAACTGTAAAATATGAGTTATAATATTTGTTGAGGATAATTGTATTAACCGGTGATAAATAAAAACAATAGTCTAATAGTAACTAATAGCATATTGGCCCCCCTTGCCCCCCCCCTTTGCAACACCCATGGCTGCTATCCTCTTAGTCCACTATGGGGCATGTAGTATATTCCATATTAGGTCAAGATTGCGCATCCCTAAGCCCATATATAGCAACATTACCCTTGGAACACGGCTGTTATTTCTTGTAACTTGTAGCTTGATCTCTGTCTTTAGTACTAGCTGATGTATTCTGATAGCTCACAATTGTATAGCTCTGATACAAATGCAAGAGCTACAAATATAACAAGTCAAGACTTAGTTCCAGTTGCAGTGTTAATTAATATTAAGTTACATTATAGTTTGTTGTCAAATTTTTTGTCCAACTGCTTTCTCTGCCTGAGGTGTTGCTTAAGTTTTCCACTAATGACAAAAGTGAAGCATTCAGGCTTGAAAAGTTTATATTTGTTGCCCTGACCTAAAATCCATGGAACAATTAATAAAGAAAAAGACTTGTATTTCTACAAATATATGTGTAACACAACACTATCAGTCTAATTCTTTTATGGTTTATTAGATAACCTTAAAATATTAACCCTGTAGTAGTTGCACACTATTTTGTGTCATTACTAGTCATTGCATATGGTCAGTCTGCAAGGGGGAAAATAAGAATTTATAAGTAAATAAGAAGAAAATAACACAGCGATGCAATTTACTATATTTAAATTTCAATCTTCTAAACATATAGGTACCTTTTATAAAATAACAAATCTTTTTATCTTCCTTTCATAGAAGTTTGAAAACAGTGCTGTAATTAATTAATTTTTTAAAAGGTGAGTTAATTAATAACACTGAACAACACTTACAAAATATTTTTCAGGGATGCGTTTCGAAGGTTAACTTTCCTCCATTATCAACCGGACAATAACTGGGTTTCCATGGTGTTTCGTGGTGCGGATGGTGATGCTTCTTCTGATGTTTCTTCTGGTAACGGTTCAATGAACTTACTGAAAATGTCACTCTGAGGAATGTCGAAATTAAATACTCGGTTTCTATTTTTTAAAATAAAGATTTGTTCCCATGTCCCAATGCTTGTGTTAAAACTGAATGTAACTTGTAGAGTTTTAATTCTATGTCTTCTAACTGCTTGTAATGTTTATTGACTTCTAATTGTAAAACTTTTTTCTCTGCTGCTTTTTGTTGAACATTTCCATTGCTAAGTTTAACTATTTTCCTGACGAATTTGGGGGTTACTTTATTTCGTAAACATAGTTTAATAAATTTTATGTTGCATTGGGAAACACGATTTGGGAAAACCTTCAAAATAATTATTTGGCAATCCTTAGCGGAAAAATGAGAGCAAAAACTCTGAAACTTAAACATAAATTGGACAAATTAATAAATGTTTCACCAAAATTTACACGAAAAAATTACACAGAAATTAAAATGCAAAATGAAAACAGAGAGGGTTCACATACAAACGTACGTTCAATCACGGCACAAAATGGCGGAACTACAAAAACTTATTTACAAAACTTTGAGAATGTGGTTAATCTTTCTGATCATGAATTCTCCAAAGAAGAAATTAATCTTTTAAATCAAGGTTTAAAAACGTGCGTCCAGTTTTCTACGGAAATTGAAGACTATATAGCAGACATAAATATTTCAACACAGTGTTTACCATTATCTACACAAAATTCAGTAAAAACCCAGTGCAAAAAGATTTTAGAAGAACTAAAATACAGATCAAGTCACAAAAATAAACGAAATCTTATCCATTCTTTGAAACATAAAAACATAGTATACACAAAGGCAGACAAAGGGAACAAAATAGTAATAATGAATAAATCAAATTACATAGAAAAAATGGAAACAATGCTAAATGATAGTAACTACGAAAAAATCAACAAAAACCCGCTAACCACTTGCGTTCAAACCTTTGAAAAAACTATACAAAATTCAAGCATAATACCAAACAAATATGCAATTAAACCAAATAATCCAACCGTGCCTAGACTCTATGGTTTACCCAAAATACACAAGCCAGACATCACCATGAGACCCATAATTAGCAGCATAGATTCACCAACTTACAAACTAGCAAAATGGCTATCTAATAAATTTAATTTATTTCCTAAATTCAAAAGTTTAATCATAAGAAACAGTTATGAACTAATAGAACACATCAAAGACTTCAAATTAACAGAAGAGGACACCCTTGTCTCCTTTGACGTAAAGTCACTATTTCCCAGTATACCAATAGAACAACTCCCATCACTGATCAAAAATTGGCTCAAATCACTTGGAATGTCATCGTCAGAAATTGCAGAATACATAGAACTCACCAAATTATGCACAGAACAAAATTTCTTCCAGTTCTAAATAAAGTATTTCCGTCAAACTTCAGGTTTAGCAATAGGTAACCCTCTCTCGCCATTCTTAGCAGATATTTACATGAGTTCATTGGATATAAGGATCACAAAAGGTTTCCCGTGGATGTTCAAATTCTGGCAGCGATACGTAGATGACATATTTGCAATAGTTCCAAAAAGACACATCAGTGACGCATTAAAACTTCTGAACATACACGACAAAAGTATAAATTTCACAGTGGAAGTAGAAAAAGATAATAAATTACCATTTTTAGATCTAAAATTAATCAAAAACAAGGATAGAATAAATTTCGGTATTCACAGAAAACCAACACAGACAGACAACTACATAAAAGCTAATAGTTACAATCCAAGAAGCCACAAACAAGCAATTTTCAATAGTTTAACGCATAGATTGGTGAACATCCCTCTTTCAGCAGAAGAATATAAACCAGAATATTACAAAATAATGGAAGTAGCACAAAAAAACGGCTTCTCCAAAGAATTAGTAGATAAAAAGGTAAAACGAGCAGAAAAGAAAAAAATATTAAAAGAAACTACAACTCTCACAGCAGCAAAAACAAAAATGATATTCAAAAAATTCACATATCATCCATGGGCCTTTGATAAATTTAAAAAAGTGTTCAAGGAATGCAACATTCAGCTAGCACCAGTAAACCATTACTCCATAAAACACCTACTACTTTCAAACATCAAAGATGCTATTCCACCTAACAAAAAATCTGGCATATACCAAATTGAATGCAGTGATTGTAATGAAATATACATAGGAAAAACCAAAAGAAATCTAGAAATCAGATCCAAGGAACACATTAGAAACATTAAGAGTAAACAATTAGAAAAATCAGCAGTTGCATTTCACTTTTGGACAAAAAATCATGACATAAAGCTAGAACCGAAACTTCTTAAACACATAACCGGAAAACAAGAACTGTCCACATGGGAACAAATCTTTATTTTAAAAAATAGAAACTGAGTATTTAATTTCGACATTCCTCAGAGTGACATTTTCAGTAAGTTCATTGAACTGTTACCAGAATAAACATCAGAAGAAGCATCACCATCCGCACCACGAAACACCATGGAAACCCAGTTATTGTCCGGTTGATAATGGAGGAAAGTTAACCTTCGAAACGCGTCCCTGAAAAATATTTTGTAAGTATTGTTCAGTGTTATTAATTAACTCACCTTTTAAAAAATAAAAAAACAAATATTTTGTTGTTGTTGTTGTTCTTTTCTACTGAAATATTACGTTTCTTAATATGCTGCATATCTTTCATAATCAAAAATAAATATTGTATAATATTCAAATTATACATTTCAGTCAGTCTTCAACTTTCATGATCACTTTCCTAGAATCTCAACAGCAATCTTCCTGATCCTTTCAGATTCAATTTCATAAGAATCCATTCTGCCAAAGAAATTGATAAATAAAAATGGTCACTGATCTGAATGTAATAGAATATAAGATAATAGAAAATTATACTTAAAACATAATAAAACCCGTAAGAATAAACTACCACATGACTGGCCCCTCACTGTTGTTATTTCTGTCAATAGCAATAATGCACATAATTTCCAACATTGTTGCTCATGTGGGACAGTCAGTCCACATTTGTTGACCATTCCAGAACAACTGTACGAGTCATGAGTAGTTGGAAGCTTTCATGACCGGAGTCAGAATTATAACTAGAAATTACTTCCAGGCTTAGAAGCCATGGTCTGCTGGAGTTTTCAAGCCCAGGCGTTTCATCCACACCTGCAGTGGACATCATCGGTGGTATAGCCTTAGTCTTTTTGGCGAAGGCTCAGTTGTAACAGAACTGCTGGCTGGAGGTGCCATATTTATATATCTAGGCTGCTCACAAGGGATTGGCTCAGCTTGAGTGGGAGGTATGTGCTAGGTAGGTGGAGCTTCTCCGCTCTGATTGCTGATTGGTTTACATGATTTCTCTGCATTTGTGCTTCTTTTTTATTCTCAAGTATCAGATGCCAGGTTTTGTTCAGTTTTAGAGCATCTTCCTTTCTGTTAAAATTAGTGGGGTGTTTGTAAGTTTCTATGGCTTCGTGCTGTAGTCTGGCATGGTAGTATGGCACAGAAGAAAGAACAGTAGTTTCATTATACTGAATTATGTGTTCTCCATTGGCCCATATTGCATGCTCTGTGACTGCTGACTTGTCTGTCTGTGCCAGCCGGCAGCATCTCTTGTGTTCTGTGAGTCAGATGTTGACGTTGTGTTGAGTGGTACCTATGTACACTGCATTGCAGGAACAAGGAATCTGGTAAACGCCAGCCAAAATGGACGGGTCCCTGGGATCTTTGGCCGACCAAAGCAAGTTGTTTATCTGTCTGGTAGGTTTGAAGATGGTTTTACTGTTGTGGCACTAGAGTAGGCATCCGATTCTCTCCATGACATTTTTTAAAGTAAGGCAGAAAAGCAGTGCCTTTGCTCTTGGGCGGATCCTGTTCAAGGTTGGCTGGGTGAGGCCTAGGTATGCATATTGCTCTTTGGACTTCTTTTGCCATGTAACCATTTGAATATAAAGCCTGTTCAAAATGTTGTAGTTCCTGTAGTAATGAGTCAGACTCACAGATGTGGGCAGTGTGGTCAGTGAGAGTCTTTATGATGACGTGCTTCTGCTTAGGTTGATGGTTGGAACTTTTGTCCAGATATCAATTGGTGTGGGTTGGTTTGTGGTAGACTGTGTCCAAGGGTCCCATCTGCTCTCTTGCTAACCAAAACATCTAAGAAAGCTAGTTTCCCATCTTTTCCTATCTAAATCATGAATTAAATACTTGGATTGATCCTGTTGAGATGCTGGAGGAAACCATCAAGGGCTGATTCCCCATGACTCCAAATGATGAAAGTGTAATCCACATAGCAATACCATACAGACTGTTTGTGAGCTGCGGAACTTTGGGCCTGGGTCTCTAACGACTCCATAAAGAAGTTAGCAAGCACTAGGCTGAGTGGGCTGCCCATGACAACCCCATCAATCTGTTCAAAGAAAGCCTGGTCCCATTGGAAGTAAGTGGTGGTAAGCACATGATGAAATAGTGCCAACATGTTATCCAGAAAGAGATTTTTCAGTTGTGTGATGGCATCATTTACAGGAACCATCATGAAGAGAGAGATGACATCAAAGCTAACAAGAACATCTTGAGGTTGCAGTGTGATGGTCTGTAATTTTTTAATGAAATAATGTGACTCCTTGACATGTCTGTGGAGCCGATGTGAGGCTGTAGTAAATTGGATAAATACTTTGCAATGGTGTAGGTAGGGAACCCAATGCTTTTGACAATAGGTCGTAGTGGTACTCCTGTTTTATGTATCTTGGGCTGACTGTAGAGTCTAGGAGGTTGAGCTACAGATCTAGTGATGCAGTGTTTGTCTTCAGGTGGTATGGATGACGTTTTTATTATACTGTTGGTTTTTCATAAATTGCAGGCTGTAGGATCACGTTGAAGTTTGTGATAAGTATGAGGCTATAGAAGCTCTATGATCTTGTTCTGATAATCAAGTTGGTTCAGGACGACAGAAGCATTGTCTTTATCCACAGAGCAGACAATGATGTCTGTGTTGGCATTTAGTTTTTTGAGACTCGTTCTTTCTTGGTATGTAAGGTTACTTTTTGGATGTTTTGCACATTGAAGAATCCTGGCAGATTCTCGACAGATTTCTTCTGCAGCAAGTGTCAGAAGAGTGCACACTCCAGATTTGATGTTGGAGATAATCTCTTTCACCAGCAAGGTAGGTGGGATAACCCTGTAATTACCTCCTTTAGCAAGAAGTGAAGTTTCTGCAGGAGAGAGTTCATGATCAGATAAGTTCACAACAGCGTGATAGTGTCGATCAATGTGGCGACCTTTGTGGTGGTTGAGAGGCGGTCAGACTTCTTCTTATGTCTTGTCATGGTACTATCTGTGTTGTGAAGCATGGAAATGTAAGTAATCTTATCCACACGGTCCCAATCTTGCCTCTCAAGGGAGTTGCTTAGCCGGAGATGTAAGGAGAGAAGCTGAGTGTTGTTAGCAGATAGCTCATGTTGAGTTTGATATATTGCGTTCCCACAGCAGGGTGTGTTCTGAGTGATTGTAGATGCAGTGTGCAGCAGCAGTGTGGAAGCAGCATTTTTGTTGTAGGAATCTGCAAATTATCCCATTGTCCCAACAGCGTAGAAGGAAGGTGAGAGAGCCAACCTCAAACAGGATCCACCCAAGAGCAAAGGCACTGCGTTTCTGCTTTACTTTAAAAATATCACATACAGAATCAGATGCTTACTCAAGCACCACAACAGTAAAACCATCTTCAAACCTACCAAATAGATAAATGCCTTGCTTTGGTTGGCCAAAGATCCCCGGGACCCGCTCGCTTCAGCCGGCATTTACCAGGTTCCTTGTTCCTGCAGTGCAGTGTACATAGGTACCACTCAATGCAGCGCCAACATCCAACTCTCAGAACACAAGAGATGCTGCCATCTGGAAACAGACAGACAAATCAGTGGTCACAAAGCATGCAATATGGGCAGACGGAGAACACATAATTTAGTATAATGAGACTACTGTTCTTTCTTCTATGCCATACTACCATGCCAGAATACAACACAATACAAAAATAACAATACAAAAACCCTACTAATTTTAATAGAAAGGAAGAAGCTCTAAAACTGAACAAAACCTGGCATCCAGGCATAAAAAAGAAGCACAAATACAGAGAAATCATGTAAACCAATTAGCAATCAGAGTGGAGAAGCCCTGCCCACCTAGCACACACCTCGCGCTCAAACGAAGCCAATCCCCTGTGAGCGGCCCAGATATATACACGGCACCTCCAGGCAGCGATTCTGTTGTAACTGAACCTTTGCAGAGAAGACTAAGACCACACCATCAATGATGTCACCATCTGCAGTACTGTAGTAGTAAAAGCGGGCATTAAACACTACTGCAGGTGTGGACAAAACATCTGGACTTCTAAACTCCAGCAGACCATGGCTTCTAAGCCTGGAAATAATTTCTAGCTATAACTATGTAAGTGTATGTGAAACAAAGGAATAATGTAAAAATGCTGATTACAGGAAGGTACTTGGGTCACAAGTTCAAAGAACTTCAGCAGAAATAAAAATATAATTTTTCTGCAGACTGTGAGTCTGCATGAGACTACTGCAGGGTTAATTTGGTGCATATGCACCACTTTTGTGTATTATTGCTATATATCTTTATTTCAAGAACCAGCTTTAATTGAGGTGCTGCACTGTAGTAGTGGGGCAACAAATTGCTTAACCCAATTCATAATTCCATCCTGAGACTGATAAGCAACTTTATTGGATGGAGAGAAGGAGTCCTAAAACTAAACAGCATGTTTCTTTGATACCATATAACTATTCATCAGATTGAAACATCTATACATATTAAGGAAATTGAAGCTATTAACAGTGAAGCAACAAGATTCTAAAGTAAGACCAAATTAGAAACTAAAAACTTCACTTATCTTAGTAATGTTGCAAGTTCTTGTTGCAAAACTGACTGAAGTTTCAAGTTGACTTCAACTCATTCTCAAAGCAAAAAACTTTAAACTTGAGTCAGTTTTGCAACAAGAACTTGCAACATTATTAAGATAAGTGAAGTTTTTAGTTTCTAATTTGTTCTTACTTTAGAATCTATACATATTATTCAATTTCATACATATATTTATAACTTAAAAAATAATGGGCTAGAAGATATTTGAAGGAGAAGAGAAACAAACTATAAAGGTTTTTGGAAGGAAGTAAGAAAAAGGTTTGAAGATATAGAGATTGAAAATTTATTTAGTCAGCTATCAGAGAAGAGATTTGTTTTGTGTTTTTGTAGCCATGAAAAACAGCTGAGAAAGAGAAAGGTATGTTGATTATATTATAGTCAGGGAGAAACGAGGGGAATAGTATGGTTAAGAGCACAAATATGGAGTTCAAAAGGACAACACAAGGGGAATGCTCATTATGTAGGGGAAAAGAGGATGTACTCATACAATATTCAAAGGAAACCAAGAGATGGAGAAAATAAAGTGTGTGGTCAAGAATGAATAGGAAATCTGATATAAATACAATTACAGATAAAAATTGCAAGATCATGGGGAAATATACAGAAAAAGTTAGAAATAAGTGGGAAAAGAACAATAACTTATGAACATTTGTATAATAATTTAGATTAGTAGTAATATTTATTGTAATATGTTACTTAGAAGTTAAATTGGAATTGCCCACTTGAAAAATGGTCTGGACGAAACTCTAGTGGGCAGTACAAATACATGTATTGTTAGTGTTTCAATAAAATCATCATTATCATTATTATATACATTCATTGCTTGTTTCTATACAGTTTTAGCATATGTAGAATCTGAGAACAGATTTTTGGTGAAGGTACCTGGAGGAGAAACACTTTACATGGGTGCAGAGACATCAAGCAAGGTCCAGAGATTATGTTTTGCATCTAGCCGAAGCTTTGAATTGAAGCTTTTTGATCCTGGTCATCAGGAAGCTATTTCTTTCAACAGAAAGCTGGCATGCAATAATTGGTTATTTGGTTGCTGTCTGCAAGTGAGTTATTTCTCTGAAGCTATGCTTGTTCTATTGTGAAAAATTAGTTTAGGAACATGCACATAAGCACTAACACAACAAAAATAAATAAAGGACAATAACAGCTGTAATATAAAAAAAGAAAACTTATGACCAATGACCATAGCCAAGAATTAAACCATGGATCTTTGACCATCTGTATCATACTCTTACCGACTGAGCTCTCTTGTCTAAATGTCCATGTGTCATTACCAAGGCAGATGTTTATGACCGAAAAATATTTAAAATATGTAAACATTTATGACCAAAAAATTAGAAAATATGACAATAAATATGCCCTAGAATTTTTGAGTGCATTTTTGAAATTTTCAAAATTTTAATGCTGTTTGAATTAACATAATATTGAAAACTTACTTTAAAAATCTAGCACATTCAATAATTAAATAATAAATGAATAAATTAATGAATGAATCAAAGGAATGAATGAATGAATGAATGAATGAATGAATGAATGAATGAATGAATGAATGAATGAATGAATGAATGAATGAATGAATGAATAAATCAATAAACAAACAAACAAACTTACTCACCTACAACCACACACACACGCACACGCACACGCACACACACACACACACACACACACACATACACACACACACACACACACACACAAATAAATAATATTAATTTTATTGTTACATTTTTAATTAATAAATTGCTCAATCCAGAGCTAACCCTCAGTTCTGTACAGAGTGAAATAAATGTCATACTTTGAAGGGCAATCAGAAAGAATTACAATAGCAAATTATATACAATTTAAAATTTTCAAAAAGGAACGATCTTCTATTTGCACACAACAGTGACTTATAATGGGAAAAAGACCTCTTAAGGAGGTTAGCCACATATCTCCTTTCAGTGTCACCTGTTTCTCTTTTTCGCTCATATTTTTACTTTCTTTACTGGTAAGTAGGGGAAGTATTGCATTCCACCCAAAAATTCGATGACGAGATTTCACCGGAAATACATATTTTGAGGCCCCCTGAATCCAAAAAAAGCATTTTTAGAAAAAGGTCCGTGTGTGTGTGTGTGTCTGTGTGTCAGTCTGTCAGTCTGTCAGTCTGTGGACAGCATAACTCAAAAACGAAAAGTCGGTTAAAAACCAAAGTTGGTATTTAAGTTTAATGTCTTTCAGGGATGCGCATGAAGATTTTGAAGAAAATAGCCCCACCCTAAACTACCCTTTACATGGAACATTTTTCAAAAATTTTGATTTTCTTGAAAATGGCTCTAACGATTTTCATCAAAATGTCATATGTTTGAGATATTTTAATGACAAATGAAATGTATATCTTGAATTTTCTGGCTATAGCCCCTGTAGTCGTATTTACTCTGGACGACTTTTGCATAACTGGTAAACCGTTAGAGATAGACCAAATTATATTATACAAAAAATGTAGATATTTCTAAAATACATAATTTATGTCTCAATAAATTTTCTTGTAGCGTGAACCATTTCAGAGATATTCCTTGTTATGTGTGTGAGTTTCCGAAAACTTAGAACTTTAGTGAAATGGATCATCGTTGTTCATTTTTTTATATGTTAAGTGTGCAAAGACAACAGAATCTCAAACATTTGACTATCGCACAAAACCTACTTTATTCTAATATTCCCCTTGCACCTACAAGGAAATAAGCAATAAGATAATTTGTACAAATGTGTATCCCAACTATCAAGAAAGAAGATATAGGAATAAGAGTTTGCAAGAATAGTTAGTACAAGAGTAGAGAAAGTCATGTGAGTGCAACACATCAGATTTTTTTTCTAATTTTCTTTGGAATTGCCCCCTTGCACTCACTATTCCATACCTTCTAAAACTCACTTATTAATTCACTCCTTTCAACCTTTTCTTCTTCTTCTTCTTCTGCTTCCCCTTCTCGTCCTCCTTCTCCTTCTCCTCCTCCCTATCACTTCCTATCTCAGCTGGAGCTTCACTCAAGGTCGTTTCTCCCACCCGTGCTGTACTGCACAATACAAGTGTTGCTAGTACATTTTGAAGAGTTCGCATTTCCTGATCATTCACCTCCTCAGTTGGTGTTGTATTCTGTTGATCCAAGCTCTTCGTGTCAATTTTGTTTTCCTGGCTCATTGTCTTCTTTTTGTTCACCTCATTTTTTCGCTCTGATGTCCCTTCTGTCATTTTTCCATTGATCCATGGCTGCAAATTTCTAATGTATGCCACTTTTCCTTGCTTATGTGCCAATCTTCTTGTTCTATTAATCTTCTCAGTATTTCCCTTTGCTTATAAGTTAAATCCCTGTTGATGTAGATGTCCATCCCTCTCAGTTTTTTGGCTTGTTTTATTACATTCGAGGCCAATTGCGTGCTAATGAATTTCGCTAAGATATTTCTTCTTCCTCTTCTGTTGCCGAATCTGAAAGCTTCACAAATTTTGTAGCATCTTACTTCCATCCCTAATCTTCTTCCTAAAAGTTCTTGTACCTCTCATCTTGCATCCCTTCCTGTTCTTTTCTCAATTCCTGTAATTACTAGATTAATACTGTTTGTTCTTATCTTCCATTTCATCCACTCTTCTTCTAATGTTCATCATCTTGTTCTTAACTTCCTCCACATTTTTATTAAACTCTTCTTCTCTATCAACCATTTCTGTACCTGTGTTTCTTACTAATAATCTTTCCAATTCAATCAATTCTCTCATCACATTATTGGTTGTTTCCCTAGCTGCCATGTTACTTATTCCCTTCTTCTTCTCACTTATGAGTGCTGTCACAAGACACATCCATCTCCTTCTGCTGGTGACTTAGAACTCAATTTCTTATATAGTGATAATGCTTAAAACTTGTAATGTCAAGTATACAAGCATTAAAGAATTTGAATTTTTGAATAACAAACAGTGGTGGATTGCAACAGAGTGAATGTCACTGTCTAAACCCTCCATGTCTTACAAAAATAAGTTCAAAGAGGAGTGAATTAATAGAATGTTGAACTAGCTTCAACTAAGGTTGAAGTACACAGGTTCAAAGATTTTAAAAGCTAGGAAAATGACACTTCCGTTTGCTAATACTTGGCAGTGGAACCAAAATCAGTACCATTGTAGTTGTAGATGGAATTAGTTACATTGCACACAGTTGTTAAAGGTATTTGTGGTATTTTAACTTTCACCTAGAAATAAATATCCTCATTTTAAGGCGCTTATGAGCAACTTTATTCTGTAATAAAGCAATTCTAACACAAGTATCTTTAAATTAACAATTCTTGTGTATATATGTTCCACGTATCTTGGAAATTGTTCTAATGATTTGGACCAAATTTTGTCTTCAGATAAGATTTTGCTTTTTAAGTTTATATGTATGGGTGTCTTTCCTGAAAAAATGTGATTTTACACAAAAAGTACATTTTTTTTATTCCTCCTTCTACAAAGGAATTCTTATATAATTATATATTACCCATATGTCGGAAACAGCTCTAATGATTTGGAACAAATCTTATATTCACATAAGGTTTTACCTTTTGAGTTTACCTATATAGGTGTGTTTCCTAAAAAAACGTGATTTTACACAAACAAAAATTCTTTTATTCCCTCTTCTACAAATAAGTCATACAATGTTCTTTATGTTTAAAATACAGATGCTACATATTACATTCACACTGTTTTCTCTACTCACCTTTAGGTTACACATTCACATCTCTTTCTGTACTCACTCTTCTACAAACAATTTTCCTTAAATCCCACAATTTTGCACCCAAAAATTTATTCTCTCTACAAATAGATCATACACTTTTCTGTATGTTTGAAATTGAAATGTTACATATTACAGTCACACTGTTTTTTCCACTCACTTTTAGGTAACATATTCACATATCTTTCTTTACTCACTCTTCTACAAACAACTTTACTGAAAAAATGCAATTTTACAAAAAAAAAAACATTTTTTATTCTAAAATAATTCATACAATTTTCTGAATGTTTGAAATAGAAATGCCATTACATTCACACTGTTTTCTGTTCTCACTTTTAGGTAACACATTCACATCTCTTTCTGCACTCACTCTTCTAGAAACGATTCATATCATCTATATATACAAAATGGATGTTTGGACGTATGTAACTGTTAATCTCGAAAACTACTTGATCAATCACCACAAAATTTAACACATATATGTATTATTATTTATTTATGTAAGCGGAAGTTCTGTGGTTCAAATCCCAGTTGTGGCATTGAATTTTTGAGTTCCAGTTCTACCTCTCAAACATATATGTATTACTTTCTCTACTATGCTTAGTAAAGTGCAGGAAGTATTGTATTCCACCCAAAAATTTGATGTTGAGATTTCACCGGAAATATATGTTTTGAGGCCCCCTGAATCCAAAGATAGTATTTTTAGAAAAAGGTCTGTGTGTGGGTCTGTGTGTCCGTCAGTCTATGGACAGCATTACTCAAAAATGAAAAGTGGGTTAGAAACCAAAGTTGGTATTTAAGTTTAAGGATGCAACATGAAGATTTTGAAGAAAATTTCTGCACCCAAACTACCCTTTACATGGAAAATTTTTCAAAAATTTTTATTTTCTTGAAAATAGCTCTAACGATTTTGATTAAAATGCCATATGTTTGAGATATTTTTATGATAAATGAAATGTATATCTAGAATTTTCTGGCTATAGTCCATGAAGTCATATGTACTCTGAATGACTTTTGTATAACTGGTAAACCATAAGAGACAGACCAAATCTTACTATGCAAAAATGTAGATCTTGCTAAAAAACACACTTTATGTCTAAATATATTTTTTGTAGTCTGAACCATTTCGGAGATATTCCTTGTTATTTGTGTAAGTTTTGGAGAACCTCTTCTGTCAAATGGAACATTGCCATTCATTTTTATATATTAACCACGCAAAGAGAACAGAATTTGAAAGCTAAGATTTGACTATCACTCAAAGCCTACTGTATTCCCATATTCTAAGAAGATATAGGAATAAGAGTTTATAAGAATGGTTAGTACAAGAGTAGAGAAAGCATGTGAGTGCAACACATCAGATTTTTTTTTTATGGAGAAGGTTTTTATGTTATCCATTTTACTATACAATGTGTTACTTTCATATTGTTTTCTCCACTCACTTTTTTTTACATAAGACATTCATATATCCTTCTCTATGCTCCTTTCAACATACAATTCATACAATTTTCTATGATTGAAATATAAATGCAGTGCATTACATTCACATGGTTTTCTCTACACATTCTTCTTTTATGAGACACAATAATACTTCTTTCTCTACTCACCCTCCAACATACAATTCATATAATTTCCTATCTGTTTGAAATAGAAATGCAACATATTGCATTCACACTATTTTCTCTACTAATGTTTATGTAACAATTCACATGCTATTCTCTACTTGCTCTTCAACATACAATTCATACAATCTATATATGTATATATATGGACGTTGGTATGTATGAGGTTGATAAACAATACACTCCAGAACTGGTTGACCAATAGCCACGAAAATTGGCACATCTAATTGTTTATTCATGGAGAAGGTTTTTATGCAAACCATTTTACCACACGACACATCACATTCACGTGGTTTTCTTTAAACACTCTTCTTTTACATAATACATTCACATGTCCTTCTCTGCTCTCTCTTTTGCAAACAATTTATACATATTTCTGTATATTTGAAATACAAGTACAAAAATGCAACAATGCAAATACGGTTTGTTCTACTAATTTTTCTTTTATGAAACACAATAACACTTCTTTCTCTATTCCCTCATCTACAAACAGTTCATATAATTTCTATGTGTTTGGAATAGAAATGCATTGTATTACATTCACAGGATTTTCTCTACTCAGTTTTCTTTTACTAAACACAATCACATGTCTTTCTCTACTTCTTCTTTGACAGACAATTCATATAATTTCCTATATGATTGAGATAGAAATGCATATTACATTCACACAGCTTTATCTAATAGCTTTTTTTTCTGTAGTATTTATTATTTGACAGTGATTTTGCAGTGTGTCATTCTGGTGTTTTTATAAAAAATAAAGAAATAGTTAAAAAGTAAAATTGGCACAATTTTATTGATATCAGGGGTGCAACAAAAACCACGATATGCTGCAGTTGATGAAACAAATGTTACTCAAGATGAATATAATGGGAAATAAAATGAATTCCAGAATACGGAGGATGGAAAAACATAAGCTGAATTGAAAATTGTAAACTCTGGAATGGAAAATATGGAAACAAGACTGGAAAAAATGAAAACAAAAATGGAAGCCAAATTGAACAATGTAAATTCTGGAATGGAAAAGATGAAAACGGGAATTTCCGATATGAAGAAGAGCTATCGGAGAAGATTAACAAGCAACTGGCCGAGGTAAAGGAAGACATGGAAGAACTCAGCAGAAAGATGAAAGACCTTGGCCAAGGTGTTAACTCCCTGGAAGATAGAGTTGATGGCAGCACCAAAAAACTGAACTCCATGGTGGAACAAATGCTCAACGAAAAACTCAAATTAGGTAGATGTCTATGGGGGAGGCCTATGTTCAGCAGTAGGCGTCTTGCAGCTGAAATGATGCTGATGAAATATCTATGTAACTTATATCTGTTGTATCATGGAAATGGCTCTAATGATTACGATGAAAATGTATATTTGGTTAACATTTTGCTTTTCAAGCTTATTTAAATAAGTATCTTCTTCCCAAAACCACCATTTAACAACCTTTTTGCCCAGGTACTAAAACATAAAAGTAGAACTAGAATATCACATTACCATCTATTGGCCTAGCTAAATACACATATAGCAAATATTATGCCAAATTTGGATGTTGTTGTGGCTTCCAATTATGTAGCACACACACAGGAAGTAAGTTAAGAACAGAAATGTGTATGTCATTGCAAGGTCTGTCATAGCTAGGCTGCAGATTTATATGCACTAAAATTCATGAAAATATGCATGCAAATATGCTCCAAAAATGAAGAAAATATGCATTAAAACTTGAAAATATGCACAGCTTAAAGTATTTTATTTACTCCAAAACGAATAACTTAATAAGTACTGTCCATATATTAGAGGATATACATGTACCTATATTCACATTAAATTTCATTCGTATTGGTATTGCAACAAATTTCAAAGTGTTTCTCCAAATTTTCAGATCTAAATTTTTTTCAATTATCAGTTAAAATGTTCTTATACACACAAAATTTCCTTTCAGCTTCACAAGAATTTAGTGGACAGCACTTAAACATTTCTTTAGGTGTGTAATTTTCAACAGTTTGGGACTCACCTAGTACAATTCCACTTATCTTTTTAACTATTTTCAAACCTGGATTTCGTTCCTCAATTTTGTTCATCTTCTCTCTTAGAATTCTCCCCATTGGCCCTGGTAGTTGGTTGAAAGAGGTTGTGATAGTGTTCAACAAATTTACTGCAGTAGTCAGCTGGAGACCATGTTTTTCAAGTTGCGTCATTATTTCTGGAAGTGTCTTGAAGTGTGTGCCCGTGTATGAAAGTTCACTTTGAATATTTATGTCATCTGCTGCCAATATTGCTGAATTAATGCAGACTGCATTTTCTGGATTCAGCAAATGAAGCACATAAGAACAAGCACATAAAGAATTAATTATGAAGAAAATAAGGACTATTCTACTCTTGTCCCCCCTAGTATTAACTCAAAATTTTTCTGCTAAAATAGAAAAATAACAAAAATAAATTGTTTATATTTTTAAAAAAGTTAATTGTAAGCTGAATACAGTGAGCCCATAAAATGCCCGATTATTTAGTCTATTTATAAAATTTATCTGTTTATTTGGTTAAGAGTAGTGAACTTTTTTAGTAGGCTGATTGCAGCCCTACATCTTAATTTCATGTCAAATCATTATTTTTATCTGTTTAAACTTTGTAAATTATGTGTTAGCCTGTGATCCTATGTATGTAAAATAATATCTTTGCATCAATGTAAGTGGAAATATTTAAACTTAATTTAGATAAGTAACTCAGAATACCAACCTTCTTAATATCTTTAATGTGCAAACAGTAGTAAAGAGCAGCAGTGATCCCGGTTCCCCATCTAGTTAATACAGGCTCAGGTGGTAGGTGGTGGAATTTCTGGTACTTCTTCTCTGAATAGTGCAATCCTTGCCAGAACCTTTAAACAAACTTTTTCATCTGAAGAAATAAAATAGTCTTAGGATATTGTGAACGAATCTCTTCAGCGGTACGATGTAGGCCATGGACAACACAAGTAATGTCGGTCATTTTGGGGTAAAAAACTTGAAGTGCCCCCACTGCTTTTAGCATATATGCTGCACTGTCAGTTAGGAATGCCAAGAATCTCTCTTCATGTTCTTTACTTGGCCACAGTAAGCCTAAAAATAAAAGAAAAACTTATACACAAGTCATTCTCTAATATATGTACATATACATTTGTTTTTCATAATAATACTTATGCAATGCACTTCTCACTGTCCTTGCAATGGTTGCATGATTGGTATTTTATAACACAGTGCACATAATCAGATGTGGGGATCAATGGAATCCATTTTCTGTACAACTACATTAGCAATATATTTTCCACAGGAGTCTGTAGTTTCATCCACCAAAACCCAAATAAGTAAGTATCCTATGCTTTTTCATATTTCTTGGAGGACCTATAAAAATGTTATTTTTTTAACATTTATTTAAAAACTATTTTAAAATAAACATATTACAGAAATGTTTTAACCAATTAACTTTAACATCATTAAATGACAAAACTTACTTTTCATACAGTGGACCCAAATAATTTTTCCTTAACATGGACTCGCTGGAAATTTGTCTTTTAGTGTATTTCTGCAAAAATTTGTAAAATACTGGATTATTCAGTTTCTTCCAAGGTATATTAGCTTCTACTAGGGCTTCACACAGGTTCGCACTAAAACTATCATTTTCAGTTTGCTTTGGATTCAAATTCAGCAAAGGTTGAAAATTAATTTTCTTTGTATTTTTTATGTGAGATGCAGTCTGCAATTGCTGATCCACTAGGATTTTTTTTGTGCAGTGTGCCTATTAATTAAAACATTGTTGAACTTTAAAACACCTAAGTAGATAATATGACTTTGTCAATAAATACATTTTTAATATGTATCAGTAACGAATTTCTCTACCTTCTTAAGCGTACTACAACATTTGTACCATTCAAAAAAATAGATCCCTTTCTATATGGTAAATCCCAAGCAGCTCAAAGAAACAAATGAAACGTATAATGTTACAAAAAAGTCCTAGAACATACATTGTGTGTTTAAAGAGCTCTACATTTTAGCTTTCGAAAATATCTTTGCTATTGTTTACTGTTTACCAGATATAAAAAAAAATTAAATTTAAAATGAAACCTAATACTAAAACAGTTAATGCTATGGAAAAACAACCAACATGATATAAACGTTTTTAACAAGATATACTTTTTTCTATCAGTGGTATTTTTTCCTACCGTTTGTCGTTTTCAAGTTTATGCATAGATTTTTTGTGACTAATCCCAGAAAATTTAGGTTATACATAATGTTCACCATCTTCATACTTTATCATAATCTTATCAAAATCATTAGAGGTGTTTTTGAGTAAATTACCCCAATTTTTTAGATGTAAGCAAATTTTTGGTGTAGGGAATTTTATTACTATGACAATCTTCCGTGATACCAAAGTTAATACTGCAAATATGATTTGATATTTCGGTGACTTTTTATTTTTGAGCTACGGTGTAACATTGTATGAACCTAAAATGCTTGTTTTAGAATTAGGGCACCTTAAGATGTGTATATCTACTAAAATCTTGATATGGAATTTTGGGTGAATGCTATACTTTCTATTCATCCAGACCTTAAGGTTTGGGTAGAGAAAGTGTATACATTTGTGAATAAATCTTTTTAAACAGTGTGAAAGCTTACCTTCTCTGAACAAGCTTGACAGAATCTACATTTTCCATCAACAAATTCTTCTCTCCTTTGGCCCAGGTTTCCAGAAGCGTAGTACTAGGACTTTTGTCTTTGGGCATCTCGACAAAACTCACCAGCCACGGTGGACGTAATGTACTAACTGAATAAATGCTTGGAAAGCTACTCATAGTCGCTTTAAATCAACTCGATTCAACTGAAACGGAATGCTGTCAGTGACAGATAAAAGTGTGCATGCATTCTTAACAATGCAGTCAGTGTTCATTGTAGACAGTGTCGGCTTAGGTAGCGAAAGAGTGTGTTGTTAAACTATCACAGTTTAATATTTTGCTGAATAAAATATTTATTTCCACATTAAGTTTGTAAAATATGCAAATATATGCTCTAAAAGTATACATATGCCATCATGCTACAAATATGCAAAAATATGCACAATAAAGTTCTGCACACTAGTTCCAAACAATGAGAAATACATTTATCCTTTGTCTGCATACAATCAAGTCCAAGAAGAAAAACATGCAAATATACAAAATCCGCACCCTAGTCATAACTGTATCTTGGAATGTTCTACCTACTAGTCCTACAATCTATCTCATGCTGCTTATTGGAGATTATCATTTATTCTGTAACATGTCTTAAATTTCTTTGCTCTTGTGAATGCATAGTAGTACTTTCTTATGCACAATGTTTAGTTATAACTCAAGATAATACCACTTGACAGTGCAAAGGTCAATTTACTTCTCTCCCTCCTTCCAAGTACAACATATCATGTGGAAAGTATCAAAGATTGGCTTGGAATTTGCACATGGCTGAATTAAAGAATCACACAGCATTGAAATTGTATGTCTAAGTGTAATATCAATTAAAGGTTGAAGCTGTATTTTAGCCCATGCCTTGTTCACTGTTACGTCTTCTACTGGAGTATAACAATATTTTATTTTATTACATTATATGATCGATAAAAGGAAAACTTTTGAGATCTTGCTTCTCTACGAATATTTAAATATTGTTGTTGTTAGCTAATGCTGGATTTCTGACAATGAAGCCATTAATCCTCCTGCTCTACAATATTTTTCACTGATGGATGGAGCACTAGAAGTGCCCAGGCATATTTGAAGGTGGTCTCGGTCCATTTCCTCTTGCAGATCACATAGAGGACAGAGTGGTGAAGAACATATCCCAATTCTGTTTAAATGTTTTGCCAGACATCATGTCCTGTAATAATCAACCTGAAGGTTGCAACTGTTGTTTTTCGAGGATACTCAGGAATTACTGTGTGAATGTTTGGTAGTTCCCATCTTTTATTTTTTGATTTTTCATAGTGAGACAGAATATTGTAAGACCCCAAAAGAAAATCATCTATGTAAATATTTATTGAAAATGTAATTTATTTTTGGTGTTGATACGAGTTAGTTGATTAACAAAAACGTGTTGCTATTGTTCATTGTTACAAAAAATTAAGTTTGTTTAAAGACGTCATAAATATTAAGTTCCATATTTAAATTTAATATATATGTATAAATAAAATAATTATATGTGTTCATTATTAAAAGTGATGGGAGAATAGCTAAAGATCGCAACAATAACAATACGGGAACTATTTGATGAATGCATACGCGGATGTACACGGAAGAAAGGTAGCATCACGTGATGTGGCACTGGAGTTGTGAATAGCGTCTGTGTGTTTGATAGGAGAAGACGTGTTTTTATAGCGCGTGCGGATGTGAGTAGAAAATTGACTAAACCTTCATGAAGCCTTTGTTCTAAAGTTGTTACAAAACTGGAAAGACTATCAATATAATATAAATTGGTGTGACAAAAGGTAATTTAAGTGTAAAGCTGAGAAAAAGTGTTAATAAAATAATGTATTATAGTGAAGTAACATCCAGTGTTTATTCATTCCATCTAGTACCACGACCTGGGGTAGAAAAAGAATCTCATAGCTCAGCGCATACAAAGCAACATATTATAAAAACAGCACCAATAGTAATATTTTGTAATAATTTTTTTGAATTCAGAGTTGACTAATCTTATAGCTGCATAAAATGGTAGATTAAATATAGATTTCTGCTCATTGCTGTTACCCTTTTCTGCAAGAAAATCAGCTTTCTCATTACCACTCAGTCCACAGTGAGCTGGTATCCATTGGAAGACTAAGTGTTTTTGAAGTGCAGTTAGATGGGTAAGGATTTTCCAACATTCTATAATTGCTTGGTTTTCTGGTGACAACTTGGAAGTAATTGCTATAATTGCTACCCTGGAATCTGAGAGAATAACTGCTTAATGAAAATGTGACATTCGATACAAAAGATTTTGTAGAGCCATTCGAATAGCTTCAATTTCTCCATCAAAGTTTGTAGTTCCATAACTTAAAGATTTGTAATAGGATAAGAGGTGACACGTGACTCCAGCTCCTGCTCCAATCTCAGTTTGATATCAATGATCCATCAGTATAAATATGGAGCCATTCATGTTCTGGAAATCTAGTATGGATTGTCTCTACTGCCAATAATTTTAGAACACTAGTTGGAGTATCACTTTTCTTAACTTCTTCTGTCAGGTGTAAATAATATGTGATGTCTAATGTTTGTGTCGGATTGACTTTAGATATGAAGTTTTCCTTTGAATTAGGAAGGTATACATTCTTCCTGATGTCTTGAATTTTGGAAAGAAAGCTCTCCTGAGTCTTTAGTGTATGTGTAAAATTTCTCTTGTGCCATGTATTGAATGGGAGTCTGATCAACTTTTTGTGTTGAATAAGAGCCGCTTTTTCTATTTCATATTCAATGGGGAATTGGTTGGTTAGTATTTCCATAGCTGGTATTGGTGTGGTTTTGATAGCACCTGTAATTAGTCTCAGACTTTGGTTTTGAAAGATTTAAATTTTTTTTGTATTTACTGTTACAAGAACTTTGCTGCAGTAAGTAAATAATGGCTTTATATATACATTGTATGTTGTGTTAAGAGTTGCTCTGGAACATCCCCACTTCATTCCTGTTAGACGTTTTAATAGTGAAAGGCGCCTCTCTGCTCTTTGTATTACATTTTCTATTTGTTTGGTCCATGTAAGTTTGGTATCAAATGTAACTCCTAAATACTTTTCTTCCTTTGTTTCTGGTAATTGTTGACCCTCAAAATATAGTTTTATTTTTAGTGTTTTTTTTTCTTAGTGAAAAGATTTGGTAGTTTGATTTTGTTGTATTAACAGTCATTAAATTTTCTTTGGTCCACCTCTGTAAGTTGGATAAGGATTGTTGCATGGTTTTTTCTAGTTCTGTACTTTTGCTTTTTGGTTTTGAACTCCACATTACTAAGTCATCAGCAAATAGTGCACACTTCACACCTGATTGTTGTATTTGTTGTGGCAGATTGTTAATAAATATATTAAAAAGTGTTGTGCTGAGCACTGCGCCTTGTGGTAAGCCATGGTGTACTTGTTTGTATTTAGATATATTTCTTCCATATCTGGTAGCAATAAAGCTTTGGTAGGAAATGACCTAGCCATGAAAACATTGGACCTTGTATCCCTATTTTTTTTATTTCTTTAGCAGTTTTGTTTTGGATATAGAATCATATGCACTTTGGAAATCAATAAAAACTGATACATTATGTTCTTATCTATTGAAGGAGTCTTTGATTTCTTGACTGAGAGTAAGACTTGTTCATTTGTAGAGTGGAACTCTCTGAATCCAGCTTAACATGGGGAAATTAAATTTTGTGATTCTAGAAACCAATTTAACCTATTTGACACCATTCTTTCCATCACTTTTGCTATTATGCTAGTAAGAGCTATTGGCCTATAATTTTTTATTTCTGATGCTGTTTTATCTTTCTTCAAGAGTGGGACAATTATTGCTTTTCACCATTCGGCAGGTACAGTGGTGTTCCAGGATAGATTGTAGAGTTTTAGTAGTTGTTGTTTTGATGTTTTTTTAAGGTTTTTTATGAACTCTGGATGTATGTGATCTGGTCCAGGAGACTTTTTGTTTTTTAGATTGTTAATTGCAATGTTCAGTTCTTGCATATTAAAATTTTGAAAAAAGATATTGTATTGAGTGTTAGGATCACATTCTCTTTTTTGTTTCAAATCTTTCTTAAAGTTTAAGAGGTAGAACTGGAACTTAAAAATTCAATGCCACAACTAGGATTTGAACCACAGACCTTCCGCTTGCCGGGCAGACGCTCTAACCACTGAGCTATTATGACAAACTGCCAGAATGGCATTAAATTCTCAAGTTAGTTCGTATTTCTCCTGGTAAACCACAAAGGCAGTCTCACATCAGAGACAATTACCCCAATGGTGACTTACTATTGCAAGTACTTTATATCCCAGGATTAAATAACCTTCACATGGTAATTATTATTTATTTATGCCAACAAACTTACTGTTGGTGTTTTTAAACACACAAGCCGTGTGTGGGCAAAGTTTAAGAGGTAGAACTGGAACTTAAAAATTCAATGCCACAACTGGGATTTGAACCACAGACCTTCCGCTTGCCGGGCGGACGCTCTAACCACTGAGCTATTGTGACAAACTGGCAGAATGGCATTAAATTCTCAAGTGGTTTACCAGGAGAAATATGAACTAACTTGAGAATTTAATGCCATTCTGGCAGTTTGTCACAATAGCTCAGTGGTTAGAGCGTCCGCCTGGCAAGCGGAAGGTCTGTGGTTCAAATCCCAGTTGTGGCATTGAATTTTTAAGTTCCAGTTCTACCTCTTAAACATTGCCCACACACGGCTTGTGTGTTTAAAAACACCAACAGTAAGTTTGTTGGCATAAATAAATAATACTTTCTTAAAGTGTTTACTTTTGAAAAAAGATATTGTATTGAGTGTTAGGATCACATTCTCTTTCTTGTTTCAAATCTTTCTTAAATTCTTTACATTACTTTTTATTATTTCTTGTTAGTTTATGTGAATTAGCATAATATTTATTGAATGTTTCGGCTATGACTGCATCATTTACTAACATTTTATTGTTGTGTATGATAGGTGTACAATTGTTTTCTTTCCTATCCTTGACATTTTTTATGAACTTATGAGCTTTGTTACCATCTGTCCTATAATCCATTTTTTCTAAGAAATTATTAAAGTGATTCCTTTTAGCAGTATTAATTTCTTTTTTTAGTGAGTCACATTTCTTTCGCCATATTTATGTATCCAATATGTTTTTTGTTTGTTCAGCTGTATTTCTAGCTATATCCCTTTGGTTTTTCAGTTCTTCTAACTGGGGGTTCCAAAAGGGTTTGAAATTTTTTATTCTTCCACAAGGAATATGTTTTTTTTGCAGTTTCTAGGATGACTTTACAGAAATTTTTGTTCATGTGATCTGATTGGTCATGCAGCTGTGAGTTTGTTTGTTCTTTAAATTTATGTTCCAGTTCAGTTTTATATTTGATCCAATCTGCTTTTTGAAGTTCCAATACAGATTTGTGTGATTTTGATTGTTATTTGTATTATCTAGTTTTATATCAGCAATTACTGCTCTGTGACTGGAACTTGGGTCTTCTATAACTTGTTTTTTAATTTTTGAAACAATATCTGTTGTAGCTAACAAGAGGTCTGGGTTACTGCCCGCTCCAGAGTAATGTATGAAGGTTTTGGGATCTTCTTTATCATAAATCAGTTCAAAGGTTATGGTATTCAAAAATGCTTCCACTATCTGCCCTGTAGAATCCACTTTTTCATAACCCCATCTATTGGAATGGGCATTGAAATCCCCAATTATGATTGTTTTATTTATTTGTTCAATAAGTGAGAGATCTGATTTATTCCTTTGTGGATTATAAATACTGCATAAATGAAGATGTGTTTTGTTATCCCAAAAATTTAGCTTTATTAATTCAGCTTCATCTGTGTTATCCATTTCTTTAACAATTTGAAAGGAGCATTTAATATCATTTTTGACTCCAACTAATGTTCCACTTCTTATCTGTCTATTTTTGGGTAGTAGGTGTAGTAAAACTCCAGTAAAATTGAGCTGTTTAAGTTGATCATTTGTTAAATTTGCTTCTTGTATGATAAATGTATCAATGTTATAGTCAAATACAGTGTTATTCAGTTCTATTCTTTTTGTTTGGGTGAGACCACCTGCGTTCCATTGTAGAATTCTGATGTTAGATCTTCTATTAATATAATGTTTTGGTTCTCGAGAAGTAGTCCCTGCCCGGAGATTCGAATGGGGGACTATTTTAACTCCGGAAATTTTACCCCTTGAGTCATATTTCATAAATATTGAAGAGACTTAGCAGTAATAGTAATCGCTTTTTCGAGAGCACCATATTTTTGTTTTGGCGGTTACATCACTCTCTCACAACCCCCAGAATGTCTGGAGGACCACACCTGTCATTGGTTTACGGGTCTCACCGACCTGACAGGGAGAATTATCAAAATAAATTCACCAACCATATCCCCTGATTACCAATCAGAGGACGTATTACATGCCATGACAGGTCAGCATGTTAGGGGTTAAGATTTTGTAGAGAAATGGAGAGGTTGGAAAAATAAAGACTCCCTAGCCCTCAGGAACCCTAATAGCATTGGGGTTGGAAGAGAACAAGAGATGACTAAGTTAAGGTCAGATAGAAAAGCTACAAAGAGGAGCAAATCACCAGTAGGTGAAAGTAATGTTCTGCTCAGCTTGGAAATAATGGAAATGTAAGTTTCGACAAGCTGAAAAGGAAAAATGAGAACATTATGTACCTGGGAAAAATTGTTTAATGTTGGCCATAACCATAGCGTAGCGGATCTGTTTTCAAACAAAACAATCAAATTGCAATCTTGCCACAGGCTTCTTGAGCCTCATATCTATGCTTTCTGATAGTTTTTTTTTTTTTTTTTTTTTTTTAACGTCCTCCAACATTGCGTCATATCGGACGAATGAATGCAATGAATTGGGTGAAATGATGCTCAAATGAGCCCGAGGTCCATGGAGCTTTAAGTTACCCGACATTCGTCTTCTCAGGGTAGGGAAAACCTTGGAAAAAAACCTTACCCGGATAACTTACCCTAAGCGAGATTCGAACTCGCGACCTCTTGAACATGAGGCAGGCACGCTAACCATCACGCTACCGAGGCGGGCTTTCTGATAGTGTGCCCGCCCAAATAGGAAAGAAAGTAGAAGTAATTGTTTGTTTTCAGTGAGTGATTTATGACAGAAAGGGGGCGTAACCTCATGCA
Organism: Tenodera sinensis; assembly: GCA_030765045.1. Taxonomy (NCBI): domain Eukaryota; kingdom Metazoa; phylum Arthropoda; class Insecta; order Mantodea; family Mantidae; genus Tenodera; species Tenodera sinensis. The sequence goes on from CM060967.1 coordinate 81,613,790, forward strand.
GCCCTTTAAACAAACACATTTTTAACACAGTTCTAGATGGAATATGTGCTTGAAACTTTTGGATAATGTTCTCATGGTATCCAACTAATTTTTAAGCTGATAAACACAAAATTGATTTTTCTTACCCCAACCGCATACATCCCCCCTTAAAGACTTTCCTCACAGATGTTAAACAAAAACACTTCTACCAGTCTTGCTTCCATTTTGCATGCCAAGATGGCGCTGAGGCAATAGGCAAACCCTGTGGTTGATGACTGGTATTCAAAACTTGAGAACTGAATTGGTGATAAGGTATATAGTGTATTATTGCAATATATTACAACATTATATTCTATATTATAACAACAATTTAAGTGGTTTATTGAATGCAAGTAAAGCAAGAAGCTAAATAGGCCTTGGAACTATATTGTGGGAGAATATGTGAGTATTAAAACACACCAGCTAATGAGGTTTATTTCCACCATATTGAGTTCTTTTAAAATAATTGTTTACAAAGAATGACAATACTGCTTCTCCACTGTATGGAATTGGGGTAAGGATGGGTATTTTGAAAGCGTTTTTATTCCTGTGGTTCTTTTTAGCATTGTTGTCATTTCCTTAAGAACCGCTGCAGCATCATGTCTCTCAGAGGCATGCAACAATATTGGGTTGCATAAGTAAGTTCATACTGAGATTGATATTCATTCAGAGATTATACACATTTCCCTGTACTGTGTTCAAGTCTGAGAATAATTTTCTGGCCCTCCTATGACCAAAATTTGGTGATAGAAAGGAAGGATTTACTTTTGATTCCTTTGAAGGTTGATAAGACTATTTGTGGTAGCGCTAATTCTCTGTCTATCTGTAAATTTCAATAAAAAAAGGTTTCTTATTTCAATGACACTGCACCCATCTAGTGTCACTTATAGACTTTTCCATGTCTTCACTGCATTCTGTAGTGTATATTTGCATTTTATGTAATAAAGCAATGCTGTTACTGAGGCTGATTTATCACACAAGATTGGGAATAGGTGTCTGTGTGAAATTGTCACTCTGCGACTTCCTCCTTTAAAGAGAAAATATGTTAGTTGTGTACAGTTGTGCACATTGAGGCTATACTCTCCTGAACTTGAATAGCCTCTTAACATTTCTGGATGAAATTACTGAAACTGCAGCTGTATTTTAAACTATAGGCCAATTTGGATATCAATTGTTAAGAAAAAAATCAACTCATGAATGCATCACTCTCTACAAATGATAAAGGTGATGATAATGCAACAAACACAACGATTTGTAGATAAGTACATCTTGTTCTTAATTATTAATTTATTTCATTTCAGTATCTCTCTTCACACAAGTAGTAATTAAGTAACCCCTTGCGCAACAGCCCTGTTAGGTCAAGGTTTACAAGCCAACCGCGGGTGCAGTACTGCAGGGTGGGACATGGTCAGCGTCCTGAGCCCTCCTAGCCAGTTATGTGGCCTCAGGGTTGCCAACATTTAAAAGTAAAATTATCATACCAACGACTCAAAATTATAGATTTGGATTCAAAAGTATCGTACATCATAAACCAAATGCTACAACAATAAAAATATCAGTATAACACTTAAGAAAATGAATTAGTATTGCTGACCTCAACCAGTATTAAAACTTTAGCACTTATGTTTTGCACTCTATTCATCTGAAACTTCATCCTCCACAACTGTTGCAGCATTATAAAATGTTGTTGTTGAAATAAATCTCAACATGTCGGCAACTTGCAGATTTTCGGACCTATCACATTCTTTCACAAGCTGAGATGACAGAATAACTCCATTTACCGTATCTAGTGCCAATCTGTTTCTAATTTTGGTTTTCATTAAACCCAGCTTAGAAAAAACTCCTTCACTAGAAGCTCTTCTGTGGGGCAATGAAATCACTGATAATGCAAAGGCCGCTAGTTCTTTGAAATCAGTATTTCCACCAAGGTGACATGTGTTTAATAGTACTCCAGAAACTTCCAGGCTCAGGAATATTCTTTATTTCACACGGAATATCACTTATTCTGAGTTTTCTGCATTGATCATCAATTTTCTGAACAATCTGTTTCTGCCAGTCTGTTTCTAATTTTGGTTTTTATTAAACCCAGCTTAGAAAAAACTCCTTCACAAGAATAGCTTCTGTGGGGCAATGAAATCACTGATAATACAAAGGCCGCTAGTTCTTTGAAATCAGTATTTCCACCAAGATGACGTGTTTAATAGCACTCCAGAAACTGCCAAGGTCAGGCATGTTCTTTATTTCACACGGAATATCACTTATTCCGAGTTTTCTGCATTGATCATCAATTTTCTGAACAGTGCCTCCTTCATTGAGATTGCCAGATCTGGGCGCACTGGCAATAAGAGGAAGCTTTGTAGGATTGGAAATGGTTACAGGTTGGAGACAGGTCATGAGGGCAAAAGTGGTGTCGCTATTTGTAATTAGTTTCATTTCGCTGGTGTGACAAACCACTGAAAGTGATATTTCACCGGTATCGAACTGTCGAATTATCATACATTCAAATTATCGTACACCCCCATAATTATCGTATGGGTTGGCAACCATGTGTAAAACATTAAAATTATTGTATGCCCCCATAATTATCGTATGAGTTGGCAACCCTGTGTGGCCTTCACAACCTGGGGTCGCTACTTCTTTATCAAGTAGTTCCTCAGTTGGCCCCTTCGGGACCCAACATGGCTGAGTGCACTCCATGCCAGATCTCCCAGCAGGGGAAAAATCCCCATGCTGGTACAGGGGATAGAACCTGGGTCTTCTGTGCCAGAGGCAGGTGCACTACCACTGCACTATGGAGGCCGTCTCACACAAGTACCAGGAGAGCAGAAAACCTCTGAATGGATTGTGTGGTGCTTGGCATCTTGACATCCTTCGCATTCATTACTGTCTGCTGCTATCATAGAAAGGCACGGATGAAATCATACATAATTTTTAAAACTACTTTTAAAGGCTTTACTGATAAACTTTATGTAAGAAGATGCTGAAACTGGTCACCTTTATCCATACATATATTTCTGGCACCTCTTTAGGAAACTATTCATCACTCGCCATAGTTCATGTTGAGAAATGCTGGCAATTTCCTGGTGGATATTTTGTTTAATTCTTCCAGGGTGTGTGAATTTGTTTTATACACTTTATGTGTTAAGTCACCCCAGAGAAAGAAATCACAGGAGGTTAGGTTGAGGGGCCACAAATCTCTAATAGTTCTGTCCTGAAACACACTTTCAATTGTTCTCATTGAAAGATTGGCCATATCAGCTGTTGCAGTCTTGTTCATAAAGGGCAAAAATCAAATTCCATGTCTGTTAATTCCCTAAAAAAAGCAGGGGACAAAATTGTATTCACGTATGTACGAGCATCCACTGTTGACTCAAAAAAGTTGGACCTGTAGCTCAGAATCTAATATTATTCATGAAGTACCCCTTCATGATGAAAAATTTGGTTATGGTGGATCATTAGTGGAGAAAGGTGTCCCAGAGCTCCAAAAAGCGATTTCTATCTCTGTGATAATTTGAAAAACACAAAATTACAAGACAAATGTACACAGTCTGGGAGAATTAAAACAAAATATCCGCCAGGAAATTGCCAGCATTTCTCAATGTGAACTACAGTGAGTGATAGTTTCCTAAAGAGATGCCAAAAATGTATGTATGCACAATGGTGGTCAGTTTCAGCATCTTCTTTCATAAAGTTGGCCAGTGAAGCCTTTAAAAGGTAGTTTTAAAAATGTATGGTTTTATCTATGCCTTTGTGTGATAATGGCAGATGGCAAAGAGTGCCAAGGATGCCTAGAGGCCAAACACCACACAGCCCATTTGGAGGTTTTTTGCTCTCTGGTACAACAGACCACACTTTTCCACTGGACAATATACTGAATGTATAACAACAACCTCTGTGTGTCATGTTTGGGACGTTGTTGACATTAGATTCCTGGCCGGATTGCATTTGACGGTACTCAACATGAGAGCCAGAGCTTTCAGAATATTACCATATTTGTGAAACTGTTTTCTTAAAATGTGAAATATTTGATCTTTTGCCATCTAGATTTGCATTTTGACCCACTGTGAATTGTGGTTCAGCAGTAAGAGTATAAGCAAAGATCCATGGTTCAAGGCTCCATCAATGTATTGACTTTTTCAAAACTGATTCTACTTTCCTTAATCAGTGCAAGGTTTACAAACTTTTGGCTCCAAATGGTTTATTTCTCAGAGAATAATGCAATTATGAGAGAGTTTCTGTTATTATCTTTACCCTATTTGCTTCAGTTCCACCATATTCATAAACTTAAAAAGTAATAGAAAATCCTGACTTAAACTGTTTCATAGAGATTCATATGCAGCTGATAATCATAGATGTGCCCTTGTTTTAAAATTCCTGCAAGAAAATTTTTACTTTAAGCACTTTTATTTACTTAAGTGAGCAACTGTGAGCTATACACAGAATCAAGATTCTTTCCTAATTATAAAATTATATCTGCTTCAAACAATTAGAAAGATAGTACAAATATGTTATGTAAAAGCATACTAAGCTTTGTTCGTGGAGGTAGATCCATCCAATGCATTTGACTTTTAACATTCAACTATTTAAATATACATATCTGAAGCTATTAACAGTGAAGTCATTGATTCAAAAATAACACAAAGTAATTAGAGACTCACCTTTCACTATAATAAATTGAGTTGCACTCAATATTTTTCACAACAATCGTTTCGACACAATACGTGTCATCATCAGGTGAACTCACCTTATGCAATAGTTACAGAAAGCTGTTACAAGTTTGTGATGACATCACGTATACGTCACCTGACATGACATCCTGTGATGATGTCATTCCTCTCCTCTCAATACGAATTTTGTAACATCAGTAAAAGGTATTTCAAAACTCATAACCTGGTCCCCAGATTTCAAAATGAATATTTTTTCCCAAACCATCAATTCAATAGGTCCATTTAACTGCTTTAATAATTTAACCGCAGGGTTTATTTCATGATTAAGTGACCAAAAATGATCTGCCACTGCTAACTTTTCTAACTGCTTATATTTAATGTTTCTAAAATGTTCTTTTTTACTCTGGTTTCCAAATGTCATTTTGTCTTACCAATGTAAACCTTATTGCAGTCTCGACAGTCAAATTGATAAATGCCAGACTTCTTGGAATTTTGTCCTTTTTAGAAAAATTGAGCACACTTTTTATATTATATTTATTTTGAGGAGCCAGCATTATGCCATGTTCTTTAAAAATTTTGTTAAATCTTTTATTAGCTCAAGGGTGGTAAGTACACTTTTTAAATTTGCAGTCATCTTTTATTTTTTTAAGAGTGGAAGCTTCATTTACGGCCTTTTGATATACATAGAGAAATTTAAATATGAACTGAAAAGCTTCCTTCCTCTGGAGGTCCACAGGTTTGAGAATGTACATGTATATATTATGACAAATGTCAAGTCCAGTTACTTTTTATGTTGCTTTATTTCCACTAAAACTGAATTACAATTCACAATTGACCTTATAACTGACAGCTGTTCTGTTCTATGGCAACCTTGGCTCAAAACACTGCTCAACAGTTCACTGCTCACTCTGACTCACTCACTGACAACTAACTTTGACAAAGTCACTAAACTCTCTTAACATTGAGTCTCTGTCTGTGCTGACTCCCTTAGATAGCCAAAAATTAGGTAATGATAACTTTTCTGGAAATCCATGTTTGGTGAAGCTTCTTGTAAAAGCCTGGCACTAGAAGCTTCTCATACTATCTGCAAACAGGTTTTGTTCTTAGCCTACATAGCCATGCATTGCCTAGTAATGCAGTAATGTGAAAAAGCTGACACCGAGGCTCCTTTGATGTGCAGCTGCTGCCACTTTATTACAAGCTTTTTGCGAGAAAAACACACATATTAGAAAATAAGTGCTTATAAAATGTGTAATGAATTTTGGAGTATACACAAGTTATTTTACTGAAAAAAGTGCAAAGAAAAGTTAAATGATAGACATGCACACATGATATTTATTTATTGGACTAAAGTCTGGACAATCTAAACTAAAGATAAAATAAGTGCATGCTTTTTTGCTGAGTCTGTGCTGTGTGACATATACATTGTAACAAATTAAATTCTCTTTAAACTAGTTAAATCAATATTTTGTTTATATGCATAAAGTCTTTTACAAATGAAAATTTCTTTATTTCTGTTTAGGAACTGCTTGTATATGCTGACAAAGATGTATTTGTGGGCAGTGTGAAACAAGAATGGAAAATTTCGGCTCCATTATTTGCACTAAAAAATTCAGAAGGCTGTATCATATACAGGATTTTAGGTCCATCTTCAGCAGCTACCTGTTGTGGCAACAATTATCATGCAAAATTTCAGGTAATCAGCATTTTTTATTTTACCTTTCTCAATCAAAATGCTAAATTCATTGATACTACATGATGGCATAATTGTTTATATGCTATAAACAATGTATAAATGCTACTATACTACCTATTTAATATAGTGGTGAGCATGTCTGCCTAATACACTGGAGGAATCACGGTTGATGGGAGATGCTAGAATGAGATCCTCTCTTAATCTGAAAGAACAAGTACATACTTGTTGTATGCACATATTCGCATATCTTGGTTAACTTTAATGGAAATTGACAAACAAAAATCTAAAAAACTGTTTAATATTAACTTTTACACATGATAACCAAATGATTCTACCTTTGGAATATTCCAATGGAAAAAAATAAAAGCAAACAGTATGTCACTTTGTTAAGAAATTACATACTAAAAGCTCATTCTTGTTAAAAAGACTTAGTTAAATATATTTTGGGTTACATTTTCAGTCTAAAATAATATTTATTATTTTCTCAAATATAATGAAAATCAAAATTCATTTACAGTAATTATTCCTTCTAGTATAAAAATTTATGGAGAAGAAAATGTTATATGTTATAGAAAGGAAGCCTTGGAAAGTTATCGAAATTTTGTTATGCAACTTACATGAGCAAATATATTTAATATAAGTACACACAAACAAGGATTTTAAAAGCTACGTAGGCTTTCACGGCCGGCGTCTAAATTGTAGAAAGAAATATCTTCCGGGCTGTTATGCCGTGGTCTGCTGGAGATCTGTCTTCCAGACGTTTCGTCTACAACTGCGGTAGACATCCTCAGTGGCGTTGTCGAAGTCTCCTCGTGGAAGGTATCACTACGACTGATGCGTCGACTGTCTGTGGGGCTCCATTTATACCATGCGCAACGTGCGCTGATTGGCCCGGGGCGTCCAGAGGCGTGGTGGCTGGTGGAGGGGGTTCTATCTCTCTTATGCTGCTGGTCTCTTCTGATTGGCTTACCTTGCTATCCTGCTTCTTATGATGTTCTATGACCGGATGCCAGGTCATCCGGAATCCAGATCAGCCCAAAAGTAAGGGCATTGTGTTCCTATCATATTTAAAAAATGTCACCGACCGAATTGATCGCATATTACAGCGACCCTGTCATCCGGAATCCAGATCAGCCCAAAAGTAAGGGCATTGTGTTCCTACCATATTTAAAAAATGTCACCGACCGAATTGATCGCATATTACAGCGACATAACGTCAAGACGATCTTCAAACCCACCAGACAGTTAAGCAGTTTACTACGATCACCCAAGGATCCCCGAGAAGCTTTGTCATCGGCTGGAGTGTATAGTATTCCTTGTGGTTGTGGCTCAGTATACATTGGTACTACTCAGCGCAGTGTTAAGACCAGACTCACGGAACACAAAAGAAGCTGCCGCCTGGGCCAAACTGACAAGTCTGCGGTTGCTGAACATGCCATTAATGCAGTCGGTGAACACAGTATTAAGTTCCAGGATACGCGCATCCTTGCATCTACCATACATTACCATGCCCGACTACAGCGAGAGGCTATTGAAATTTACAAGCACCCTAACAACTTTAATAAGAAGGAAGAGGCCTTAAGATTAAACAGCAACTGGCATCCGGTCATAGAACATCATAAGAAGCAGGATAGCAAGGTAAGCCAATCAGAAGAGACCAGCAGCATAAGAGAGATAGAACCCCCTCCACCAGCCACCACGCCTCTGGACGCCCCGGGCCAATCAGCGCACGTTGCGCATGGTATAAATGGAGCCCCACAGGCAGTCGACGCATCAGTCGTAGTGATACCTTCCACGAGGAGACTTCGACAACGCCACTGAGGATGTCTACCGCAGTTGTAGACGAAACGTCTGGAAGACAGATCTCCAGCAGACCACGGCATAACAGCCCGGAAGATATTTCTTTCTACAAGGATTTTAAAGTTTGTTAAGTGTAATTTTGTTCTAGTATTTATAAAAAGTGAAGAAGGCAACATAATCTGCTGCAGTATTGAATAGTTTTATTCCAGTTCCACGGTTTTGAAATGGCAATATGTGCATTGACAACATATTTTCTATCCTTATTTTTATACAACCAAGAGAGTGATCTTAACTTAGTACTGACATTCTCTTTTATGGTTTTTTGATGGAGTTTAGTGATATTTATTACTAGTAATGGGTTTTACTGCTGCTATTTATGAAGAACCATCTACATCAACATCAGGTATTTTAATTTTTTTATTTGAATGCCATCTGGCTCGTTTACATGAGGCTTTTTAGTAAGAAAATCTTGCTTAATAGAGTTACAAGCACCATGCAAGCATAATCACAGGTTGCTGAAATGAGATTCTTAAGAACAGTAAAAGATTGCACACTTTTAGAGAAAATTCCAAATGAAAAAATATGGGAAGAACTAGAAATAATTCCTTTGGCAGACAAAATTATCAATTTCAGGAAGAAATGGAGAGAGCATGTTAATAGTGGTGCTATATTTTTATAAAGATTATTACTTTGCGTTGAGCTATGGGACTCTTTTCTTTCTCTCCGGGCATGGTACTGGGTGAAATGAATGAACTCTTGATGTAACTTCACTATATATCACTTTATTAACACTTTTTTTGTCCCTCATTACACTTGTTATAATTGAATTGACTTTCGTTGCACATATTTGTATTTTCTTGGCAGTCTTTTCACTTTATAAAGTCTTTCAGACCCATGTCCACACGTGTTACAGAACTGCGTCTTCACCTTTCAAACACAGAGACACAACTGACAAAAACTTGGCATCTCTTTACATGATGCTCTTTTTATATTCATGCACATATGCGCTCATTTTATACTTTCCTTGCTAAATAGTTCCTGTAATGTTAGGGAAGCGATCCTTATCTATCCTCCCTACACTTTTAACATTAAATGTATATGGTTCTTATATTTATACATATTAAATTTAAACATGAAACTTAACATTTATGACGTTTTTAAACATTCTATTTTTCGTAACAATGAAAAAATAGTAACACGTTTTCATTACTCAACTAATCCTTACCAACATGAAAAATATATTACATTTGCAATAAATATTTACATAAATGATTTCCTTTTGGGGTCTAACCATATATTCTGTCTCAACAGAATGCCTAGAGAAAGGATCTCAAGGAAACTGGAAAATGGCATCTGGGAAGACCAAGAAAACAATGGTCAGACATGTTTTGAAGCTGGAATATGCAGCATTGCCTAATCCTTGGAGTGAAGATGATGAAGATGATAGTTGAATGCCAGTTATGTAATAAAAAATTTAATAGTAGAGGAATAAATATGCACTTAGTTCCAAGTCATATTACCTCACAAGATGAGCACATTGATGAAAATGATTTAACCAATAATGGAAATAATTGTGCTAATGATTCTGGTCTACAAGAAAAGCAAATATGTAGCATCTGTGGTAAATCCTTTAAGTCAGTCATGGTTTATATGAGTAAAGTACACTTTGACACTTAAGATCAGGCTGTACCATAGCCAAGTGGTTAGACTATTCACTTCTCACCAAAGCGGCTGGGGTTCGATCCCAGGCAACCACATGTGGGATTCATGGTGGACGAAGTGGTACTGGGGTGGGTTTCCTCCAGGTTCTCCGGTTTCTCCTGCCATCTCATTCTACCAGTGCTCCATCTTCATTCCATGTATCATCAGTGTCACCATCTGCAGTGCCGTATGTAGTAAAAGCAGGCGCTAAACACTAAAAAAAAACAAATAAACACTTAGGATCAGAATACAACAAATAACTGCTCATAAATTAAAATACAAGTGGCAGAAAAACAAATGTACCAGAAAAATGTCTGCTCTACAAACATTCATCCTCACGTATAAATTACCTGTTACTTTAGATTTTCATTCAATTTCCTCAGACACTATAAATGATAACTTCTCCTTTGATTCTTCTGTAACTGAAAAAGTGGAATGTAATAAAGATAAGAATTGGAATAAAACTTGAGGTCATTGTGGAAAATATTTAATTTGTCTTAATACAATACAACTAATGCACATCCTGATATATATAGGAAAAATCTAGTTGATCATTATGATAATGCTGAAACTGTAATAAATATCTCAATGATTAATAAAACTATTACAGGATCTCTAATCAGAATAACACTGATATATGGGATAAAAAAATTTCTTTAATTTCAGGAAAAGCAAAATGCATGGACAATTTTGATACTTTGATTTAAGAATTCTTATACTTTTTGAAAAAAGCTACCTCATTATATAAAGCTCCAGAACTCCCTGCAGTCAAATATTTTAAAGCAAGAAAATGATGGAAAGATAATATTAAGAAGATTTTTTGCACAGTAAAAATCCCAGTGGTTAGCTAAAAGCCAAAGGGAGCAAAGGAGAAATTAGTATTGATATGAAGCCACTTAACAACATTATTATTATTTTAGAAGGAAGAAAGCTGTTCAGGCTGTAACATCCCTTTCTGAAAACAAGACATGCGACATACCTACAGATGATATATACCAATATTTTTCCAAGACTTCTGGAGTTGAAAACAATGCCATTCTAAATGATTATTCCCAACCAGATATTTTACAGTTCAAGGAGAGTAATTTCATAATCACAGAAAATGATATTCTACTAGCATTGAAAGGGATGAATATAAATACTGCATCAGGTCCTGATGGAGTTCTACTGAAAGGAACTTAAGTGTGCCAAAATTATTAGTACAATAACTAATAAAATACTACTGTGGGGCTATGTTCCTAAATGTTTTCAAAAAGGTGGAACCATTTTAATTTATAAATCTGGAGGTCCTAACATCTAGGACATTGGCGGCCTATAACTATATTCTCAGTGGTATGAAGAATTATTGAGCCAGCATTAGAAAGAAGACTTAGATCCTTTGTTGAATTATCTGAGCTACAAAGGGGTTTTGTTCCAATGCCTGGTGTAATACATCCTTCATTAACAGCTGTTTGCAAGATGCTAAAAAGCCATAAAGATAACTGCATATCCTTTCTTGATGTATCAAAAGCATTTGAAAGTATAAGCCAGAATTATATTCAATGCACTTTAGATTCTATATCAGTGCTACAATATTTGAAATTTCTTATCCTAAACCTGTTGAAAGAAAACTATAACTTTTGAAACTGATTCTGTAAGTCATACTAAAGAAGTAAACATTCTCAGAGGAGTACCTCAACTTATTGCCATTACTTTTTAATATGGCAATTAACGTCATTTTCAAAAAAGTTGGTGACGAAGAAATTGCTTCAGTCTTTGGCTACAATTTTGTTGAAACTTTAAAAAATGTATCTATCTTCAGATATGTAGATAATATACTTGTTTACAAAAATAAAAAACCTGCAGTGTGTATAATTGATCTAGCTTGGTCTCTCGATTAATGGTGATAAATCAAATATAATATACATAAAAAAATGAGCATTATAAAATACTATACTCATGAAAATGGAAGGAATTCAAATCAGATCAATAGATACAAATGAGACAGTTAAATATCTTGGCTTTCAATTATGAAATTATATTACACACTAAAAAAATCATCACAAACTTAAATTATAGTATATCCAAATAGGTACAATCTCCCCCCCCCCCCCCCCCCCCCCAAAGCCAGAGTAAAAATTAAATATCCTTAACCAATATATTTGGCCATTTATTGTACATCCTCTTTAGTGCGCCCCTTTGCCTAAACTCAAAAAGGGATTTATCACTAATATTGACAAAATTATTCAAAGTGTGGTTATAGAAATTATGGGTATATTAGCAGACAGCCCAGATGCAACGCTATACACAACAAGAAAATTTGAAGGTATGATATGTGTTGAAAGCTTCTTGGGAGGCATGTTTGCAGCACATTAACATTTGTACCTGTCTTAGCAAGGTATCAAATGAGCTGCTACATTGTACAAGAAACTTTTCTAATGAGATAACTGATGCCTAGGAAATCTTGATCTTTAAAATATAGTACATTTTAACACTAGAACCCCGGCGCTCGCCAGCTACCATTAACTACGGTAGCGGTCATTTTTGACTATCGCTTTTTCTTTGCCTTTTCCGTTTACATTTTACATCTTATTTCTTACCAGTTTCATATTGTTATTATTAGGTAACTAGGCCCAGTATATTATCTCTATGTATGTATAAATTATTGGAAAACCGCCTACCTAGGGCATACATTCGAATTTTCTATGCTAAATGTTTTCTCTAATAATCTTGTGGTAATGGAGAGTTAGGAGAAAAAAATATTTAATTTAGTAGTATATAAAAAAGCCCGTACGATGAACATATATCCTTTATTTATCTCTATTTTTCAACAGTACGTTTATTCAAATAAAAAAAAAATAGCTCAAATTCTCAGAAAGACAGAATATAGTGTAATAGTACAACTAAGAATATTTGGAATTATGAACATGAGAACTCAACTTTATGTATAATAGAACAACTAATATTCCAACACACACCTTTATATTAGTAAACCTATTAGAGTATGACAACTATGTTAGTGCTTACACAGAAAGTTACTTTCATTGATGTTGTTGCAAAAAAAAATTTAAAAAATTTAAGTGATGAGCCTATAAATATGATCTGCCAAGAATTAAAAATTGGAACATCACTCTGAACCAGACTCCTTTTTATTATAAATTACTTTCATTGTTATGAACATTCACTTATACGTTGCATTTTCCACATACTGGTTTCTTGCAAATATGACAGGAATTGCTTGCTTTGTTCTGTCTGCAGTTATGACCTATTTGACACTATCGTCGGTGATTAGGGGTTGGATGTTCTTCAGTAGGATTAGTCTCTATACAACGTTGTCTAGTTCCCAAATAGGCTTCTCTTAGTTCATCAGCGGGTTGAAGGACGAATCTGCGGCGTGAAAGTTCCTTGTCACTTATTTCTAGAAACACTATCCAAGCATTGTTGGCAGCTAGGTCCAATATGTTGTAAAAAACATGCATTGGCCATCTGCAAGTACCAGCACGAACGGAATACAATCGTGCCATCTGATCAATCACATCCACTCCATATTTAGTCTTGTAAAACTCAACTGTTTCAGGAAGTTTCTTGGAGACTGCAGATATTGCACATGAGTTGTGAAGTGTACTCATTATAATTACATTCTTCTGTGGCTTTCCTTGATAGTTGATTAGCAAAATACCATAGTTTGTTTTCTTATCATAAAGAGGAGCTCTGGAATTTCTTAGCTGATCAGGAACTTCTCGTCCCGATCTTATCACAGTTCCTTCGATACTAATGCCCGACTCCTTTAGTCTTTTAGCTAGTGATAGTGAAGTAAAGTAGTTGTCGGTGATTATGTTTCATCCCTTTTTTGAAAAGGATTTATTAGAGACGTTACAACATGTTCTGGAACAGATTCGTTCTGAGGCCACTGATTATCCTTCCCCAGGTATGGGATATTGCTGCAGAGATACTTTCAGTTCACATCTCCAAGCATCCAGTATTTTATACCAAATTTACCAGGCTTATTGGCCATGTATTGAATGAATGGACAGCGACATTGTTTAGGATAAAGTTCATCTACTGTAAGGAATGCACCTGGTATGTAGCAAGCCTTACAGTTTTCAATCAATTTGTTTCAAATAGTTGAAACCAGTGCAAACGCATCCGTCTTTAGCCTTTCAGAACGGGATGACCTGACATAAAATCGTAAAAATCTCATCAGTTCCACGAATCTGTCCCTTGCCATGGTATCACAAAATATAGGTGGGCCCCACTCTTTGGACCATAGTTCAGCTAACTCAAGGCTTCTGCACCCAATTGCAACCCGCAAGTAAATTACCCTGATGAAAGCGTCCAGCTCATCCAAGGAAACAGTCCATTTTTCTTCTCTCTTGCTTCAATCTCTGTACATTTTTTGATATGTTGAAGAATCGACTCATCAATGAACAACTTCCAAGCAGATGCATGGCTGCTGTCCCTTACATGTCTCTTAGCATAAGTAGTAGGGCCTCCTTTTTCTTTCACAATATTATGTTGCTCTGTTCTACCAGGATTGTGACCTGGGTCAATGATCTGCCACTCAGTACCCTCATCTCTACTGAGAACTTTTGTAAGTGAGGAAGTTTTTCCTCTTCATGTTGCCTTTTTCTGTCTCTTTCTTATTATTGGTTGTGTTGAAGTGGTTGCATTACCTGAAGCTGTAGCATTACTAGTAGGCATTCTATTTTCATTGCCGCTTGTGACGCACTCAAATTGGATGGAGTTACACAGTGCTGCAAGTCATATTCAAATGATGGTTGCATCGAGCTATCTTCTTACCTCCCTCGCTGCATGAGAATTACATAAAATTTTATCCTGAATTTGATTTTCTGAAAATAAATAAGCAAAGAAAATATATATGTATATTGTGTACAAACAAGGAAATTAATAACTACATAAATGCACCTATTAGGAATACAGTTTCATGTTATGCAATATCTAAAGAAAGCAAAATGAAACTTACCATTCAAATCATCTTCATTGAACGACTCATCTTCCGATTGTTCTGAATCAGCTGGAGGTTGATAATCATCTTCACCACTACCATGTTCTTCAAAAAGATCACCTTCTGATACATCGTCTGGTATATCATGAACTATAGCTAGGATTTCATCTGGTTTCAAACCATGAGACATGTTGCAGGCATAGATTCACAACGCACACTACTATAATAAGCAGTTGGTATGAAGACGGACAAAGCAGATAAGTGACAATGAGAAATCTAACAACAGTGCGAGCGAAAGCCTAACAAAATTGTAACGGTCAAAAATGACTGTCTCCGGGGTTCATGGTCGAACATGAAAAAACGTCCTCGTAAATAATGACATGCCGAAAATTATTATGCTATATAAAACTAGAGGTTATATCAAGAAAAGTCATGAAAGGCCAAGCTTTGTTTTTAAAAACCGGCGGAACTAAACTTATTTAAATATCAAGAACGGTCAAAATGACCGCTACCGGGGTTCTAGTGTTAATGCAAAAAGGCTGAAAAAAATGTTGCATGATGAAGAATACAACAAATGGAAAGAACTTACATTCTCTTTTCTGAATAGCCCAAATCCAACTCTTGGCTCTCTACCAAGAAACTCTCTTTATCCCAATGGACTAACGTCATCAAGATGAACTGCAATGTGCCTTCAGTTTGCAGTGTTCCGGTAGGGACCAAGTAAACTGTTAACATGTATGCAATAAGAGTGAAACCCTTGCACATTTACTTGGCTTGTGCAGGAAGGGTGAACTTCTTAGAAACGACACTCAGTATGGATGACAGTGCTGATTCATTCAGAGTGAAAAAGAAATATGAGATTTATGAAGATGTGGTTTGTTCCTCTATCTCCAGCTCCATCAAAAGAGTAGACCTAGTTATCATTTGATAGACAACATTATAAAGGATTAATTCTTGATCCTACAATCTGATTTAAAAAATGCAGACCAATTAAGGAGATTGATAAGGGAAAAAAAATATATTATGAGCATTGCATTGCTTATTTAAGAGATAAATACAACACTTCAAATTGGGAAGTGTTTGCTCTACTTTTTGGTGCTCGTGGAGTGATTACTAAATTTACTGTTGATTTGTTCCAATTTTTGAATTGCAATTAAGTGGTTTAGAAGATACTGACTTACAAATTATCACGGCTCTTTGTACATTTTACACAATCATCTGTATACTACACTAAATACAATAAATAGTTCTAAAATGTTTAGCTGTCCTATTTCCAAATTTTATAATAATTTTCCACTTCATCATATTTCATCTATCAAATATTTTTACATTATGTTTTTTTATCCTTCATCTTTCATATTTAAAATTGTCTTTTTCTACCGATTTATTAGCAGGCTGAGTATTTCTGACAACCCTAAAATAGGACACTTATCCAACTACTGGATTTTCTCTCTAAACAAAGTTTCATTTTTGTAGAAGAGGCTCTTAAGCTATATGTGCTGTTAGCTAATGCTGGATTTCTGACAATGAAGCCATTAATCCTCTTGCTCTCCAATTTTTTCACTGACGGATGGGGCACTAGAAGTGGCCGGGCATATTTGAAGGTAGTCTCGAGTCTCGATCCATTTCCTCTTGCAGATCACATAGAGGACAGAGTGGTGAAGAATATATCCCAATTCTGTTTAAATGTTTTGCCAGACAATCATGTCCTGTAATCAACCTGAAGGTTGCAACTGCTGTTTTTCGAGGATATTCAGGAATTACTGTTTGAATGTTTGGTAGTTCCCATCTTTTATTCTTTGATTTTTCATAGTAATATTTTGCAATAATTTTTTTGAATTCAGAGTTGACTAATCTTTTAGCTGCATAAAATGGTAGATTAACTATAGATTTTTGTACACCGCTGGTACCCTTTTTTGCAAGGAAATCAGCTTTCTCATTACCACTCAGTCCACAGTGAGCTGGTATCCATTGGAAGACTACGTGTTTTTGAAGTGCGGTTAGATGGGTAAGGATTTTCCAAAATTCTAAAATTGTTTGGTTTTTTTGGTGACAACTTGGAGGTAATTGCTATAATTGCTGCCCTGGAATCTGAGAGAATAACTGCTTGCTGAAAATGTGAAATTCTGTACAAAAGATTTTGTAGGGCCTTTCGAATTGCTTCAATTTCTCCATCAAAGTTAGTAGTTCCATAACTTAAAGATTTGTAATAGAAAAAGAGGTGACATGTGACTCCAGCACCTGCTCCATCTTGGTTTGATATCAATGATCCATCAGTATAAATATGGAGCCACTCATGTTCTGGAAATCTAGTATGGATTGTCTCTAATGCCAATAAACATTAGTTGGAGTATCATTTTTCTTAACTTCTTCTGTCAGGTGTAAATAATATGTGATGTCTAACGTATGTGTCGGATTGACTTTAGATATGAAGTTTTCCTTTGAATTAGGAAGGTGTACGTTCTTCCTGATGTATTGAATTTTGGAAAGAAAGCTCTCCTGAGTCTTTAGTGTATGTGTAAAATTTCTCTTGTGCCATGTATTGAATGGGAATCTGATCAACTTTTCGTGTTGAATAAGAGCCACTTTTTCTATTTCATATTCAATAGGGTATTGGTTGGTTAGTATTTCCACAGCTGCTATTGGTGTGGTTTTGATAGCACCTGTAATTAATCTCAGACTTTGGTTTTAAAAGATTTGAATTTTTTTTGTGTTTGCTGTTACAAGAACTTCGCTGCAGTAAGTAAATAATGGCTTTATATATACATTGTATGTTGTGTTAAGAGTTGCTCTGGAACATCCCCACTTCATTCCTGTTAGACGTTTTAATAGTGAAAGGCGCCTCTCTGCTCTTTGTATTACATTTTCTATTTGTTTGGTCCATGTAAGTTTGGTATCAAATGTAACTCCTAAATACTTTTCTTCCTTTGTTTCTGGTAATTGTTGACCCTCAAAATATAGTTTTATTTTTAGTGTTTTTTTTCTTAGTGAAAAGATTTGGTAGTTTGATTTTGTTGTATTAACAGTCATTAAATTTTCTTTGGTCCACCTCTGTAAGTTGGTTAAGGATTGTTGCATGGTTTTTTCTAGTTCTGTACTTTTGCTTTTTGGTTTTGAACTCCACATTACTAAGTCATCAGCAAATAGTGCACACTTCACACCTGATTGTTGTATTTGTTGTGGCAGATTGTTAATAAATATATTAAAAAGTGTTGTGCTGAGCACTGCGCCTTGTGGTAAGCCATGGTGTACTTGTTTGTATTTAGATATATTTCTTCCATATCTGGTTGCAATAAAGCGTTGTGTTAGGAAATGACATAGCCATGAAAACATTGGACCTTGTATCCCTATTTTTTTTACTTTCTTTAGTAGTTTTGTTCTGCATATATCATCTGCATAGAATCATATGCACTTTGGAAATCAATAAAAACTGATAAATTATCTTCTTTTCTATTGAAGGAGTCTTTGATTTCTTGACTGAGAAGTAAGACTTGTTCATTTGTAGAGTGGAACTCTCTGAATCCAGCTTGACATAGGGATATTAAATTTTGTGATTCTAGAAACCAATTTAACCTGTTTGACACCATTCTTTCCATCACTTTTGCTATTATGCTAGTAAGAGTTATTGGTCTATAATTTTTTTATTTCTGATGCTGTTTTATCCTTCTTCAAGACTGGGACAATTATTGCTTTTTGCCATTTGGCAGGTACAGTGGTGTTCCAGGATAGATTGCAGAGTTTTAGTAGTTGTTTTGATGTTTTTCCAAGGTTTTTTATGAACTCTGGATGTATGTGATCTGGTCCAGGAGACTTTTTGTTTTTTAGATTATTAATTGCAATGTTCAGTTCTTGCATATTAAAATTTTGAAAAAAGATATTGCACTGAGTGTTAGGATCACATTCTCTTTCTTGTTTCAAATCTTTCTTAAATTCTTTACATTCATTTTTATTATTTCTTGTTACTTTATGTGAATTAGCATAATATTTATTGAATGTTTCGGCTATGACTGCATCATTTGTTAATATTTTATTTTTGTGTATGATAGATGTGCTGTTGCTTTCTTTCCTTCCTTGACATTTTTCATGAACTTATGAGCTTTGTTACCATCTGTCCTATAATCCATTTTTTCTAAGAAATTATTAAAGTGACTCTGTTCAGCTGTATTAATTTCTTTTTTTAGTAAGACACATTTCTTTCGCCATATTTGTGTATCTGATATGTTTTTTGTTTGTTCAGCTGTATTTCTAGCTATATCCCTTTGCTTTTTCAGTTCTTCTAACTGGGGGTTCCAAAAGGGTTTGAAATTTTTTATTCTTCCACGAGGAATATTTTTTTTGCAGTTTCTAGGATGACTTTACAGAAATTTTTGTTCATATGATCTGATTGGGCATGGAGCTGTGAGTTTGTTTGTTCTTTAAATTTATGTTCCAGTTCAGTTTTATATTTGTTCCAATCTGCTTTTTTGAAGTTCCAATACAGATTTGTGTGATTTTGATTGTTATTTGTATTATCTAGTTTTATATCAGCAATTACTGCTCTGTGACCGGAACTTGGGTCTTCTATAACTTGTTTTTTAATTTTTGAAACGGTGTCTGTTGTAGCTAACATGAGGTCTGGGTTACTGCCTGCTCCAGAGTAATGTATGAAGGTTTTGGGATCTTCTTTATCATAAATCAGTTCAAAGGTTATGGTATTCAAAAATTCTTCTACTATCTGCCCTGTAGAATCCACTTTATCATAACCCTATCTTTTGGAATGGGCATTGAAATCCCCAATTATGTTTGTTTTATTTAATTGATCAATAAGTTAGAGATCTGGTTCATTCCTGGGTGGATTGTAAATACTGTATAAATGAAGATGTGTTTTGTTATCCCAAAAATTTAGCTTTATTAATTCAACTTTATCTTTGTTATCCACTTCTTTTACAATTTGAAAGGAGAATTTAATATCATTTTTGACTCCAACTAATATTCCACTTCTTATCTGTCTATTTTTGGGTAGTAGGTGTAGTAAACCTCCAGTAAAATTGAGCTATTTAAGTTGATCTTTTGTTAGATTTGCTTCTTGTATGATAAATGTATCAATGTTATAGTCAAATACAGTGTTATTCAGTTCTATTCTTTTTGTTTGGGTGAGACCACCTGCGTTCCATTGTAGAATTCTGATGTTAGATCTTCTATTAATATAATGTTTTGGTTCTCGAGAAGTAGTCCCCGCGCGGAGATCCAAATGGGGGACTATTTTAACTCCGGAACATTTTACCCCTCCAGTCATATTTCATAAATATTGAAGAGAATTAGCAGTAATAGTAACCGCTTTTTAGAGAGCACCATATTTTTATGTTTTAGCGGTTACATTGCTCTCTAACAACCCCCAGAATGTCTGGAGGACCACACGTGTTGTTGGTTTACGGGTCTCACCAACCTGACTGGGAGAATTATCAAAGTAAATTCACCAACCATATCCTCTGATTACCAATCAGAGGACGTATTAGATGCCATGACAGGTCAGCATGTTAGGGATTAAGGTTTTATAGAGAAATTAGAGAAATGGAGAGGTTGGAAAAATAAAGACTCCCTAGCCCTCAGGAACCCTAATAGCATTGGGGTTGGAAGAGAACAAGAGATGACTAAGGTAAGGTCAGATAGAAAAGCTACAGTGAGGAGCAAAATACCAGTAAGTGGAAGTAATGTTCTGCTCAGCTTGGGTACCTTGTGTTCGCCATTCACATACCCCCTAGATGGAGACCCCTGAGTAAAAAATGAATGATAAAGGATAAAAAATCGTATAGTGTAAAACTATTTGATAGATAAAGTGTAATGATGTACAAAATTATAATCAAATTTGAAAATAGTTAAGCTAACTAGTTTAGAATCATTTATTTACTTATTTAGTGTAGTATAGAGATGATAGCGTAAAGTGTACAAAGAATCACAGATAATTTGTAAACCAATATCTTCTAAAATGCTGAATTGCAATTCAACATTTTGGAACAAATTAACAGTAAATTTAATAATCACTCCATGAGCACCAAAAAGTAGACCAATCACTTCTCAATTTGAAATTTTGTATTTGTCTCTTAAACAAGGAATGCAAGGTCCAAAATGTAGTTTTTCCCCCTTATCAACCTTCTTAATTTGGTCTAGATTTTTTTTTTCAAATCAGATTGTAGGGTCAAGAGTTAATCTCCTAGTTTGTTGCCTGTCAATGACAATTACATCTACTCTTTCATAAACATAAGGTTAGAAAATGTGCCGTCAATGTAAATATCACCATTTCAAAACCATCACAATGTATACATTTCAATAGATCACGATTAATTATTCCTGGATGTAAAAATCTTCTTACTAATATTTCCACAAACTAGAATGTAACTTTTAAACTTAAGTGAACAAGAAATATGTACATATGTCACCAAGTAATAGGTATAATTACCAATTTCTTATAGCAATATTGTGAAAATCAAATGCCTGTCATGGGCTACAGTAGGCTTTGAGTGATAGTCAATCTTTTAAAGCTTGTCGGTATACGAAAACTTTGAAATTTTGTTCTCTTGTACAGCTCTCTTTGTACAGCTAAGATATAAAAAGTGAATTATGACTTTCCATTTGATAGAAGTATAAGTACTGCTAAGCTTACACAAATAACAAGAAATATCTTCGAAAGGGTTCACTCCATGAAAAAATTCATTTGAACATAAACTGTGTTTTAATGAGACCTACATTTTTTGTGAGGTGAGATTTGGTCTATCTCTTACAGTTTACCAGTTATGCAAAAGTCATCAAGAGCAAACAGAACTATGTGGGCTATAGCCAAAAAATTCAAAATATACATTTCATTTGCCATAAAAATATCTCAAACATATGGCATTTTAATCAAAATCATTAGGGCCATTTTCGAGAAAATCAAACATTTCGAAAAATGTTCCATGTGAAGGGTTGTTTAGGGTGGAGGAATTTTCATCAAAATCTTTGTGTCGCATCCTTGAAAGGTATTAAACTTTTTTAACCGATTTTTCATTCTTGAGTTGTGATTTCCACAGACAGACAGACACACACACACACACATACACAGACAAGGTAGGTGCGCACAAGCAAGCACACTCACACACCTTTTTCTAAAAAGTTTCTTTTTTAATTCGGAGGGGTTGATTTCCTTGAAAATGGCTCTAACAATTTTGATTAAAATGCCATATATTTAAGATATTTGTATGACATATGAAATGCATATTTTGAATTTTCAGGCTATAGCCTATGTAGTCCTGTTTATTCTGAATGACTTTAGAATAACTCATAAGCCATAAGAGATAGACAAAATCTTACTATACGAAAAATGTAGATCTTGCTAAAACACAATTTACATCTCAATAAATGTTTTTGTAGAGTGAACCATTTCAGAGATATTTCTTGTTATTTGTGTCACTTTCAGGAAACTTAAATCTTTTGTGAAATGGAACATTGTTCTTAATTTTTTTATATGTTAAGCGTGCAAAGAGAACGGGATCTCAAAGCTTTAAAAAATTTGACCATCGCTCAAAGCCTACTGTATGCTAATATTCCCTTTGTACCTACAAGGAAATAAACAATAAGGTAAGTTGTACAAATGTTTATCTCAACTAATACGAACAAGATATAGGAATAAGAGTTTGTAGGAATGATTAGTACAAGAGTAGAGAAAGTCATGTGAGTGCAACACATCAGATTTTTTATGGTTAAAATTTTCTCCCAAGTATTCAACTCTGTAGCATGCTTTGTGGCTTTTAAAAGTGTTGTGTTCGGCATGATGTTGTGATTGGATATCCATATATAGTGTGCAACTGCAGATTTATCCATCTGTTTGTATTTGATGCATCTCATGTGCTTTTTCAGTCTGATTTCTAAATTTCTCTTAGTTTTTCCTATATAAATTTGGTCACAATCTGGGCAACTAATTTGATAGATTCCTACATTTTTGTTCTGTGGTATCTGGTCCTTTGGCTTGTTACATAGTAATTTCTCTATGCTGAAATTATTTTGTGGAGCCAAGTTAATGCTGTACTTTTGGAAGATGTGGAATTTGTAGTGCTTACTTGGGTGGAAAGTGAATTATTTGAAAATCATCTTGCTTTTTTGTTGGGTAAGTGTTATGATCTCATTCATGTGTTTCTGTTTTTTGAATTTTCTTATTTTCTTGTTGATGATTTGTTTGTTGAAGCCATTGTCAATTGCTGTGCTGACTATGTGTTTGTATTCTCCTTCTGATTTGCATTCCCTTATCACCCCTTATATATAATAATATATGCTTTTAGACTTCTATACTTAGAGAATAGCATTTTTCAACCCTCATTTGTCCTTTACTTCACTTTTTTGCCTAAAGATGAAGGTAACAATTACAGAAAATGTTTATTCTCTAATCCCTCAAAGCATTTTACACATGTGTAAAGAGCTCTATATAGAATAGTGTTTTTTCTGCTACAGATACTTAATGCTGAGTGCACTGTGAAGCTAGGACATATAGTTCATGACTGGGATATACTTTCTTCTGATTACAACCTGACAGTGACATTTCCTACTGCTGATGTTACTACAGAAATGAAGGCTGTAATTCTTGGAGCAGCATTTCTCTTGGTAGGTTTCTCAAATTATACCTCTAGGCATTGTTTGATTTTTTCCCTCAAAAGCACAAACATTTTTAATGTGCAAGTGTTACTAATGTTGTGGTAATGGTACAGCTGCTGGACAAATTAATATTACCATAACATTTTAATATCAGCAGAAGGGATGATACAGATTAATAATAATAATAATAATAATAATAATAATAATAATAATAATAATAATAATAATAGTAATAGTAATAGTAATAGTAATAGTAATAGTAATAGTAATAGTAATAGTAATAGTAATAGTAATAGTAATAGTAATAGTAATCGTAATCGTAATCGTAATCGTAATCGTAATCGTAATCGTAATCGTAATCGTAATCGTAATCGTAATCGTAATCGTAATCGTAATCGTAATCGTAATCGTAATCGTAATCGTAATCGTAATCGTAATCGTAATCGTAATCGTAATAACAATAACAATAACAATAACAATAACAATAACAATAACAATAACAATAACAATAACAATAACAATAACAATAACAATAACAATAACAATAACAATAACAATAACAATAACAATAACAATAACAATAACAATAACAATAACAATAACAATAACAATAACAATAACAATAACAATAACAATAACAATAACAATAACAATAACAATAACAATAACAATAACAATAACAATAACAATAACAATAACAATAACAATAACAATAACAATAACAATAACAATAACAATAACAATAACAATAACAATAACAATAATAATAATAATAATAATAATAATAATAATAATAATAATAATAATAATAATAATAATAATAATAATAATAATAATAATAATAATAATAATAATAATGCAATTATTGTCAATAGACTACAAGTAGTTTCTGACATTGTCAGTTCAATTACATATGTACACTTTCATTACAATTATTCAAATTACATATCTACAATTTGCATTTACAATTAATATCTTATCACTATATTTACAATTCATCCATAGTATACAAGGCCTTGTTTATTAAGTAATTTCTGAGCTGCTTCTTAAAACCATTATTGGATTTAGCTTGTTTAATATAATTTGGTAACTTATTGTACAGTATTATTCCCATTACATTTGGATCTTTAATGCTACAATTCATTCTAAAATCCTCTCTGAAAAAATCACTATTGTTTCGAGTGTTATAATGATGTATGTCACTGTTCCTTAGATTATCCTTCCTTCACACATAAATAACTACCCTATATACATATAATGAGAATACTGTAAAGATTTGCTTTTCCCTAAAGTATTGCTTACATGAGTCTGTATAGTTTAATTTATATATTATTCTAATTGCCTTCTTTTGCAGTTTCAATATTCTCTCCATATATATTTTTGCACTGCAACCCCAAATCTCAATTCCATACAGCAAATGAGGGTATAAGATACCATAGTAGATCATTTTTAATTCTTTCTCTTCAAGAAGACTGGAAAAGATATCTTCCTTTTAACCAGAGGTAATTCTTGAGTGCACTGGAAAAAGTTGATGGATGCTTTTCTTCAGTGTTTCATAGATTAGCACAAAAATTTCTAGGAAAAAACAGATGTTTGGCAACAACTGCGCTTCCTCTTGGAGTAATCTGAGAGGATTTGCATCTATGTATCTCATAGCAGAATGAGTGAGTGATTAGGGTTTAAGGGCCCGTCGACAGCTAGGTCATTAGAACCCCTCATGGCAGAATGTGGTGTAAAATATGAAAGGCAGCTGTAACACATTATAGTAATGGTATTATGTTTTGTTATTCATATTTATTTTATATGGTACTTCTTTATTACATTTGCAATTAAATGTTTAAGTTTAGTGATAGCAATTAAAGCCAATATATTTGATTTGACATTCAAAAAAGAATGAAAGAAAATGCGTTTATAACCAAAACATATACTTGAAATATCTAATTTCAAAACTGAACAAGTCACTTTTTACAGAAATTGGATAATGCACTTAGTACAGCTTGGAAGGCAGATTTCATTCAAACTGCTGTTAAAGAACAAAAATGAAGAACAAAAAGAGAAACACCATTGTTACATCAGCAAACTGAATACATATTCTATGCTGCATGTCTCAAAACCTTTTTCACTGTTTTTTGACAAACTGGAAAGAGAGATAAGCATGGTTTTGAAATAATGCCATACTTATATACACATGAAGTAAACAATCTCATGTGTTAAATAATGTTGACTTTCTGTAGCCACTGTCGTTCATTTTTGCGTACCTTCTGTAACTTATTGTTGTAAAAGCTTACTTTTCCATCTACATCATGTTAATTCAGATGTTAGCAGAAATGATTTTATTGAATTTTTCATTGTAGGTAGAAGGAAAGTACCGTCTTCTGGCTGTCGCAACAGTCAGATCTTTAAAAAAATGGGTTGCTATAGGCTGGCTTTGAAATTTCATACTCTTTCCTTGACATTGCAAGAAACAACTGAATGGTACCAGTGAACAGAAAAGTTATCAATGTGTTGAACAAATTGAAAATGATGACAATAAATCTCTTGGAAAATCATAAAATCATTACACTAGTTTTATAAAATAAATAAAAAAAGAACATATTTTATTCAAGGTGTAGTTTGAGCTTTGTCAGATGTTCTTCAATATCTTATTCCATTAAGATGCTGAACTTAAAAAGGAAATTGGTACTTATCTAACATTTCCTTTTTGAATTGCAATGCGTGCATGCACACAAGCACTTAAACACACAAGCATGCATACACTGTGCTATATTGTGAGCCCTTTAGGAATTACAGAAATATGACAATACACCAGAAAGGTCAGCTGCTATTCATAGAGATAGCAAAATAACACTTGACCGGTTAAGAAAAACTAAAAGCTTAGCACTCTGATAGACAGATAAGAAGAACCATATGATCTCTAACACACCAAAGCTGGAAATAAACTTCCAATGGGAAATGCCCATGCAGGAAATGAAGGAAATGAGCAACCCGATCAATTGGCCAAACAAGCAACGCAGCAACACAGCAACACATACAAATTAGTACCGTTCAGTACACTAAAGAAAGACGTACATGAAGAGTCCAACAACTTGCAGATGCTGACCAAGTGGGGATGGGAAGTCATTTGGCCCCAATACTTAAACTTGGGTGAGATGATGCAGAATTCTGGAAAGTCTAGGCTAGATGTATGCATGTATGCATGTGGATGTTCGTTTATCTGCACTTTTTATAGCATTCACAATATTTCTGTATACAGAATGTGTGAATCAAGCATGTCACTAACTGTATACAGTTTTTAAGTTAGTGACAGAAACAACTTTAAAAAACAAAACAGCTAAATAAGAAAAAATTGAAGCTATTAACAGTGAAGCAACAAGATTCTAAAGTAAGAACAAATTAGAAACTAAAAACTTCACTTATCTTAGTATGGCTTTGAGAATGAGTTGGAGACAACTTGAAACCCAGGGTCAGCAAAAAGAACTGCAACATTACTAAGATAAGTGAAGTTTTTAGTTTCTAATCTGTTCTTACTTTAGAACAAAACAGCTATTTAATTACTTTAATGTCTACAGCCCAATAAGAGTTATATGGGTTATATATAATCTATAGGGTTATCAAGAGGTCACTCCACAGTCTCCTGTAACCAAAATTCCCCTAGAGAAGGGAATTCCAGTGGCATCACTTGCTGCTGCGAGCCTATGGTTATTTATAACGTTCCATGATATAAAGTATATAATAGATTCACTTATATAATTCATTAAATGTAATGTAGATAAACAGGACACCAAGTTAGCTTGAGCAGCAGACATTGGCACAATGCGGAGGGTCTTGTTGATAACCCTTTACATATAGAGATAGTCAAATAGATTCCTGAATCATGCCAGAAAACTTTTTGGTGCTATACTTACTTGCTTTATATTTAGTAGCTAAATAAAAAGATTTTCTTTCCTAAGTGACCTCTTGTTAATGTTTCAGGAATATATGTACTTTGAAACATCAAAACGGCGAGGGATGCTAACAACTTGTACTTGTGGAGTGTGTTAGAATATTTTACCATTCAGAAGTACTGCCAATCATATACATATAGAAGAAGGGAAAGAATTTTATACTCCAGCCACACAAACCTGTTTCTCCTTCTGTTAACAACAGCTCTTGTTGCAGAGATGTGCAGAAATGAGCTAAAATTTCATATTAAATTATCCAACGGAGCCTTATAATTCTTGATATGCAGCCACCGAATGTGTTGAAGTTGATTAGCAACTTATTGCCTTTGCTTGTCTACTATATTTGTAGCCACATAAAATCACTCTTCTATTTAAAAGTAAATAGACCTCAGCAACAACATTTATATCTCTACAAAAATATGATATTGTTTTCTGTTGACAACAGAATGCACTAATTGCAATATGATTCAAAATTTATACCTAACATTCTGAAAAGATAGAATGTTATTACAAACTTTCAATAATGAAAAATATAACACATTAAAAGCAGTAAAGATGCTAAACTAAACTGGTTATATAAATACTTAATAATCCTCCTTCAGCAGCAAATGTGTGAGTGGTTCTAGTTCTGGAATATGCATGTAGCTTTATTTATTATTGATTCACTACATATATAAATTTGATTTATTGTACCTGGTTAGAACAAGTTACATGCCTAAGTATGTATGCTGGAGAATCTTTTATTTTAAGGATATCATCAAGATTCAAAGCTTCAGCAAATTGATATTCAGTTTCAACCAAATCAATATACTGTAACTTTGACTGATGTTCGAGTTTGTCTATAAACTGTTGGATGCATATCTGAATTATGAGTGAGTGAGTGAGTGAGTGATTAGGGTTTAAGGGCCCGTCGACAGCTAGGTCATTAGAGCCCTCTGAATTATGAGGAATTGAGAGATCACCAGTACTTTTTTCCATTGTACAGCCTGGGCTGCAGATTGCAAAAGACAATGTTTAATTAAATGGACAAGAGTAACAGGGAGATCAAATAGTTGCATATACACATTACACAAAACAGCACTTTGATTCATGAGGTGCCAGAATAGCAGTAATAAGGATCATGCAAGAGGAAAGCTGTCAACTTCTTATTTTTGTTAAGTTTTACCAATAGTGATTTATTTACAGAACCGAAATAAGTACCTATATTTGTATATAATTTGTCATATGTATATAACTGTAACCACAACAATATGTAGCTACCTCTTGCACATCAGGGTAATATCTTTCACAAACTGGTTGAGGTAGGCACCATGTATGGATAAAGCAATTGTACTGGTGGTGCCACTCTCTGTCTTGCTTTGTATTTAAAGAGTGGATAGTTTGAAGGTAGAAAGGTAGAAATCTGTGTATTAGTGATCATGTAAACCATGCAAGAAAACTGAGAAGGAGCAGTATTTAATAACTACAGAAGTTATGCAGGTAACCTATGTTAGTGTACTACCTTACAAACTATCACTTGAAGTTATCTGTACTTGTTGACCTTTCACTGTGTACAGTATCCCAATTTTTACTTTTTCCCTTTTTGTTAATTTCTCATACCTGTCAGAAACTTACTTAGTTTGCTTAGTTTCTACACATCTTTTCTTTTTTTTTCCCTTTTTGTTAACATCCTCCATCATAGTGTCATATAAGATGGTGAATGAATGAATGAAATGGGTGAAATGATACTCAAATGAGCCTAAGGTCCATAGAGCTTTAAGTTACCTGACATTTGTCTTCTCAGGATAAGGGAAAACCTCGGAAAAAAACCTAACTGGATAACTCACCCTATGTGAGATTTGAACTCGTGACCTCTTGGACATGAGGCACACACACTAACACCAGACTACAGAGGAGGACATTCTACACATCTGGAAATATATTGAGAGCATATGTGATGAATGCCTATGAGAATGACCTGTTCTTTTATTTCCAATGAAATGAGTGCTTCAAATTGTTGTTGTTGTCATTCCTACAATGGCCTGTTAGGACTGAAAATCAAATATAAATTATGAATAGTAATACACATGCAATAATGATTATGTTAATGAAAATAATAATAATAATAATAATAATAATAATAATAATAATAATAATAATAATAATAATAATAATAATAATAATAATAATAATAATAATAATAATAATAATAATAATAATAATAATAATAATAATAATAATAATAATAATAATAATAATAATAATAATAATAATAATAATAATAATAATAATAATAATAATAATAATAATAATAATAATAATAATAATAATAATAATAATAATAATAATAATAATAATAATAATAATAATAATAATAATAATAATAATAATAATAATAATAATAATAATAATAACAACAACAACAACAACAGTCATCATCATCATCATCGTCGTCGCCATGATCATCATCACCACCACCACATCATCACCATCACCATCATCATCATCAATTATAAACTGGCACCAGACTGTTCCCAAAACACATTATTTAATTTGATTAATAAATAATTAGTATATTTAAATTTTGTACATTTAAACTTAAACAACTTTAACATTAATTTGTAAACAACATTACACATAGGCACTGCAGTGAATTTTTAAGTATATGTTAGTGATTTGAGACACAACATGGAATTGTGTTCTTCTTTTGAAGCACTACTTCAATCCATATAGCTTTCTTCTTTTTGTGTAAGTTTTCTTCATTGGAAATGATTAAAAGGCAATATCTGGTGAAATATGCTTGAAGGTATTGTTATATCCAATAACATAACAATTTTTGTTTCCTTTCTGCCTTCTTGTAAATCTGCATTTTCAGGATCTGACATCTTAGGACATGCTTATATCCTTACTCCATTCTTTCTGTTACTCACCAATTAGCAACCAAACATGTCCTCAGAATGGCACGTATGGTGTCTATATTAAGTTTTGAGCATGTCTTCACCAATTACATTAACCTTGCTATGTTAAAAAATTTAAATGAAGGATTTTTTTTGAAATAAAGAATATATGCTGAAAAACAAACCTACTTCTTTCCTTATTTCTTTCACTTTTTCCTGTTTTTACATGGCAACAACACAAACAAGAACATCATTGAACATTCATTTTATAAGTACAGTATGTTTACTATAAAACTTGGCCAGCAGGTACACAGCCCGTCTCCCAGACATGTACTGTGTACATGGCTGGCAATTGCACAGCCCATGTCCTGGTCACATATGAATGCACGTGAAATCAAATCTCAAATTATATTAACAATTACCAGAATAAACACAAAACATGCCCTATCACAGCAGATGTTGGAAATACCATCCATCTGCAACAAAACTCTACAGCATCTTCGAAGGAAGTTTTCATTCACACACATTAGTTCAGCTTTCATTATAATGTTAATTTCTCTCCTGATGTTTTGTTTTAATTTTGTCTTGTGCAAGGCACTTAAGGGATTTTAAGTATGACCGTTCTAATCTTTCTCCGATTTTGTCTAATTTCTATTCCATAAGCACACACTGTTTTGCCTTTCTTTTCCTAGCATGAACTGATCTCATATCCCAGAATTTCTTTGCAAGCAAACAAACAGTCTCTCTATTCGGAACATGCACACCAGGAAATTTAGTTTAAAATGGCCTTTTCAATTTCCCTAAAAGATGATGCAAGCAGATACACATTGTATATAAATACCCTTTGTTGTACTGCATACTGCAATTGATCCAATTTGAAAACACTTCAAGCAAAACTAAACACTTCTGAATATTTCTAATGTTATTCCCATATGTCAGTCTTATTTTGGTTAGGTAGGTTTCTGTGCTGTTCCAGTCCAGCTCACACATGACAGGAATGCTATTTTGTATGAATTTTTTAAAAGGAGTGCAAAACCAACAAAACACAGTCATCAGCAAGAAGGCAAATTTGGAAATATCAGTTTTCACATCGTTCCAGAAGGAGATTAGGTTGGGGGACTGAAGGGCCACAAATCTCCACTAATAATTCTGTGCTGAAACACACTTTCAATTGTTCTCATTGAAAAATTGGTTGTATGTATGGGAGTCAACTGTTGACTCAAACAAAATTGGTCCTATAGCTCAGAATGTAATATTGTTCATGAAGTACCCCTTCATGGTGAACAATTGGTGTATGGTATGGCACTAGTGGAGAAAGGTTTCTTAGGACTCCATCAAGTGATTTCTATCTCTGAGGTAACTTAAAACAAAGTGTACAAGACCAATCCACACACCCTGGAAGAATTAAAACAAAATGACTGCCAGGAAATTGCCAGCATTTCTCAGTGTGAACTATGGCGAATGATGGATAGTTTCCTAAATAGATGCCAAAAATGTATGGACAATAATAGTGACCAATTTCAGCATCTACTTTCATAAAGTTGGTAAGTAAAGCCTTTAACAGTACCTAGTTATAAAAATGTTGTATGGTTTCATCAGCACTTTCCTATTATAGTGGCAGACAAAAACAAGCACTGAGAAGGCAGACATGCGGAACACCGCAAGCCCATTTGGAACTTTTTTGCTTTCATGTTGGAAAACTATTATTATTTATAAAGAAAAGAAATTGGCTTGATTTTATTTCCTAATCTCTAACAAGCAGTAAGCTGGATTACCCACAGGAGATAATAAGCAAGAAATATCTTACTTCCATAGAACAAGATTATATTGACTATACCATTAAACACTACAATGATTGGATACAAAGTGCTTAAAAACAATTTTCCTTTATCTTGATTATTTGTTATGAGTAAATGCATCTTGCTATTACTTGAATGAACGATAAGTCATTTACTTTGACTGCATATGAAAAAACTGAATATTTTGTCATTAGAGTGACAAAATATTACATATGGAAGGCCATATTAATCTGATGTCATTTTAAATTAAGTTTAATTATGAATAAATTTACATTTTATGTGTGTGTGTGTGTGTGTGTGTGTATGTGTGTGTGTGTGTGTGTGTGTGTGTGTATATATATGAGCATATAAGTCATGAGGTTAGACATGAACAACTCTTGCATGTAGGGGGAGCTGCTTTCCTTCTCTCCCTCTCTGCAACAGCTGAGAGGAGGGAAAGGCGGGCGAGCTTGCCACGAATGAGTAAAATATTACTATAACAGCATGCAGCTGAAACTATTGCAGTTCACATGAAAATAATTGTTGACACATAGCCATAGTTAAAGCCAAATTCCTTTGTTCATTACAATACTAATTTTAGACATATATAATGTCATTAGCAATATGCACTTAAGCTATACTAGCAAACTTCATTCCTTCATGGATGGAAACGTTATGACTTCTGTGCATACATGATTCACAACTTCTCCCACCATCAGCCTTTCAAATGAAGAGTTGCCACTGCGCAGGTAGGTGAATTGCTCTTGTCTTGTCTCACAACCTATACCTGTGCGATTCACAAATTAATCAATTAGCAAAACTTTGAATATGAATAAAATCCATGTGAAACAATAAGAAATTATAACTTTTAATCACATGCATAAAATACATCAATATTAGTGTGTAGGTACTTACAATCCTACTTAAAATACCTCTTTACAAAACTAATATTAGAAGGCAATTATATTGGCAAAGTGTTAGTTTTGTGAGTTATTCCTGTTAAGCACAATATAAATTTTATAACTATTATAATTATGCTTGATTTAGAATAAATTTACATCATATCTAATACATCCACATAGATATCTAAAATAAAAATATTTTATTTGTCAAAAATAATGTCAGCTGGCAATTGGTGTGCCAGAACTTTGTTCTACAGTTCTACTCACATGGGACTAATGTTTTTAAGCACACTTGACAACCATTGGTCTGGGTTAGGTTTGAAACTGCAACCTTGGGATCAGCAGGCCTGCACCTAATCAACTGAGCCACTCAGACTGACGCACATACATGAGTGATTCACAAATTAATCAATTAGCAAAACTATGGACATGAATAAACAATAAGAAATTGTAGCAACCGTTAAGTATGATACATGCATTAAATACATCAACATTAATGTGTAGGTACCTACAGTCCTGCTTAAGATTCCTCTTCACAAAAATATTACATTCAAAGGTAATTAATTATATTGGTAAAGTGTTCTTTTAGCATTATCCCTCCTATATAAATAAATGTTTATAATTATTATTAAAGTTTATCATTTTTTCACTTAACTATTAAATAGAGAGTAGCAGTGTTTACATTTTGTGAGCATGATCTCTATAGAAAAGGATGGAAATAAGTTGACATATTCCTTAAATGAAAAATTTATTAAACTGAGTAAATGGTGACTTGACGACAGAACAGTTAACCTTTAACATGTTCCATTGTCCTACAACTTAAAATATGCTTGTGAGATCGGGGGCATGGCTGCATTCTCAAAACTTCAGCAATTGCAGAATAGAGGTCTGTGCATCATTTATTCTGCATAGCACTGCTTCTCCTTGAGACCTTTTTTAATTATAAATTCAGGAAGTCTGGTACCTATTTTAAAAACCAGACTGTGTTCCCGTCTTTGTTTTACTTTCTTTCTTTCGTTATTTGTTTTACATTTTTAATTTAGATTTTGTTAAATTTAACTTACATTTGTGTACATCAGAACATAATAAAATAAACGGAAAGAATAACATACTGATTTGGTCAATAACATACTGATTTCCGACGATTTGATCGAGATGACGGCCACCAAAGCTCGTCTGATCACGAAGAAAATAAAACCGTGTGGGTCAGTGGTTTTAATTTCCAAAATTAGCCAGTAAACTGTTAACGGAACAAAATGGTGGTTCGATTTTGATCCCTGCGGACAGACACAAATACGAAGGATCCGGGATAATAATGTTGGAATCCGAAGAGATGTTAGCGACTTTTCCACATAAATAAGATGAAGAAATGACGAATTCACCAAAAATAAACATAGAAATTGTGAGTCAACAAGAAGCTTACATTGGCTTAGGTACTGCCGTCAGTGTGCCTATGTAGCTTCCAGATATACCGTCACCTACTCGGCAGAAAATTGAAATTAATAGATATCTTTGCCTACGAAGAACCTTGTGTGACGTTGTGCCGTAAATAAAGAGGTGCAACATGCAAAGCTACAAGTATTGTTAAATCTAAAGATTGAATCGGAAACCTTACAGTTCATTTTCTTCATAATAAGTAACTTAACATGCGATTTCCTTATTAGCTGTGACATGCTAGCATAAACTTTGTCAACAAAACGCTTAGCTTTGCAAAAGGCGACAGTAATCGTTGCATTCCTTTTTGACGGAGCCAAACAAGGAAAAAATTAATAGAACGTCTGCCGAAGAAAATTTCGCACAAGAATTCTTTGTTCAATATATTGAAACTGGAAATGACATTAGCAAACTGTCGAAGAAAGTGAAAAGAGAAGGTTTGGTCTGGCTGTTCAAAGCGACCGTGAGTACACAGAAGGCCCCCAAGCAGGACCTTCACATAAGGTCGCTT
This sequence comes from Tenodera sinensis, assembly GCA_030765045.1. Taxonomy (NCBI): domain Eukaryota; kingdom Metazoa; phylum Arthropoda; class Insecta; order Mantodea; family Mantidae; genus Tenodera; species Tenodera sinensis. The sequence continues at coordinate 81,648,657 of CM060967.1, forward strand.
ACCAACAAACAAGATGAGACAGGTGAAAACTCGTGGTGGCTCATAACCTGGCGGTACAGCATTAAGACACATTATATAACGTTATGATGAGAAGCAAAAATGTATTTTCCGAGAAACCCAGGAGATGCAAAATCAATAAACAATTTCGAAGTGGGAAACTTACAGCCTTAACACGCACAAATACAAGGAGTTGCCTGTAGCTCTGACATCGCAGGCGAACAAAGTCATATCCAGAATGCTAAAATGCGGAATTATTAGACCCTTTTGTTTTCGAAATACGTGAAAAGAAAGAGAATTAAGGATGACAATCGATGCTCGTATATTGAACAGGCACACAGAGCCCGACAGATGCAGAAACGAAGGAATTCTAGTGCTAATATCGAAAATTTAATGTTTAAGCATATGGGACGAAGACGTCTGGAAATGGTTTTTTGAGGGCCGCTGACGTATATTCGGCGACACAGTCATCGACTTCCTTATTCAGTATGTAGATGACTTCCTAATAGTTGGTAACAAATTCGAGGGCCACTTGGATCACATTACGTACTATCAAAAACTAGGACAAAATGGCATGACTGTGAATTTAAAAAAAAATCGTAGTTTTGTGTAAAAGAAGCCGAATTCCTAGGATACATAGCCAGTAAATGAGGAATCACACCAAACCAAAGAATAGAAATCGTTAAGAAAATCCCGCCTCCTATAGAGGAAATCTTAAACAAGTTCGCTCGTTGCTCGGAATTCTAAATTTCCAGAGTAAGTTAATTCCGCGTTACGCTGCAGAAGTGGCTCCAATACGCGACTTATTAAGAAAAGGGCAAACATAGGAATGGACAGAAACACACTTAGTAGCTTCTGAAAAGATTAAAGAATGACTCGCAAGAGCTATTTTGTTGGGGAGACCAAGAGACGGCTTGGATTATAAAATTCACGCCGACGTTTCATGTCTTGGATATGGATGCTTACTAGGGCAATGCTAATCAAACGGGGAATTCCACGTTATCAGCACCGTATCGAGAGGCCTTAGCCCAGCTGAGAATGTCTATGTCCATGGGCGTCGTGAAGGGGGGAGGGGAGGGGCTGCCCCCCCCCTTGGAGCTTAGTAAATGTAATGTGCAATCAATTACTATTAGACTATTGCTTTATTGTTGATCTAAATAACAGTTTTTATTTAGCATAAATTAATACGCTTATCCGCAACAAATACTGTAACTCATCTCTCACAGCTTTTGGCAACAGAATAATGAATTAATATTGTTCAATTGTAAATTTCCAACATGCACCCCGCCCCCCCCCCGAAAAAAGTCTGCCTACGTTCATGTCTGTGTCACAGAACTTGAAGTAACTGCTTTGTATTATGCACTTCAAAAGTTTAAGCAATATGTGTATCATTAGAAAGTCACATCGGTCTGGGTGACTCAGTTGGTTAGACGCTGGTCTACTGATCCCAAAGTCGCGGGTTCAAATCCAGTGCAGTGTGCTTGAAAACGACAGCTCAATATCAGTAGATTTACTGGCACGAAATTCCGGCACACTGGTGACGCTGATGTGATCCTGACAGTTGGCAGCGTCGTTAAACAACAAAATGATTTTTTAATTTTAATCAGTAAGTCACCATATTTAGTGCCCCGTGAGTTTGTCGTTCCTACAAAAATGCAAGCTTCCAGCACGAAAATTTCAAGATACATCCACGAGAACCTATCTTTCGACGTGGAATATAAGTATATACCAGGTAGAGAAAATATTTTAGTGACCTATTATCACGGCTGTACCATGACGTAGAAATCCCAGTGAATAGCCAACGCCCGAGGAGAGAAAATACACTCCGGAACATAAGCGTTCAAATGGATACAAAGCTAAGGCTGATTTGAGGAACATCAGAGAAAAACAATCTGAAGACAGCAAGATTGTGACTTTACTAGAGAAAGCTTTCGAAATTGCAAAGAATAACGCGGGAAATTTAGGCATGAAAGATGGAATCATATAAATGATGTGGACGTATTAGGCAATGTTGGAAGACCTACTTACGCAAAAGCCTGGAGAGACGAATAATAGAAGCATAGAACCTCCTTAGCACATTCAGGTACTGACCAAACATCATTAATGATCGAAGAAAACATATATATTCCTAAGTTATGGTACAAAGTTCGGCAAATTATATCTGCGTGTGATACGTGCCAAAGGGCAAAACCCTTAAATGTTACCTATGATTACGACACCAACGACATCTTGAGAGATAAACCACGAATGCTAGTCAGGACAGACTCATGGCGAGATGCCAAAAGGGAAATTTCGATATCGCTACATATTTGTTTTGTTGGATGTGTTCTCAAAATTTGTAAAAATTTACGCGGTAAGAAAAATCACAAATGTCATGTGTCAATAAAATTCTAGGACATTACAACCTAGAATATGGAAAGATGAAAGCCATTCTCACGGATAACTAGCAAGAGATTTGTTCAAGATGCTCTCGGGCTTCGAGCCAGGTGTAGTGATGAAAAGACATCGACGTTTCGGGAGTGTACATCTCTCCCATCTTCAGGATGAATGACTAGCCTTTTTTTTTAAGGTGGAGGAGAAAAATCTTGTTACGAGACCCCATGGTACTGTGGAAGTCACCATTGAAGATGGCCATACCCACTAAAAAAAACCCATCCACCGGATTAGGAAGATGAAAGCCTGCTGCGGTACCGCCTGTAGCACCCGCGCATTCAGTGGTGAAGATAGAGCTGGTTCGCATAGCGTAACCAGACGGAGACAGTTAGGAGCTTGGAGACGAGCTTGACCGAAGCCCAGCTTGCCCCCTAGCGGAGTCATGGATGGTTTGGTAGGAGTCATTTATGATTGCTGTCAGGAATCAGGGTGCTATGTTGCTTGGCGTGTATACGCCGCGTCTGTTCGTGCGCCTCAGAAGTCTGGGAGCGTGTCGATACCCTGCATGCTGGATCCCTGAAACAATCTAAATATACATGTACATACACTAAGAACAAAGGAAGTGCGTACAATTAGTCTCTTAGGTTAGTGGTAATTTGTGCGCTAGTGGCGTCGTCAGTCTAGAGTAAATTATAATTGTTACGTTCCGCCGTATGGCGTCGTCTGCAATTCATAATTAAGGTTGTTGATATACCATCCGGCATCGTCAATTGGGTGAGTGCATGTCCGTTGTATCGCCTGTTCGTCTGGAGTGCACACTTGGCGCGCAGTCTGCCTGAAATGCAGGTGCGAGCCAGTGTCACTCCCGAGGGGGCCCTCATCCCCCTGGGTCCGCCTTATAAATAAGGACTTGAGGGTTATCTGAAGAGAAAGTGTAGGTATGAATGTGTGTGTGTGTGTGTGTGTGTGTGTGTGAGAGAGAGAGAGAGAGAGAGAGAGAGAGAGAGAGAGAGTGAGAGTGATGCACAGTTCACATGTGAATAACATCGGGGTAATTAACTAGGTTGTCCAGATATTGTTGCATGTCAACATCTGGCTCCCCGAGACCAATAGTTCTCTGGAATAGAGATAGTGGCCTTGCATGTTTGTCGTGCGTTATATCATAATCTCCTACGTTTTGAATTAGTTCGTTGTGGTTTTTGTTTTTCTTATCAAGTAAGTTACAGGTGAGCCTTTTTATGAACTGTTCAATGGAATGCACTTTTAGCTCCTCGTGTAATTGGAGCGTTGGAGCTACTTCGGGTAGTCTCGCGATTATTCGCAGTACTCTATTCTGCATCGTTTGCAGTCTCTTTATGTGTGTTTTCGCTGCATGTCCCCATACGGGTGCAGCGTATGTTAGGATGGGCCGGATTAGTGTTTTATAAAGTGTAGTGCCCATCTCTAACTTTAGAGTGCTGTTTGTATTGATTATTGGGAATAGCTTATTGAGCTGTGTATTTGCTTTGGCTCTTACGGTGTCTACGTGCTGTTTCCACGTAAGGCCCTGGTCCATCGTTACACCTAAGTAGGTGATGGTTTTGCTGTTCCATTGGATTGGCCCAAGCGTTAGTGGCTGAAGGCCGTGTTTACCATGACGGTGCTTAATTCGCTTGGTGAATACAATTGCCTGGCTTTTTCTAGTATTTACCTTAATGCGCCATTTCGTGAGCCATGGCTCTAAATCATTTAGAGCATTTTGTAGCCTGGTGCGTATAATCCTCGGCATGGTTGATTGTGTGACAAGCGCTGTGTCATCCGCATATAGATATCGGGACTAGCGACGACGACGACGCTGCGAAAAACACTGGAGGGCTGTGGTTGCAGAAGATCTTGCAGACCGCCCTCCGGTTATTGTCAGGTCAGGGTATCAACCCTCTACTGGCCGTGTAAGATGTCTTACATAAGAGACGGTAATAAGGTTGGTTTGTTGGTGTATGTTTTTTTTTTTAAATTAAAGTATGTCTGTGTATCCTTTAGGATGTGTAAAGGATGTTAGTAGGTTATGTCACGTTAGGAAGTTATGTCATAATTTTTTTTTATACGTTACCAAGGACAAGTCGTGGGCGTTTATAGCGCTCTCCAGGGTCCAAGTCATACTCGCCTAGTCCCCGTATTAGTTGGTTGAAACTGAAAGGGAGCTTGTCAAGGAAGGGTTGTGAAAGTATGTTGATGTATTGCTTCACTGAGGGAAAGTGAAGATCCTTCTGAATGGTAGCATTTGGTATATACCATGGAGAGTTTGTAGCCGTTCTTAGATATCTTGACTGAAGAACTTCTAGCTGTCTCAGGTGTGTTTGAGCTGCTACTCCCCAGATCTGGCAGGCATATGTAAAGGCTGGTCTAAGAACTTGCTTATACAATAGCAGTTTGTTGTCCAAGGACAGGTGAGATCTCCTGTTGTAAAGCGGGTACAGCATTGCCATTCTTTTGTTAACCCTATTGCTGACGTCTTCCAGGTAAGTTTGATGTCTAGGGTAACTCCTAGGTACTTGACACAATTAGACCACGGTACATCTTCCCCCGCCAAGCGGATGGGTGCCACGTCAACCATCGGGCGACGGCCAAAGGTTATTGCTTGGCTTTTCTGAGGGTGGATACGTAACCGCCATCGATTGAACCAGGTGGTCAGTAGGTCAGCATATTGTTGAATGCGCCTAGCTGACATACACTTTTTTGAAGATGTTGAGGTAACAGCGGTATCATCCGCAAAAAGGTAGAGTGAGCACCGTGGTAGTGTAGGAAGAGTATTTATGTACAGGAGAAACAGTGTGGGTCCCAGTACACTGCCTTGGGGTACGCCGGCACGTATAGGATGAGAGGTGGAAGTAGCATCTTCATAAGCTACAGCGAAAACTCTGTTTTGAAGATAAGAGCGCAGTAGATGGATGAGATATGATGGAACTTGATATGTGAGGAGGCGAAAAATAAGTCCCTCATGCCACACGCTGTCGAAAGCCCTAGTTACGTCCAACAATAGGGCTGAGACGTAATGACGTCTGTTAAAATCTGTGTATATCTCATCCACCAGCCGGAGAAGTTGGTGAACAGTTGACTGTGATGTTCTGAAGCCGAACTGTTCGGGCCTAATGACGTTGTGCCTGTCTAAGGTACTCCTTAGCCGTGTCTGTACCACGTTCTCAAAGAGCTTGCTCAGAACGGGAAGTAAGCTGATGGGTCTATAGCTCTCTGGAGATGACGGATCTTTTCCTGGCTTGCATATGGTGATAACTTTCGCATACTTCCATGCTTGTGGAAAGTGCGAAGTTCTAAGTATGGCATTGAAAATGTGAGTCAATAGTTTCAGCCAATCAGGTGGAAGGGATTTTAGAGCGGCGTTTGTGATTCCGTCAAATCCTGGGGCTTTGTAGGGAGCAAGCTTGCGTATATATCCTGTGATTTCCTGCACCGACGTTTCCTCAAGGTGAAAATAATCAGCAGGAACCTGGAGAAAGTTTGTAATCTCCGATTGGACTTGAGTAATGTGGTCCTGGTCAGCTGAGTCCGCTGCCATAAAAGATGTTTCTAGATATCTAGCTTGCAATTCAGCTTTTTCTTTTCCCGACTGAGCTGTCACCTGTCCGTGTCGAAGAGGTGGGTTTTGTTGTACTTTGGTTGTCCGCCAAAGAGAGCCGTCTTCTGGTTTTAAGTGACAAAGGTGAGACTCCCATTTGTTGTTTGAATGTTGGCGGAGTTCGACCTTTAGTTCCTCCTGTAGACGTCTGTAAAATGTCTTGTCCTCCGGGGACCTGGAGAACATATAACGTCTCCTGGCTCTATTTTTATTCTGTATTAGGGCCCTTATCCTCCCAGGTAGAGGCTCGCTATTAAATTGGTGTAGTGTTGGCTTTGGCGATGCGCTCTTGATCGCAGACACTATAGCCTCTGTCGTATTTTTCACCAACAGTTCAACTTCCTGGGAAGTTGTGCAGGGTTCAAGGCGTGGTTGAACTTGTTTCAATATATTGGTGAACTTTTCCCAGTTTGTAGTTCGAGGCGAGGGAACTGGCCGTGCTAGTTTGTATGTAGGTTTAGATGGAAAAGTGATGAGGACTGGATAGTGGTCAGAAGATAGAGCTGGCACTGTATATAATATTATGAGGCCTCACATTTTTGACCAGTGCAATATCAAGCCAATCTGGAGGTCTGCGATCACCGTAATGTATGGTAGGTGAGTTAGGGACCTGTACTGAGATGGCTCTCGAGGTCACATAGGCATTTAACTTTTGGCCTCGGTGTGATATACAGGTGGAGTTCCAGTTTTGGTGTTTGCTGTTATAGTCGCCTGCAGCTATAGTTGGTACTGGAGAGGAGAACAGTAAATCCAGTTCCCTGTCTAGCAACGGCCTTGTTGGTGCAATATACACCGAGAACAGGTTTAGGGGTCCTCGAGCCGTGCTTATCTGGATACCAGTAGCTTCCATGTTTCTGGTATTTGAGATGTCAAGTTGATGGTGACAGATGGAGTCATTTATGTATATTGCTGTTCCTCCAAAGCCATCTTCACGGTCCTTTCTATAGCACTTCATTCCAGGGATTTTCATCCTTATGTGCGGATGCAGGTGTGTTTCCTGTACTAATAGTACCTGGACTTTGTGCATTGCTAGAAAGTCTGTTAGTTCTTCTCGCTTGGATCGCAGCCCATTTGCGTTCCAGTAGCAAATTGTTAGCTTGGAGAAGTCTGGTTTTGTAATGGGCGTACTAGCCATGACGACTACAGAAGGTGAAGACGGTGCGTATTAGTACTGTGTCCACCGAAAGTGTTGATGGGCGTGACAGTAGTGCTTCTGCCAGTGCAGCAGCAAACTGGATGCGGAGGTGACTGGGAATACGGTCAATTACTTCGTAAAAGGCCGAATCCATTTCCTCGTAGTTTGAGTGATCTGCAGGAGAGGTGGCAGATGATGCTTGGTTTGCATGTGCTGTCCTGGCTGGTGGTGTAGTCATATAAAACTGGTTTTCTCCCATTGGTTTAGCTTGTCGCTGAATGGCCAATGAGGAGATGTTGGAAGAGTGCCTTGAATGTTGGGCCTGTCTCTGTGGAAGTGGCGTTTTCTGAGACTCCTTGACCTGGTTTTCAGTGATCTGGTGGTTTGAAGAGGTACCAGTGGCCGCTGCGTAAGATGGGAAACTTAGGGGCTGGCGAGATGGTAAGCCAGGGTGCCTAGTTCCATAAAAGGCCTCCTTTGGAAGACCGCGAGGGTTCGGGACCCTAGGTGCGGCATCAACTCTAGATGGTGTTCCTTTCTTGCGGCACTCCATCTCGTATCTTGCTTCTTGCCAAATAGGACATTTGGCGTATCTACATGAGTGTGCATCCCCACAGTTTGCACAGGTGGGCTGCGCCCCATCTATCAACCTCTTGGGACAGGCGTTTCTTTCGTGGCCTTTTTCACCACAAAAAGCACAAACAGGGGAAAGGTTGCACCCTGCAGCTCCGCGAGTGAACTGCTGGCAGTTCGTGCGCTGTTGAGGTCTACGGGGTGGTCTGTAGGCCTCCACTTTGACAATTGCAGAAAACATCTGGGTTTCTTGATATATCCCCTCTGTGATTTCCGTTTTTTCTAAAGCCACACGGAAGTGGGGCAGGGGGCCTTTGTAAGGTCCACGAACTGCACGAAGCTGGGCTACGTTGACCACTGGGTAGCCCTTGCTCTTTAAGAGGTCTGACACCTCTTCAGTGGTGATGTACTGAGGCACGTTTTTTATGGTTACGTGCAGTCTCTTTTCCTCAGCCAAAGGAGTGGCGATAAATTCCAGTTTTTGCGACTCCAAAAACCGGCGAACTTGCCTATGGGCTTCAGGGGAAGTTGTCTGAATGCACACTGTCTGTCGTGCATTTTTAACTGTAAATAGAGGCTCTCTTGCCTCGCGGAAGTGATGGATAACCTTCCTAGCATCCTCTGGATTACGCAGAAAGATTGGCGTAGTCCTTCTTGTATTTTGTTGCGGCTGTTGGGCAACATTGCCTGTCTGGCTTAAATTTGGGGTAGTTGCTGAAGTGGCAACATCCTCTTCCATGCTCTCTGCTACATTATTTTGAGTAGAGGTGGAAGCCAGCGCCTGAAACTGATTTGCCGTAGATACTGGCAAGTTTAAACTGGGATGAGAGGGAGTATTTCTCTTCCTTTTTGGCTGTACTGTGTGCCACTGTTGTTGGGATTTTGTGGCCTGGTCATGATGGAACAGATAACTATCTATTGCATCTAGTCGTGCCTTGTGTGCAGCCATGAAGCGATATAGTTGGGTGCAATCGCTTCGCGGCACATCATTTTTAGGCAGCATTTCAAGCATCTGGGAATCAGCTTGTGTGATGTAAGCTTGCCGTGCTTGGCGCTCGCTTACAAGGATGTTGCGAATGGGCTCCTCCAAGGGTAGTGATGGCTCCTTGATGAGTTCCTGTCCAAGGAACGTTAAAATATTACCTCCCTCAAGGTAATACAATGTCATGTTTCCAGATTCGTTTGTCAGGGGACTAGGCATGGTCGTCGTCAAGTTTGGTGAGCGCGGTTTGCCCGGGTAACAGAGGACAGGACCAAAAGGCGCCTTATCAGTAATAAAAATGATGGCTAAGTCTTGTTACCCTACCCACCGGTCTTAGGAATTGGTTTAGTGTGCTTTAAAAGCACAAAAGTCGTGTGGTAAGAGGACAATTGATACAGAAATGTTTGTACCAATCGGTCAGCGTAGTATAACGACCAATCACAACGCCGGGATGAAGAAATAATAGACGTTTCTTCAGCTGTGGATGATGAAACATCTACGGCGTGTTGCACGATGAAGTGTAGAACTTCACTCTGATTCGTCCAGCAATCTGCATGCAAGAGCACTAGCAAAGTTACGTCCGCCTCTCACGAAGGTTGGAACGCAACTCTGGACCTCGGAACTAGCAAGAATCAAGGAACCAGTACTGTCAGCCAGTACGTACCGAGTAGAAAACACCCAGTCTAGTGTGGAGGTGGTTCGCCGCTCCGTTGGAATCTGTTTTCTGAGTCGGTCGATTTCCAATTTTAAGGCTGGTTTCCAAGATGGACTAAACTGCAATCCAGTGTCCCGGTTCAGTGTACTCTTCTCGGAGGAGATGGCCAGAGCCTCCTTAACCTTCCGTTCCCATAAACCGCTACATTTTGCCACAATGGTCGTTTCTTTGAAGTTAGCTCTGTGGTCTTTTTGAAAGCAGTGCTCCGCCAGCCCTGACTTTTCAGGCTGCATTAATCGTATGGACCGTTCGTGCTCCTTGACTCTGGTGGAAATGGTCCTGCCGGTTTGCCCTATGTACGGCGTCCCGCATTCACAGGGGATACGGTATACCCCTGGTACATTAAGGTGCAGTTTGTCCTTTACCGGCCTCACTAGGTGTTGGATCTTCAAAGGTGGCTTGTGGATGGTTCTGATCTTGTGTTTTGCGAGAATTCTACTGATTCTGCCGGAAAGATTGCCAGTGTATGGGATGCAGCCAGTGGCGGTCGGCTGGTCTGGTGTTTGCTGAGTTTGTGGTTTTTCTCTCTTGGCATTGGAGATTGAGGCTTCAATATCCTCTACAGAGTAGCCGTTTTGGCGGAATGTGTGCCTCGGGTGCTGCAGCTCTTGTTTTAGGTGGCTGGGATCGGAGATCGACAGAGCTCTGTGGAACAGAGTGTTGAGAACTCCGACCCATTGTGACTTATGATGGAAACTGCGAGCATTCAAATAGAGGTCAGTATGTGTTGGTTTGCGGTATACCGGATGCCCCAGAGTACCGTTGTTGTTTTTGGAGACCAGGATGTCCAAAAATGGCAGATTTCCGTCCTTCTCCACTTCCATAGTGAACTGAATTTGGGATCGGAGGCTGTCGTCAACATACCGGCAGAAATGAGATGGCTTAAGTGGGGCTGTGGCCAGTATTTCATGTTCCAGGTGTTCCATGTAGAAATTTGCTATTACTGGTGACAACGGAGAGCCCATTGCCACACCGTCTACCTGTTCATAGAATCTGCCACCAAACAGGAAGAAAGTGGACGTTAGAGTGTGCCAGAAGAGCTCGATGATGTCGGCCGGAAAGTGTTCCTTCAGAAGCTGGATGGTTTCTTTTTACAAGGGTGCCGCTAGTAATTCATGCGAGAAGGTGCTCCGTAGTATATTTTTCAGTGTATTGAAAACATCGACTACTCTGCCAACCCCATGAAAAAATATAAGCCTATTGAGCTAAAGGAAGGAAAAGTGCACGAGCACAGAGATAAGAACGTCCCCTCAGCCATTCACTGTAGTGATGCGCCAGGAATAACAGAAGAGATGCTGATTAAAGGGAAAGAACAAATGGAAAAGAAGATCGAGAAGACAAAGTAAAGACATCAGAAAAAGAGAAGAAAGAAATGGAAAATAGTTGTTGGAGATGCAGTTTTGGTAAAGTTTCAAAACAGGTCGAAAAGAGTATTTTCGAATACATCATTTATACAGGGGACTATTTATAGTAAAGCAAAAATTTGGCACTGATACGTACGAAATTTGTGAACCAGAAAAACCCGAGAAAATAATAGGACAATTCCATAAACAGTTGATGAGGCCTTATAAAACGCTTCCATCAGACCCATTCCTGTAAATACATTGCGGCTGAGAACGTCAGTAATTTGTTTGTGGTAACCTGGATAGTATGTCCGTCACCTCATATTTTTTAGACAGAAATGTTAATGTAAATCCACGTGGGTGTATGTTAGAGGTCTGCAAGGGCTCGGGCCTAGGCCCGGCCCGGCCCGCAGGCCGGGTTCGGGCCTAATTTGAAAAATGCTTGTCGGGCTCGGGCCGGACCCGGGCTTAATCAACTGAAAATGGATTTTTAAAAATATTCAGCCAAGTTAGCTGAAAATTTATTTTCAATGCTGTCTTATACCAGCATTAGAGGGTTTTGAATTTTAGTGTGATATATCCTTCAGTTTCCGAGTTACGAGATGTTGAATCCGGATTTTATTATGTTATGCCAAATGCTCTACACGACGAAATTTAAAAAATGCCTATTTTTAAGGTTATATTATATTTATCTGATTATAATGTACAAATCTGCCATACAAATTTGTTTTATTAGCCTCAGCTCAAAAGACAATAATTTTTAAATTTTGTCGCTTGAAATTTCTAGTATGAAGTTTTATAAGCTGCAAATTTCTTTAACAACTCAAAAGCGTTCAAAAGAAAAAAAAGTATATGGCAGATTTACTTGTTTGTGCTTGGGAATGATACGAAGACTGCATCATGTGACATTTTCAAAAAGTGAATATGGTGAAAACATAATTTTCAAAAACCTTAAATTTTAAAATGAAAAACATGTTATTCAGCATTTTTAGGGTACATTATGCAACTACAATATTTGTAATATAGGAACTCAAAACATTTAGTATTTTGAAAGCCATGGAATACAAATGTAACGTTTTGCCAGATTTGTGCTAAATTTCAGTGGTACATTCACTTAGGAGGCAAAAAATAATGTATCATTTTTTTGGTCACCTTTGTTGAAATGCCGAGAATAGCACAATTACCGCAGCATTTCTTTACTAGGAATTCTAAATGATTATTCTGCTGACACGTTTCAAATGCTGCTACTGATGCCAGCCAAAGCACAGAATGAGAGGGTTTGCAACAATATTATTTCTCACTACTCGGTTGCAATTCAATACTTTCACTCATTCCACATATACAATCTTACACTCTTATCTCGAACCCAAGGCGTATTTGATTCTTTTATACTGCTAGTAACGCATGTTTCCTCCTGCTTTGTAAAGTGTAAACACAGCATCAATGTTTATACTGATACAATTGCAGTTTGTTTTGGCTGACGCTGTAGTAATGTTACTGCATCATTATTGTTCAGTGTTTCTCCAAATTGAAACGTTTATTTTATTATTATCATGACATGAATCACTACATATATTATACATCAGACATCAGGGCCATTGCCCATTAGTCAGCATCACCAAGTTGCAACATACAAGTTTTGACACTTTCATTTTTCATAGCCCTTCTGTCTGTTACAACCAAGTTATATGTATACTCTGTTCATCTAGAGATTAGAGGAGACGTAAACAAAGCCACGTGCTTTTTGACCACAGCGCGCCCTCTTGACGCTTTCGCCGTGTAAATAGTCCCTTGAAGAAATACTGTTACTAAGGTCTAAAATGTCACTTAATGTTTGCTAAAGCATGAACTAAGTGTACTAAGCATAGCTAAAGTGTAAGAATACGCACTTACGTGAATCTGTAACCAGCCTAATTCATTCTGCGCGCGCATTATTCAGTATGACAGTAACATGGCAGAACAAGTGAGTGCTGTAAAACATAAGCGCGGCAAAGCGTTGCGAAGTGGTGAAAAGACAATAATATTGAACGTGTTTAACAAGTTCTGCGAGAAATATCCCGAACTTGCTATCGAAGACGTGATAAAATTAACATTCGAGTTTACCGGTGTGTCAGTTGCAAGTATTTACAGCACACGCAAAGAGAAATCATCAGTTGGTGAAGATCCCAGCCAAAAGCTTCCACGTGCCAGATAAATGGTGGATGTAGTTTGCAACGAATTTGTGAGTGTGAGATCTGCAATCCGTCGAAAAGTTCGTCAGTCAATGAATCCCCACCTTAAACAAAGTGCTGTTGGCAGTTAACTCTGAACCCGATCTTCCAGATTTAAAACTAACCTCCCTCCACAAGCTGCTTCTGGAGATTGGTTTCGAGATTGTGAGCAGAAAATGAAAAAGTGTTATTGTGGACAGAGATGACGTAAGTAGCAGTTAATTTCCATGTGCTACATGTTATTTGAATCAAGTAAATATATCCTTTTAGTAGTGTAAAATCATATTATAACTACGCGTAGCGGTAGGTAACTGTGTTGCGTCATTGTGAAAACACGTGGCCGCGGAGTGATACAAACCGGTGCTTTGTTTATATCTCCTCTAATCTCTTGATGAACAGAGTATAGAAAAAACGATCTTGTCAGCATTTGATACTGGTAAACAAAGACAGTGAAGGGACTTTTCGTAGAAAAGGTGGTAGCTAATTCATCAAGTGCGAGTACTGAGAGAAATTTTAGTGCAGCAGGATTAGTTATTCAAGAACGTCGAACCAACCTGAGCAGCCAGACAATTTGGGTCATTAAACATGGTGAGTCCTTAGTCCATATAATTAATGTTTACTTTGATTTAAAACATGCACAGGCATGCACATATCCATCGTAGAAATAATTATAACCAGAGACCGGAACATGAACTTTTTAAATATGTCAAATTTATCTTCAATTTGAAAGTGAATCTGTACGAATTATACCTTTGTGATTGAAATGCCACAGTTTTATATTGCCTTTTTCTGTCTTTTTAATATGTCTATTTTACCAAATATATGCTTTTTGTTGCCTTTATTACATTATTTATGTATTATTTATTAATTATTGAACATTTTCTTCAGGTACATTTTATTTCAACAACCGTTAGACCGTAACAATGAAAGTTACTTCGCCGAATGTATACTATTGTCTTTAAGTTGCAGACGACATAGGCGTCCCTCATTCGATTCATTATTTTCTTTGCAACAATGAATGCTGCCGCGCAAATAAATGTATAGATAAAGAAAGCATTTGGATTATCACGTGTGTTTATTTTAAAATGCAATAATGAGCAGGTACGGGTCTAACTTTGATTTTCTTTCAGTTTTCATTGCGACGTTGTAGCTACCAGTAAGGTGCCGAAATTCAATGTTCCTTTACGCAGTAAATTACAGTTATGTTAATACTTTTGGATCCGGCATATTTTGTACCGACGGTAAAATACTCACATGCAAAATATACAAGCAGCCAGTGAACCACGAAAAGAAGTATTTTATATCACAACATATCGGCACAATCAAACAGGGCTACAGGCAGAATGTTACTTACCAAATGTTACGATGACACTATGAAAATAACTAAAGATAAAATGAAAAATAAGATGATCTGGGATATCGACGAGTCAACATAGGTAGTTTCATTGCCAATTTGTTATTGGACGATTAGATCCTACAGAAGATGAATCAATAAAATTATTCCTGCTTACAACAGAGTGTCTTGAGAAAATTAACAATTCAACTATTGCGCAGTTATTCACCAGCTCATTAAATATGCTGCGGTCTGAAGAGGTTCAATACTTTTGATCAGTGGCGCTGTATCATATATGAAAAAGGCTGGAATAGCGTTAGAAGTGTTATTTCCAAACATGCTTCACGTGACCTGCGTAGCACATGGCTTTCTCAGGGTGTTAGAAGAGATACGATGCTTGTTTCTGGATGTTGGCAAATGGATTTCCAGTATTAAGAAGATCTTTGTGTAAGCCTCATCAAGAATCCTGACATTTAAGTACATTGTACCAGATGTAACTCTGCCCCCCCCCCCCCAACCTATCACAACGAGATGGGGGACATGTATCGCGGCAGTACTTTGTTTAAAACTTTGAAGTTCTTTAAAATACGACGATCAGTTATTGAATAGTGTAATGTATTATTGGGTTTCTCTTATTGCCTCTTTTAGTATTTATAATGCCTTTTTTTCTGCCTATTTTAACTATTTATAATGTCTTTTTGCCTGCCTATTTTAATGATTTATAATGCCTAAACTTCCCGCCTCTGATTATAACTAATTTCTGCTATGGCCAATTGCGGATAGCTTACAACAGATTGAGTACATTAATATTGTTTTATGATCTAATATTGCCCCGATAAACCCTTAGAAACACACCAATAACATTTTCTTCAAACTTGGAAAAAAAGGTTATTTCTAAGGTTTTAACGAGACAATATCATGATCTCAAAACAAGATTAATGTACTAACGTTATTTATGCAGGTACCCAACATTCGCTAGCGCAAGTATTTGGACAAAATTGGATTTTAGGAAACAAATAAATAAATAAATAAATAAATAAATAAATAAATAAATAAATAAATAAATAAATTAATTATAACAATAACACTAACACTAAAAATAATTAATAATAATAATGATAATGATGATGATGATAATAATAATAATAATAATAATAATAATAAAAAAAAAATAATAATAATAATAATAATAATAATAATAATAATAATAATAATAATAATAATAATAATAATAATAATAATAATAATAATAATAATAATAATAATAATAATAATAATAATAATAATAATAATGTCACCGCGCCCGCCGCATCTAATTGCCGACAACAGCAGTGTCACCCATCGCATTATTGTCGGCACTACCGCAAAGGAGCCGAAGGAAAGAGACAGAGAATGGCCGCATTGTTGGGGCGCTTGCCGAAAGAGAGAAAAGGATAGAGACTTCGAGAATCTTCTGCTTGGTATTTCACCGCAATAACTGAACTTTCCAGAATAGTGCCTGGGAGATATAAATAGCGGTAAAGTGCGACAGAAGAGACAGTCAGACGTATGTGAAGCGTTGAGTAGTCGTGCCGAGGACAGGTGCTGTGCTGTTGGAGAATCGGAAAAGACTTTCTTGCTGTTGCAACGAGTGTACAAAGTGACTGTTTACGGAAATAAAACTGTTTCTTTATCTCGACTACATCTGTCTTCTTTACTTTTCAACCCAACAAAAAGTCACACTGGTGTCAGAAGTGGGATTCGTCGAATTGCTTCTAGTTTCGTTACATCGTCGTTAGAAGTTGCAACGTTAGAACCAAGATGGAGGGAGATTCGGAAACCAGGATGATGGCAATGATGAAAGAATTATTCGCCAAAATGAAGACGCCAAACGACAACCTCGCTGCCAAAATGGAAACGTCAAACGACAACCTCGCTGCCAAAATGAAGACGGCAAACGACAACCTAGTTGCCGAGCTGAAAGAGATGAAGACGGAGCTATCGGCGAAAATTGTCGGCGAACTGACTGGTGTGACGGAAGACGTGGAAGAACTCGGCGAAAAGGTGGAAGACCTCTGCCAGCACGTGGACGTCGTAGAGGACGACGGGGAACGTCTTGGCGCCCTGATAGTAAGAGTTGACGAGAGCGTCAAAGTACTGGATGCCAGGGGCAGACGGAATAGCGCGGACCCGGGGAGGGAGCACCTAGTGGCCGAGGCGACAGTTGCGCCCGTTTCAGATGATGTGAGGGAAGACGTGGAACAACTCGGCGAACTGATTGGCGTGACGGAAGACGTGGAACAACTCGGCGAACTGATTGGCGTGACGGAAGACGTGGAACAACTCGGCGAACTGATTGGCGTGACGGAAGACGTGGAACAACTCGGCGAACTGATTGGCGTGACGGAAGTCGTGGAACAACTCGGCGAACTGACTGGCGTGACGGAAGACGTGGAACAACTCGGCGAATTGATTGGCGTGACGGAAGTCGTGGAACAACTCGGCGAACTGACTGGCGTGACGGAAGACGTGGAAGAACTCGGCGAAAAAGTGGAAGACCTCTGCTAGCATGTGGACGTCGTGGAGGACGACGGGGAACGTCTTGGCGCCCTGGTAGTAAGAGTTGACGAGAGCGTCAAAGTACTGGATGCCAGGGGCAGACGGAATAGCGTGGACCTGGGGAGGGAGCACCTAGTGGCCGAGGCGACAGTTGCGCCCGTTTCAGATAACTAAAGTGTACGTCTCGGGAAAGACAAAGGGGCAGTTCAGGGACGTCGTCGAGGATCCCCTGGAGGAGTGTGTCGGGTACGTAACCAACCAGGATATGACGTGGAGGACGATCAGCAGGGAAGCGCACAAGCAAACGAGCAACACGCGAGAACCGACTTGGCGTGGGACATGGGGGGGGGGGTGTCGGAGCCCTCCAATCACCTGACGCATAGTGCCGTGAACGGAAGAATGGTGGACATCATCTTGGACGGCAGGATACAGGAGAGGCCGTGCCGAGCACGAGTGAACACGAGTGCAGCGGTGGACGCGACTCGCGCGGATGTGGCGGGGTTTGTTGCCGGACCCATCGGAAGCAAGGTGGCTGCGAAGGTGCGCCAGAGAGGTCGGCGGACATGGTACCCAGTGAGCCGTTTCCAAGTGCGCAGGATGGCCCGTCAACACACCAGGAAGAAGGGCAACTGGACGAGGGACCGTCAAGACCGGCGGTACTGTTGCAGAATTTCGAAGCAGGATGGCATACATCGTCCTACCCGGACCAAGGGACACTATCCAACAGCTATACCTAGGATCGTGCCTCCTGGAGAAGAGGTTCGATGGGTTAGTCCACCGGGGCGCAAGGAAGATGCCGCAGTGATAGTGCTGGTCGGGACTGTTGCAGAATTTCGAAGCAGGATGGCATACATCGTCCTACCCGGACCAAGGGACACTATCCAACAGCTATACCTAGG
Source organism: Tenodera sinensis (assembly GCA_030765045.1). NCBI lineage: Eukaryota > Metazoa > Arthropoda > Insecta > Mantodea > Mantidae > Tenodera > Tenodera sinensis. The sequence continues at coordinate 81,666,368 of CM060967.1, forward strand.
ATCGTGCCTCCTGGAGAAGAGGTTCGATGGGTTAGTCCACCGGGGCGCAAGGAAGATGCCGCAGTGATAGTGCTGGTCGGGACGACCAACTCTGAGGAGGGAGCAGTGTCACCGCGCCCGCCGCATCTAATTGCCGACAACAGCAGTGTCACCCATCGCATTATTGACGGCACTACCGCAAAGGAGCCGAAGGAAAGAGACAGAGAATGGCCGCATTGTTGGGGCGCTTGCCGAAAGAGAGAAAAGGATAGAGACTTCGAGAATCTTCTGCTTTGTATTTCACAGCAATAACTGAACTTTCCAGAATAGTGCCTGGGAGATATAAATAGCGGTAAAGTGCGACAGAAGAGACAGTCAGACGTATGTGAAGCGTTGAGTAGTCGTGCCGAGGACAGGACAGAGGTATGTGAAGCGTTGAGGAGTCGTGCCGACGGAGAAGGGACAGTTCTTTGTGTTACGAATTCGGAGCCGTGCTGTTGGAGAATCGGAAAAGACTTTCTTGCTGTTGCAACGAGTGTACAAATTGACTGTTTACGGAAATAAAAGTGTTTCTTTATCTCGACTACATCTGTCTTCTTTACTTTACACCCAACGAAAGTCACAATATTGTCAATCACTGCAGGATAATTTTGTTTAAAGGAAAATTGCACAATCGGGCTCGGGCCGGGCCCGGGCCATGGCCTATAGACTATTCTCGGGCTCGGGCCGGGCCGGGCTTGGTTGGTACCGGGCCGGGCCGGGCCAGGTCTAAGAATGTCGGCCCGTGCAGACCTCTAGACCAGGCATGTCAAACATCACTCCCAGGGTGTGAAGAGAGGAGTCCACCCCTCCTTAAGTGCAGTAGCACGCGGTAGTAGAACCGGTTTTCACTTTGTTTTTCTCGTTCTCCGATTTGAAGGGAGGGAAAATAGGGGAAGATTCTCACACCTGGCGAGTGCTGTTTGACACGCCTGCTCTAGAGTATGTGTGTGTGCGCGTACGGGTGCGGGGCGCGTGGTGTGTGTGAGTGTGTGTTGTGTATATCGTAGTATCGCAGATTGTAATATATTACCATTTCTACTGGTAAGTAGGGGAAGTATTGTATTCCACCTAAAAATTCGATGTCGCGACTTCACTGGAGATATATGTTTTGAGGTCCCCTGAATCTAGAAAAAAAAGGAATTTTTAGAAAAACGTCAGTGTGTGTATCTCAGTCTGTGGACAGCATAACACAAAAACCAAAAGTAGTTTAAAAACCAAAGTTGGCATTTAAGTTTAATGTCTTTCAAGGACACGACATGAAGATTTTGAAGAAAATAGCCCCACCCTAAACTAATCTTTACATGGAAAATGTTTCGAAAATTTTTATTTTTTTGAAAATGGCTCTAACGTTTTTGATTCAAATGTCATATTTTGAGACATTTTTATGCCAAATGAACTGTATATCTTGAATTTTCTGGCTATAGCCCCTGTAGTCGTATTTACTCTGGACGACTTTTGCATAAATGGTAAACCGTTAGAGAAAGACCAAATCATACTGTACAAAAAATCTGATGTGTTGCACTCACATGACTTTCTCTACTCTTGTACTAACCATTCTTCCAAACTCTTATTCCTATATCTTCTTTGTGTTAGTTAAGATAAACATTTGTACAAATTATCTTATTGCTTATTTCCTTGTAGGTGCAAAGGGAATATTAGAATACAGTGGGCTTTGTGCGATAGTCAAATCTTTTAAAGCTTTGAGCTTTCGTTCTCTTTGTACACTTAAAATGCAAAACAAATGAGCAACAATATTCCATTTCACGAAAGTTTTAAGTTTACTGAAGCTCACACACATAGCAAGGAATATCCCCTAAATGGCTCACCCTACAAGAAAATGTATTTGGATATCAATTGTGTATTTTAGCAAGATCTACATTTATAAATATATGTTTATATATTTAGCTATATATATTGCTAAAATACACAATTTATGTCTGAATAAATTTTCTTGTCGGGTGAACCACTTCAGAGATATTCCTTGTTATGTTTGTGAGTTTCGGAAAACTTAAAACTTTCGTGAAATGGAACATCGTTGTTCATTTTTTATATGTTAAGTATGCAAAGAGAACGGAATCTCTAAGGTTTTAAAGATTTGACCATCGCTCAAGGCCTACTGTATTCTAATATGCCCCTTGTACCTGCAAGGAAATAAGCCACAAGATAATTTCTGTAAATGTTTATCTCAAGTAACACGAATAAAATATAGGAATAAGAGTTTGTAAGAATGGTTAGTACAAGAGTAGAGAAAGTCATGTGAGTGTAACACGTCAGATTTTTTCATTTATGAAAAGTGCAAGATACAAAAGAAAAATACCCCAACTACTAAACAGCAATGTTTATCAGTTTAAAGTAAACATAACGGTGGTGACATATTTTTCATGGTGTTTGTACATGTGCAAAAATAATGCAGTAACTGAACTATATAAAATACTATATTTTGTGTAATGACTTAATGAGTATCCCAGTTCACAGCCCTCAACCTGAGATCTTCCTACCGCTTACCTACCTGTAAGCAAATGTCCTTGTTTCTCAACTGAGAAAATCCTAGCCAGGACAAATCTTACATTAGAAAAAGTAAAAACAGTGAAAGAACTGGCAGCATTCCAGCATTCGAGAACAGGTCGTACAGGTTCTCCTGTACGGTATGTTTATTTGCACAGCACCTAGCCGCTAATGCGACTTTATCTGTGCGGTAGTAAAGGTGTTCTTATGTTTTCAAGCTTTTGTTTCTTGGGAAATGGTATCTTCCTGTATATCTAATTTTGGGTACAGGAAGGGGACAGGAGAGCGCAAGAGTGACTCTGGATCATAGATAAAAAGGAAGAGTATTTGATAATGCCCTGCACTGACGAATTATAGGAGTAAATGAGATGGGCAAAATTAAATCCCAATTTTTTCTGATTTTCACCAACAAAATATCGTAGCATATAGAGGAGTCTGATTAAAACTTTCAATTAAGTCATTACATGTAGATGATAGGCACTGGTAAAAAGCTAGGTGAGCCGGACATAGGCTTCTACAGCTCCTGAACAACGTCGCTAAAAATGACAGTGCCTCGATCGGAAAACAACTGGGCTGGAGCACCATGGCGGCAGATAATACGACGTAAAATGAACTTGACCACATGCGGTATAGTTACAGCAGCTATGAACCACGCTCAATTCAGTGGGTAGCACACTCGGTGCAAACAATGATGTGTTTATTGCCTGAATTAGAAAATGGGAGGAGACCAAGAAACTTCAAAGCCCCAAAATTTAATATTTGGTAAAGAAAAATTTACCAGATTCCAATTTGAGATTAAATTGCTCCAATCTCTTGAATGCAGTTTCCAAATTTCCCAAAAGCTCATCAAAAGATTTGGTGAAGTCCATAATGTCATCTAAATATGCTAATGATTTTTGAAATTTTAAATTACCCAACAACATGTCTGCACGATAACTGAAATGCAAAGGAGAATTTGTAAGAGCAGAAGTTAGTTTTTGGTATTCGAATGACCAGCAGAGGTGATGAGTACAGTGCATTTTCTAGAACTTTCCTCAAGAGGGTCCTAAAAGTATGCCGAAAGCATTACAAATAGCAGAACCAGATAACTTCACGAAGGCAACTTAAAATATCACCAATGAAGGCTAAGGAATGATGAAGTCACAGTTGAATTTGTGATTTGTGCAAAATGCCATCTTTCTCCTTACCCAGAAGTATCGAAGCTCAAGTGTACTGGAATTTTCTAATAATACCAACATCATTCATTTCATTCACCAGTGTCATACTTTTCTTGTTTTTGTGGAACTCTGTAAAGAAGAGTAGGAGGAGATATAGGTTTAAGGGCGCTCTACTACATAGGAATCAGCGTTCTTAAAAGAACAATTCATGGCAAAAGTCAGATATAAGCTTCAGTCAAAAATAAAATTACCAACAAAGAATAAATAAATATGCATAAATATATAAAATCAAATGGCAAAAGCCAAAATTTAAACAAAGTGATAAATATCTCAAAAAAGCACAAAAACTATATATCTAAAGTTTCAAATCGTCAAACTCATGTTGCACTCTGCTAAAAACTCTTTCGGCCGCTATTTTGTCGTCCGCCAAGACCTCTGCAAGTTTGGCAGGCAGCTGCAGAGAATCTCAAAGTTGCGCTAGAGAGGAACACTATCAGCACGTGACGGACTGATAGCACTCTGTAAAGGCATCGGTTAGTAGAGTCTGTGCGGAATAAGTGGCAGAAAGAGATAGCGATATTGGTTGGAAATGACTCGAGTCCGCTCCCTTGAGTACAATGAAGAACCCTCATTAAGGGAATAGCTTTTCCGGTCAAAATCGTTCTTACTGTCAAATCTATTTCACGGTGACATCTCTCACTCAGTATTGCTTAGTTAGCAGGAGAGGATCGTCACAACACTGGTGCTAGCGAGAGGGTGAGTACTTCTCTCTCTTTCTACATGCTGGCTGCCAACTTATTCCGCACAGAGTATAGGCGTAGGATCTGCAACATTAATGTCAAATTCGGCAACATTGCTAGTATCTAAATCATGCAACGAGGCTGCAAAGACGTGAATACTTCAGCAAAAGTGCCTGAAGTTTCTCGATTCAAGTAAGTTATTAACAAAGAAGTCAAAAGTAGATGCTTTTAAAGTTGCAATGTACTCGAAACATATTTGAAACATCTTGAGAATGAGCAAGTATAGTGCATGTAAACGAAATTTAGGTTCGGTAGAGTTATCGTGCAGGAAGATAAAATACTCATTCATAGGCTGACTAATCACGGAGGAATCCATACGTGTGTCTTACGATACTTTGAATAAGTTCAAGCATAACAGAATTTGAGTATCACTTGATAACTATACTACTATAAGACAAAGTGAAAATAGTGGAGCTCTATAATCTTTCACAGAGATCTTATTTGCAGATGCAACAGTATCATTTAAGATTGGGTTTGCAACAATATATAACCTATGGGCAGCATTACTCGTCAGAAAGGGACAGCACCCAGTCTGAATAGCCACATGCAGAACAATAACTGCATTATGAGAATTACATAAAAGTCATTACCAAGTATGAAACCGGTAGCCAAATGCTTTACTACCAAGACATCTTCCTGAAAGTAAGTAATTAATGGAAAAAAGAAAACGTAACATGATACTACACATGTAACAACTTATTTCCCACAGTACCAGGAAAATGTCAACAGGTTGCAACTTAGTAAGATCAGGTACATGTGCAGCGTTACCAGTATTAACAGAACACGTGTGTCTGAAAGCACTGCATGTGTATCTTTGTATCTTCTTGCCATTAATCAGAGCACGAAATTGTAAGAAATTACCTAAAGGTAAAGAAAGAGTTGGTTGCTTAGTAATTAATGGCAGCGTTATTGCACTGGTGCTACGTGAAGTGATTTAACGATCGGCGCTGGTCGTGGTTATTGCCTACAAGAGCGAGCAATGTGTCCAGCTTGATTACATCGGTAGCACACAATGTTTGAAAATGATCTTGTATTAGAAAGTGAATCGAAAAGTGATGGATTCCCAGGTCCTGGATAGGCTGGCCTCTGCGAATGCCCACATGTTTGAAATTGAAAAGTTAAAAGTTCAGCTTGATGAGCTAATTGTGCAACTTGATTCTGAACCAGTTGTGGTGCAAATGTGCAGAGGTGCTAGATAAGCAATGTCAGTAAATGTAGCAGGGACAGCTGGGTTTTGTCGTCCTCCTTGGTCTAGGGGTAACATTCTAGCCTCTGGTTGTCGAGGTCATGGGTTCAAATCCAGCGGAGGACAATGGCTTTTTTTTCGGATATAAAAATCCTTAGAATGGCTTCCTTCGTTAAGGAATTAAAGCCCTTGGTCCCTAGTCGTAAATTCACGTAAGAGAATCTCAAGCCTGATAAAGAGGACTCTGAGTAAAATTAAGCTGAGGTTCACACCCAATATGGAATGGGACGCTGAGAACCACAGCAGTTAAAGAGCGTCCTTAAATAAAAGTCAATTTTAATTTACAGCTAAATCGAAGTAATTGATGACTGTGACGAAACTAAGTTCTGTGCTTGTGCAGCATAAGATTCTGCTTTATCTAGGTACACGTTTAATAGCTTTGTAAAATCTGATCAACGTTTGGAGATTTAGAGGCAAAAGGGCATGTATATATCCTGGCGTTTCAACCCCTTAAACAAGTTCCAGATTTATTCAGCTTCTGATATTGTAACAGTCATCTGATCACGAAGCATAAAAGCATCACACACATAGTTAAGTATGGGTTCAGATTCTAGTTGAAGCCTTTTTTACAAAAATAATTTAAGTGAAGGTGAGCGTAAAAAAGTTATTCAAAATGACCTCAAACATGAAGCTTTTAGTTTCTAACTGTTCTTATTTTAAATTCTGTTGCTTCACTGTTAATAGCTTCAATTTTCCTTGATTTAATATACATGTTTACTCTAGAATAGCCATATCCATTTTACTACTTTTCTACGGTTATTCAGGTATGTTAAAAATTACACGGAATTACCATTTGTAGAAAAATCTCTATTAAAACTTATATAGCATTTTAGAAAAACAAAAGCCTGTTGTGTTTTGTCCCGAGAAGCGTATGGACTTATAAACATATTTTTGAAAAGGAAATATAGCTGGAACTGTCATTTAGGAGGAATAATTTTCTTACAAGCACTGGCTTCTTGGAAAAAATAGTTATCTATATTTCTTATTCAGAAAAATAAGAATTGGACTTATAAACAACCTTTTTTCCAAGAGAAAAACATATAATTCCCAAATTAGGTAGACAGTTCCCAGAAAACCACCCTGTTTAAAATGACAAGGCATTTTTATTTACTGAATTAATTCGAATTAATTCTTTAATTAATTTAAATTATTAATTTAATTAATTTAATTTAATTAAAGAATTCTTTATTAAAAGTATTGGACAAAATGTATTGGAACACCAATATTTAGAAAAGGAGACAAGAAAAATTGTGAGAATTACAGAGACACCTGTTTATTAAATACTGAATACAGACATTAGCTTACAGAATTAAGGACAATGTAAACTAGCAGTTTAATAGGCGAAGGACAGAATGATTTTCGCAAAGGTAGACCCTGCTGCAATGGATACTTTTCAATGAAATGGTTAGCAGAAAAGCATAGATAATTTAACATGCAAACAAATCTCTCTTTAGTAGATTTAAAGAAAAGTCTTAGAATCAACAGGAATAAACAATTAGAAAGTTCACTCAATAAAAATCGACCATAATAATATTAAGATGCACGGCTGCCCCACCCTACTGGTGTGGCGCGTAACAATCAAGTGGCAACACAAAAGGTTTTCCAGAGCATTCGAGTACTGTCCGGCAGCTGTCTTGTTTGCAGGCATTTGAGAAAGATCTGGCTACGTCATTATTGGTATAGAATGCTTGCAGAGTGCGTGAATTGAGGCAGTATTTGAGTCTGTCGGTGTGTCAGTGAGTGTGAGAGTTGTAAAAGATATGCTACATCGAAGTGAAGAAGTTTTAATGAATGTGAAGTGATTGAAGATTCACTGTCATTCTGTGCAAAAGTTTAGAAGGAAAAATAAAGTGATAGAAAAGTGACTTGAGTAGATTTTGTCAGGAGTGCAACAGAGGAACCATAAAGTAAACAATGCTGGAAAATTGTTGGCCCGAATGAAAGAAATGAAGACGGAAATAAAAGAAATAAAATCTGGAATGGACAAAATGGAGACAAAAATGGAATCTGGAATGGGCGAGATGGAAAGTGACATCACAAGAGTGAAGAGAAGAGCAGAGAAGATGGAGATGAAGACGGTGCGTTTAAACAAACAAACAAACAAAAAAAAAAAAAAAAAAAAAAAAAAAAACAAAGACGGAAACGCCAGAGATGAAGATGGAGCTATCGGTGAAGATTGATGAGCAATTAGCCGGGGTGAAGAAGGCGTAGAAGAACTTGGCAGAAAAATGAAAGATTTTGAACAACACATTAGATCCCAGGAGAATACCTTAGCGCCCTGGAAGGCATAGTCGACGGCAGGAACTGAGCGCCAGGGTGGGACAAATGATTGGCAAAAAACTCAAGAATCTAAAAATAGAGACTTCAGGACGCAATACAACATCCACGCGCATCAAGTCACCTAAGTACGATGGGATGTCAACTTTTGAAGTCTTCCGCCAACGCCGTCACCACTCATAACCCATGGTCAGCAGAAAAACAGCACAGCTGAAAGCTAGTCTCCAGGGATGGGCGACAGAAGTTCTGAACGCGATTTCGACATCGGCGACGCCCAGAGACATTTGGGAGGCTTCAGAAAATCGGTTTGGAAATCACCGTCTAGCCGCAGCTAGCTCAAGTCGAGGCTGCAACAGCCAGGCAAGATGCTGCAGGAGTTCGCCCTGGTCACTAACAAGCCGGTGAACAAGGCTCTGGTGAAGCTCCCGGCCGGATGCGTGTCCCAGGAAGTTGCCTACTGCTTCGTCGACGGGGTGTCTGACGCCAAAATAGTCAACTTCTGATGTTCAGCGATTACAAGACCATCCATTAGGCGCTGACGCCGCACTGAGAATGAAGGTGGCTAAGGTAACAAACACACTGAGCTCGAAGACTAGGAGCATTCGAAACGACGGGGACGAAGGAAACACCCAAGGACGACGATGCAGATCTATCAGTGGTATCTGTTGGGGGTAAGACCAGCAAGGACATCTGATGAGGGACTGTTTATAACTGACCGACGAGCATGTGAAAAACGAGTGGTCACTGCATGACAAGGGGCACGTCGAGGCCGTCAACACTGACTCCTCGAGTGACGCTGCGCACATTATGCAGGAGGATGGACGACCGACAGCCTCATTGCGGACGGGTGGATACGGGGAAAGCGGTATCTGATACTGGTGGACACGGGTGCAGTCGTGGACATGATCCGACCTAAGGTAGTCGAGGGCTTGCGTCGAGGAAACCAGGGCGGACCTACCAGATAGTGAAGGCATCGGGCGATACCTTACCCGTGAAGGAGGCATTGCTGGTGTAGACTTTGGGGCGGAGCGTTGTAAGTTTGTGGGTGTTCGTCGCGAGGGTGGCCGAGGAAGTGATACTGGGACTGGACGCCCTCAGAAGCCACAACGCGGCGATCAACGTCGGCAGGAGGGTCTTGCGACTCGGCCTAGATGAGGTGACGCTTCAGGGTCCGAACAACCCTGATGGAGAACATGGTAATGCTGGTTGTTCAGGCGCGCCTGCAGGGGAAGCTGTCAAGGAATCTGGTGCTTCGCCGGAAGACGCCCTTGGGCAGATTATGCGTTATCAAGGCGTTGTTGCCTTGCCGAAAAGACGTGCCTGTGACGCTGCTAATTCCTTCGGACAGCGATCGGGATATACACGTCTAAGAAAGTGCGAGTTATATTTGTCATCCGAGGTTTGCAAATTTATGATGACAGGTTCCAAAATCTCGTCGTTGCCTATATCTTTCCAACAGTAGTTATCTTGTGCTTTTTCTACCTGTTGCATGCAGGACTCCCAGTCTTGTATTTCCTTGTCAATTTCTTCATGAATAAGTTGTTTGTCAATTTATAACCTCCATTTTAAGTCCACACTAACTTAATTAATGGATTGTAATGGCAGTGGTATGGGGGAGGCGGAGTTACATTTCAGTTGCTAGTTGATACAATCTTTCCTAGATTTTAAAAGGAAGTACTCGTTGCAATAACTCAGCTTTAGTTTCTGTTGCTGAAAATTCAAACCCATTTTTCAACCATTTAACTATTTGTTTCTTTCTGCTGACCATATTCACTATTTAATTTTCAATAACCGAATGATATGGTGCATTATCCAGTATAATTATGCTTCATTCTTCTAAATAATTTATGAATGTGATCAAAAAATATTCTTTAAATGTATGAACTGTCATTTTTAATGAGTGTCTGAGGTGATTTTGGACAGAAAAATCCATTTGCTTTCAGGCAATAATCCTGTCTTGGCAGATCCCATATGACAAATGACGAGCTGACTATCTCAACAAGTACATTTGAACCACCCTTTTTGAGGAATCTTGCCAGATTGACTTTTGAGTGTAGTTTCCATTTACCCAAGTCTTGTCCAAGAAAAATACAGGTCTCTTATCACCATAATTTTGTAATTTATGCATTCTACATAAGAGTTTTATCCTTGCTGCAACAATGGCACTCCTCTCTATTAAAGATTGGCGCCCAACATTTGTTTTCTGCACCTGAACCCTAATCCTCTCAGAGCTCTATAAGTAGATGAATATGAATCAGTCTATGATATTTCAGTTCTAAATGTGCAAACTATTCTGTGCATTTTTGGAAATTCACCATGGTCATAAAACTTGAACACAGTTCTGTGTACAATGTCCTCATCAGTCATTTAAATTTGTTTCCCTCATTGGAGGTAATGTGAGACATACTTACTTTAACTACACAATATACCTGAAGGACGACGGGGAACGTCTTTACGCCCTGGAAGAGTTCACGGGAGCGTCAAAGAACTGGATGCCAGGGGCAGACGGGATAGCGCGGACGTGGGGAGGGAGCACCTAGTGCCCGAGGCGACAGTTGCGCCCGTCCCGGAGTACGAAAGCGTACATTTCTGGAGGAAGTCAAAGGAGAAGTTCAGGGACGTCGTCGAAAATCCCCTGGAGGAGTGTATCGGGAACGTAACCAACCAGGACATGCCGTAGAGAATAACCAGCAGGGAAGCGCACAAGCAAGCGAGAAACACGCGAGAACCGACTTGGCGTGGGACATGGAGGGACCGTTGGAGCCATCCAATCAGGTGACGCACAGTGCCGTGAACGGAAGAATGGAGGGCATCATAGAGGACGGCAGGATACAGGAGAAGCCGCGCCGAGTACGAGTGAACATGTGTGCAGCGGTGTCCGTTATTCGATCGTATGTGGCGGGGGTTGTTGCTGGACCCGCCTGGAGCAAGGTGGCTGCGAAGGTGCGCCAGGGAGGCCGGCGGCCATGGGACCCAGGGGGCCGTTTCCAGTTGCGCAGGATGGCCCGTCGACACACCAGGGAGAAGGGCAACCGGACGAGGGGTCGTCGAGACCGGCGACACTGCTGCAAAAGTTCGAAGCAGGATGGCATACATCATCCTACTCGGACCAACGGGTACTACCCAAGAACGATACCAAGGATCGTGCCATCTGGGGAAGAGGTTCGATGGCCGAAAGCCAGGGCGCGGCTGGTATTAAATCATAATTAAATTCTTTATGAACACCATGCAGCAAAAGGAACAATGTTTCTGCGGACCTGTCAACACTCACATCATGAAATCTGAAAAATCGTTCAACCAATGTGCTCTCTCTATTCACGTATCTTATAATGATAGAGCACTGAGTCTGTTGACAAATATCTGTAGTGTGTCAACTTCAACAGAAAAAAAAATCTGAGACATTAATTTCAGGTCTGTAAGTATTCCGAAATACATCCAATCACCTCATTTTGTACAGATTTAGAATCACCGCTGAATATACTTTTAATTGTATTATAGTGGTTTTGGATTTCTAATGGACTTTCAGTACACAAGCTCCTTGAAATTTCCCCGACTTAGCAAAGCGCACTCTCATCATGACTTCAGAATGCAAGCTCTTGTTTACCTAAATACAATGTTGGTCTAATGATCAACTGCAGGAAAAGCCTATTTAATGTCACGTTTCCATTGAAACGTACATGAAAAAGTCTGCTGTTTTCTTGAAGAGCGCCAGCTATTGTGTTTTTGTCTTTTTTTTTTTTTCCAAAAGCGTTTAATTGTAATTTACATTTTAAATGTCCCGCCGAATCATTGTACTTGTGAAGGGAACGGGTTATATTAATGAAATCTGTGAATCTCTCTTTGTCCCACACGTTGCTTTTGTTGCTAAAAATTAAACAAAGCCAACAGAATAGCGATTGCAAACTACGGCTGCTGCATAACCAAAAATACTTATCGAGCCAAGAGCTTTTGAATTTAATGTTATAAGTCTTCCCTAATTTCTTATCCTCTCTTTTAAGGGCTATATCAATGATATCAGTGGGCCGCCCAAAGTTTAAAACATCCTTCTTGTGTTCATCTTTCCACCTGGAAAATGGGGTTTCTAGCGAATTGCAAACTATATCGTTCACTGGATTCATAACAAAACACTTATATTCCGTAATTTAAATATTAAAAGCACTGGAGTCTAGCAAACTCGTAAATTATACCTACCGTTCACAGTTATCTAAAACACCACGTTTTAAGTTTTCCACCAGCTATCCGTCGAGGTAAACGAATACTATCTTCTAAGCGCGCGAAAATAGAAACCATCCCATCCCCTCTACCGTGTTCTGTGCCTCTACCCAAGTGAAAATATTTATTGTTTGCCTGAAACATGTGCATGCTCATGTTATCCCCGTAGTTCGTTTCGTGACGTCATGTTGCCATGGCAACCAAGCTGTTTAGTGCAGCAGTTTCTTCCGTAATTCTGACTGCTGCACTTGTCCTTGCAACCGATCAGAGCGTTCCCACCAATTTTCCCTGCCGGCTGCCAGGCTGTAAGTTCCAAACGAAAGAAGGGTTGGTCACTGACCCTGCTACAGCTGCTAGCAGTTGAAATTTGTCACTAAACTGTTAGAATGACAGTAATAATGCCAACATTAACAAAAATAGAATACTGCTATTTTGGGGTGAAACCTCTTCACCTGCTTCATTTGAATAGCCGCCGCTGCTGGAGATGTTATAAGAGAAGGTGTGAAGAAGAAGAAGAAGAAGAAGAAGAAGAAGAAGAAGAAGAAGAAGAAGAAGAAGAAGAAGAAGAAGAAGAAGAAGAAGAAGAAGAAGAAGAGGAGGAGGAGGAGAAAGAAGAAGAGCTGTGGCAACTGGGTTGTCTCACTGATACTCTTGTTGATATTTGGGGAATAAACCTAGGTGATGACAGTTCAGGGTCATCCTCATTTTCTGACCTGGGAGTTGCAGCATTACCTGTTAGTGATGATAACTAAATCTGGTTAATGCAAGTACAAATGTGCTTTAAAATTATGCCTTCATTCGAGTGCATTTGCTTTGATATTATGTTTTTGATATATTTCTCAATATTTGTTTAGTGGGAAAAGTTGATTTATTGAAACAAAACCTATTGGCAAGCTATTCTTGTAAGCACACACCTTGTTTTCAATGTAATATTGCACAACAGAAGTGAAGGTGACAGTGCTGTCTGTCACATGCATTTGTGCACAGAGTAATAGAAAAACTGTGTTTCTTAACCTTTTCATGGATATGGACGTCATATGACGTCAATTTTAAAATGCAGGAGAATCGATATGGACATCATATGATGTCCTGTGTATGCATGCATTTAATGCTTATTCAACCTTAATTATTTTAATTTTTATCTTTTATAATAAATTTAAATAAATTCTAGAATAAATAAAGTCTTACCTTTAAAGGTTCCTTTTTGAATGGTACTCTCAAAACATGGATAGACACATAAGGGCACATCTCCATACTCACGGCATATCATGTTAGTCTCTTTACGATCTCCTTTTTTGCGGCACACCAGACACCTTTGAAATGGACGTGACTTTTTTTGCTGTCGGTGGTATCCTTTTAAGAAAGTGTTTTCCTTCAAGTCTGAGGAATGCAGGGGTTGTAGATTTCTCACCCCCTGTATGAAGAGGCTTCTGAATGTTATAGTGCTCAATTAGGCTACGAGCTATTGATATGTAGAAGTCCAGGTAGGTCATCTTCTTGCGTGGGTTTAGAGTTCTTCAAATTACTAAACAATTATATATGGTGATATCCAGCTGGTACAAAAATACCTTTTTAAACCATTTAACTGTTTTTCGTAAAGAGGGATATGATTGCAATACCTGATCTACTAGATTCACACCACCCATATGAATATTGTATTTCTGGATAACATCAGGCTTGAAAATTGATATTTTGGTGTGGGTATCTATTTTTCCAGAGTCAATCAGCAAAATCTTAGGGCTGCAATTGGACAATGCTGTAATAACCCTCCTATCCTACCAAGTAATGTAGGTCGAGGGTGGGAGCTGATGCACCTGCATTTCTCCTCTCATGAGAGTCTTTGTATTCACATTCTTCGGCAAACCAATACAATTTGAACATACTGTTCCAATTGCATTTGTTTTCCATTTGTATAAGGCCATGTATAATTTAGGGGAGCTGCACCAATTATCTAATTATACAGTCTACCCTGGTCAAGTATAGGGTCCATCAGATGCATTACTATGGAGCCAGATAACCCCAAATCTTTGTCTCCAGTATTATCAGTTCCTTGACCAGTGTAAATGCAACTATTGAAAAGATATCCTGTTTCACTTTCACAAAGATCAAAACTCTTTATGCCAAATCTGGCCCTCTTTATTTTGATGTATTCCTTCCAACCTAAGCAGCCCTTCCAAAGCATCAACCTTTCATCAACAGTGACCTTATCATCAGGCATGTAATTTTCTTTGAATTTTGAAATAATATATTCCAAAACTGACCTAATTTTGTATAGTTTATCATTTACATTTTCTGTGCTGGTGAAATGAAGGAACCGCAAAATGGAAGTAAACCTGTTATTTGACATGCGTTTCCCCAAAAATGGAGTACCTAGCATGTCATCTTTAGACCAGTACACCCATGAGCGTAATTACACAAATTAGCCTGTAAATCTCATTCATTGTGACTTCTGTCCACTTCTGAATTCTACTCTAAGACTCTAAATTGCCTTTAGAAGTCAGGTCTTCCTTCACCTTACTTGCATATGCATTTGTTTCTGTAACAATGAGAGACACTAAGACGGCAGTAAAAAATTTTGTGAAAATGTCAATTTGCTGGCTGTCTGAAGTCAACTGATCCTGGGGTTGTACATCAGAGGCTGTGCTCGTGAAGATATGTCTAGTTGTTTTGGAGTCATTTTGATTATCCCATAATGTTGCTTCTTCACGAACACCTTGAGACAGAATATTAGAAGACCCCAAAAGAAAATCGTTTATGTGAATATTTGTTAGGAGTGTAATTTGTTTTTTGATGTTGGTATGAGATGGTTAAATGACGAAAACGTGTTACTAATGTTCATTGTTCCGAACAATTAAGTTTGTTTAAAGACGTCATAAATATTTCCATATTTAATTTTAATATATATGTATAAATATTAGAATTATATGTGTTCAGTCTTGATAGCAAAGGGAGAATGGTTAGGGATCGCTTCCCTAACAATACGGGCTATTTGATGGACGCATGCGCGGATGTAAGCGTGGCAGTCGGAATGATAGACTCGCAACTAAAAGAATCGGGACTAGCGTCTGTATATTCAAGGTGAAAAGACGTATTTTTGGTAGCGTGTGAACATTGTAGAACGTTTACCAGACTTTCATCAAGCTTTTGTTCCACTTTTTGAAAAAGTGGATAGACTTAAATAATCTAAAATGGTGCTAAGAGGATTTATTTAAATGTTGTTGTTGTTTTCTAGTGCCTTGCATCTGGCAATGAAGCCATTAGCATTCGTGCTTTCCAATACCTTTGAACTGTAGTTTCTTCTGATCTTAATGCTTCACAGGTCTTCAAGTGGTCTTCATTCATTTCTGCTAGATCGTTACACAGGACACATATTGGTGAGGCTGAGATACCTATTCTGTAGAGATGACTTGCTAAGCAGTCGTGATTTGTCAATAGTCGGAAGGCTGCAACCGCTGTTTTCCTTGGTCTCTGGGGGATTATATCTGGTTTGGAAAGTAGTGTAATCCATTTTTTATCTTTGGCATTTGTTTCTATTTCTTGTAGGTATGAATGAGAAAATTTTTTAATGATCAAGCGTTTTATTGAGGAATATGAGAAATTGAATTTAGACTTTTGTTTTATTGTTGTGCCTTTCTTAGCAAGTGAGTCTGCAGCTTCGTTCCCCATGACTCCACAGTGTGCTGGAATCCATTGGAGATGAACAGTCTTATTAACTTTTTGGAGTAGTGTTAACATTTTGTAGCATTCTCTAATTTTTGTTGACTTTTTTGTAGTATTTGAACATATTCCCTGAATTGCAGCTTTAGAATCCGAAAGAATTACTGCCTTGTTAAATTTATTTAAGGGAAGATTTAATAATTGTCGGAGAGCAATGTGTATAGCCTCTATTTCTCCATCATAATTTGTTGTGTCTCTGCCAACAGAATGATAAAAGGAAAAATGTGAACACGTAACTCCAGCTCCAGTAAGGTTTTCCTTGGAGGATCCATCAGTATATATGTGCAGCCACTCTTCTGTGGGATATCTAGTATTGATTGTTTCCAGAGCTAGAAGTTTTTGTATTTCTTTTGGTGTGTCTGATTTACTTATTTCCTCTATTAATTCCAAACTGAAGGTAGGTTGCAATAATTCCAATGGATTTTCTCTTATAAGTAGATTTTCTCTGGTGTTAGGAATGTTCAATTTGGATTTAATCTGTGTTACCTTTTCTAGGAAACTACTATGAGTTTTAAGGATAGAAGGGGGGAGGTTCTCTTCTGTCCATTTAGAGTTTGGCAGTCGTAACATTTTCTCGTGTTGGAGCAATGCTTGTTCTTCTATTTTTGTTGTTATTGATGGGGTCCGTGTTAAGGCAAGCATGGCATCAATAGGTGTGGATTTAACTGCTCCAGTGATTAGGCGAAGAGCCTGATTTTGTATTTGTTCAAGTTTATTGATGTTAGCATTTGCTGCTGTTATTAAAGCTTCAGAACAGTACAAGAGGTTTGGTTTAACATACATTTTGTATGTTGTGTTAAGGACTCTCCTTGAGCAGCCCCATTTAGCACCAGCTAACCTTTTCAGGATTTGCAGTTTCTTTTCAACCTTTTCTGAGATGTTTGTTATATGTTTTTTCCAACTTAGCTTTCTGTTGAAAGTGATGCCTAAGTATTTGGCAACATCAACTGCTTTGAGTGGTTTACAATTATAATTTATGTTAATATTAACTGGTTTGTATTTTAGTGTAAATAATTCATAATTTGTTTATTCCACATTGATAGTCATGAGGTTTTTGGAGCTCCATTCATGTACTTTGTTTAGGGCTGTTTCTATTCTGTCTTTAATTAATTTAGGTTTTTTTGGAGAGCCTGAAGTCCAAATGACTACATCGTCAGCAAATAAAGCAATTTTGGTTTCTAAAGTTTTTATTATTGATGGAAGGTCATTTATATATATGTTAAAAAGTGTTGTGCTCAGAACAGCACCTTGTGGAAGTCCTCGGTGTGTTTGTTTATATTTGGAAATGTATGTATTATATTTTGTGGCACAAAATCTTTGTGAAATAAACTGAGTTATCCATTTAAGCATGTTACTTTTCACACCTATTGATTGCAGCTTCTCAATTAATTTGTTTCTCCAGACTGAGTCATATGCTGATTTAAAATCAATGAATACTGCTAAGGTATCCTCCTTTCTATTGAAAGCTTCCTTGATGTCTTGGCTTAGTAGGAGTACATTTTCACTTGTACTATGATTCTGTCTGAAGCCGGTCTGTGAACTATTAATTAAGTTGTAATATTCTAGGAACCAGTTAAGTCTAGATGCCACCATTCTTTCCATCACTTTTGCAATAACACTGGTCAAAGATATTGGTCTGAAACTATTAATATTAAATATTTGACATAGAAGCAATGTTGACAGTGAAGTTTCATTCATGTTGAAATAAGAAGAGTCACACTAATTTTTACAATTACTTCACTCACTTGTTTATTATAAACTGGAACGTTTTCGAGAGATGTCTCTCTCATCTTCTGCAGATGGTGACTGAGGTTTGAAGTTGGATCCTACATCTACTAGGGTTGCATCTTGCTGCCGTCTATCGGTAGAGAGGCAAAGCTCCATCAGATGGTTTGTTGGCGGGATGTCAAAATTTATAATGTCGTCTGTGTTTTTGGTGATGTATATTTTTTCCCAGATGGAGAGTTCTAGTGGTGAAGAAACTGGTTTTAACAAATTTATGGCTTGACCGATGTTGTGGTTTTCTGACCAAAAATGGTGTGATACAGCAGATTTGTCTGTTTGTTTAAATTTAATGTTTCTCTCATGTTCCTTTAATCTAGTGATTAATTTTCTCTTAGTTTTGCCTATGTAGAATTTATTACAATCTTCACAATTAATTTGGTAAATTCCTGATTTTTGTGTGTCTGGGATTGTATTCCTGAGAGGTTTGTTTAGTAAATTGTTTAGGCTGTATCTGTTTTGGGGAGCTAATCTGATGTCCACCTTATTGAAAATTTTATCAAATTTTTTAAAAGCCCATGGATGAAAAGTGAACCTCGCAGACATTGAAATGGCAACCTTTAACCTCAAAATTAATGACCAACTACAAGTGAAAAATGAATGCCTTGACATTTTAAAACGTATAACCTCCAAAAAACATAAATTTAGCCATATGAAAGCAATCAGAAACCTCAACAAAAAACCTGTAGTTTATCTAAAAGCCGACAAGGGCAACACTTTAGTGATCCTTGAGCAAGATGACTATACAAAAAAGGTCAATTTCCTTCTAGCAGGTCAAGATTATATGGAAATACCAAAAAGCCCTTTATCCACTTACGTAAATTCAGTCAACAAAACATTAAAAGAAATTACAACAATACCGAAGGAGAAGAAATTCACCCTTAAGTCTTCTAACCCTACAATTCCCAGACTATACTGTTTACCTAAAATACATAAAAAAGACAACAGCATGAGACCCATCATCAATGGAATCAACTCGCCCACTTACCACATAGCAAAATGGCTGGTAAACAAATTGAAATCTTTCGACACATTTGAAAGTTTAGGAATCAAAAATTCTCTGGAAGTGGTCAACAGGATCCAAGACTTTAATATGTTAAAAAACCACATAATGGTCTCCTTCGACGTCCAAGCTTTATTTACAAGCATTCCAATAGAGAAAATCCCTGCACTTATAAAGAAATGGCTAACTCCGTTAACTTCAAGCACAGCTGAATTAGAAGACATCATCAACTTGACTGAAATTTGCATCCAACAAAACTTTTTCACTTTCAACAATAAGTTCTACAAACAAACACAAGGCTTAGCCATGGGAAGCCCACTGTCACCTATCCTTGCAGAGTTATACATGAGTCATTTAGAAATACATTTGGTCAATACATTTCCCCACATCTTCAAATTCTGGATCAGATACGTAGATGATGTCTTTGCTATCATACCCGAGAAATTCAAAGAAGATGCCCCAAAATTGCTTAACCTACAGGATGTTCATATAAAATTCACTATGGAAACCGAAGAAAATAACATATTACCCTTTTTAGACCTCAAAATTATCAGAGACCAGGATCAATTCACATTTGGAATCCACCGAAAACCTTCTCATGTGGACAATTACATAAAGAAGAATGTGTGCAATCCAATTGCAAGAAAATAACATATTACCCTTTTTAGACCTCAAAATTATCAGAGACCAGGATCAATTCACATTTGGAATCCACCGAAAACCTTCTCATGTGGACAATTACATAAAGAAGAATGTGTGCAATCCAATTGCACACCAGTTGGCAGTTTTCAAAAGTATGATCCATAGATTACTCCATGTCCCTCTAAGCAGAGAGGAATTTTCAAAAGAACGCCAACACATACTGGACATAGCAGCATCCAATGGTTTCAATCCGGCAATGATAAATAAAATGCTAAAACATGGCACTAAACTGAAAGAAATAGCCCAAACAACTACCCTGCAGACAATCAAGGACACAAAATGGAAATACAAAAGGTTCACTTTTCATCCATGGGCTTTTAAAAAATTTGATAAAATTTTCAATAAGGTGGACATCAGATTAGCTCCCCAAAACAGATACAGCCTAAACAATTTACTAAACAAACCTCTCAGGAATACAATCCCAGACACACAAAAATCAGGAATTTACCAAATTAATTGTGAAGATTGTAATAAATTCTACATAGGCAAAACTAAGAGAAAATTAATCACTAGATTAAAGGAACATGAGAGAAACATTAAATTTAAACAAACAGACAAATCTGCTGTATCACACCATTTTTGGTCAGAAAACCACAACATCGGTCAAGCCATAAATTTGTTAAAACCAGTTTCTTCACCACTAGAACTCTCCATCTGGGAAAAAATATACATCACCAAAAACGCAGACGACATTATAAATTTTGACATCCCGCCAACAAACCATCTGATGGAGCTTTGCCTCTCTACCGATAGACGGCAGCAAGATGCAACCCTAGTAGATGTAGGATCCAACTTCAAACCTCAGTCACCATCTGCAGAAGATGAGAGAGACATCTCTCGAAAACGTTCCAGTTTATAATAAACAAGTGAGTGAAGTAATTGTAAAAATTAGTGTGACTCTTCTTATTTCAACTATTAATATTGTTTGAAGGTTTGTTTTTCTTTAAAATAGGGATGATAATGGCTTTTTTCCAGTCGGAAGGTACAGTCATTCTCCAACACGTGTTATACAGTTTAAGTAGGATTTCTTTTCCTTTCCTGCCAAGGTGTTTAATAAACTCTGGGTGGATCTTGTCAGGTCCTGGAGATTTTTTGTTCTGTAATTGTTCTATTGCTAAATCCAGTTCTGTTTAGTTAAAATCCAGAATAAAAATATCATTTCGTATACCTTTTGGCTTATTAGTTTCTCTGATAGTTTTTTGGATAGCCTTATCTTGTTTTTTATATGCTTGGGGTATTCTTTGTGACTGAGCATAAAACTTGTTAAGGGATTCTGCTATTTCCCTATCTTTAGTTAAGCTTTTGTTATTATAAGAGGTAGAACTGGAACTTAAAATTTCAATGCCACAACTGGGATTTGAACCACAGACCTTCCGCTTGCCGGGCGGACGCTCTAACCACTGAGCTATTGTGACAAACTGCCAGAATGGCATTAAATTCTCAAGCCAGTTCGTATTTCTCCATTCTGACAGTTTGTCACAATAGCTCAGTGGTTAGAGCGTCCGCCCGGCAAGCGGAAGTTCTGTGGTTCAAATCCCAGTTGTGGCATTGAATTTTTAAGTTCCAGTTCTACCTCTTAAACTTTGCCCACACACGGCTTGTGTGTTTAAAAACACCAACAGTAAGTTTGTTGGCATAAATAAATAATAATTTTGTTATTATGTTTTAATGGTTCAGTTGTATTTTTTGATAATTTTGTTTTATTAAGGAATTTGTATATTTTATTTCCATCTTTCCTATAGTCCATATGTTCTACAAAATTTGTGAAACTGGCCCTCTTTGCTGTAATTAATTCTTTCTTAAAAATGGTTGCTTTTCTTCTCCAGTTTTGTACATCTTCTGGACACTTGGTTCTTTCGGCTTTGACTCTTGCTATATTTCTTTCGTGTTTTAACTTAGATAAAGATGGAGACCAAAAGTAGCTATATTTCTTTAACTTTCCTTTGGGGATATGTGTTTTGGCTGCTGTCAATAATATTTCACAAATTTTTTTATTCATTTCATCTGTTGACTTGAACTCTGATTCTAACAGTATATTACACTTCCCTTCTATCTTATTTTGGAAACTGGGCCAATCTGCTTTTTTAAAATTCCAAGAAGTTTTAATTTTTGGTTTGTTACTTTTATTTATTAGACCTCTTATGGAGTTTATGGTGATTCTGTGGCCTGAACCTGGGTCTTCTATTATTTCTCTTTTTGTATTGTCAATTATGTCAGATGACACCATCAGAAGATCAGGATTTGTACCTGAACCATTATAATGAAGGTAAGTGGGTGGATCATTTGGATTAAATATTAATTCCATTGTTGATGAGTTTAATAGGTCTTCTATGACTCTTTCTGCTGAATTTATATCTCTGTAGCCCCACCTAGGGGAGTGTGCATTAAAATCACCTATTAAAATACTTTTGGGTTCTATGGGAATAGAATTTAGATCTAGTGTATTGTCTGGAGGATTGTAGATACTGTAAATTCTATAGTGGTAGTTACTTTTCCATACTTCAATTTTAACTATTTCTGATTTATCTTGTTCTTCCATTGTTTTTTGGATTTGGATAGTAGCTTTCATATTTCTTTTAATTCCTGTAAGAATACCACTTGCTATTTGAAGAGCCTTTGGAAGTATATGTGTAGTGTACTGATCCATTTCAAAGTATATTTCCTGTTGTTCTGATATATTGGCTTCTTGTACTGTGAAGACATCTATATCTTGGTCTTTTAATATTTTCATTAGCTCTTGTTTTTTAGGCTGGGACATGCCTCCTGCATTCCATTGTAGAATTCTTAAAAGTATTGGAATTGTGATGTAATTTGCCTAAAGATGTCCCCACCCGGAGATCCGATTGGGGGACAGTTTTAACTCCGGAATGTTTATCTTTAGGACTCATATTCATGTATGTGGCTTTCATGTAACTGTTTTCTTAACAGGCACCAGTTTTACAATGTGGCAGTTACATCACCCGACTTAAACCCCCATTTTGCAAGGGGGACCACACCTATCGTTGGTCAACGGGTCCATCGGACCTAGCCGGGAGGACTAAATAGGTGGTATTTAGATCCACCGACCTTCCCCTCATGTGCCTCTAAGGGACGCTGTTGTGCTGTGATAGGCCAGCACATATGTAAATGACATTTCCTCCATTTTAGATGAAACAGTTATACCGCTGTGATTTGGTCCCCAGAGCCTCATCTGTTAAAAGAAGGGTGCACCACGGGCAGGATGAGGATGGGAATTGGGTAGGAGAGGCTATAGGAGGCGCATCACTACCCCTTACTACCCCTTTATTTAAATGTAAAATAGAGAAAAAGTGTTAATAAAATAATACATTGTGGTGAAGAAACATCGTGTGATTTTTCATTCCATCCGTTACCACGCCCTGAGAGAAATAAGAGCCTCATCGCTCAAAATTGAAGCAACTCTTCGATAAAAACAGCACCAACCTGAAGGAAGAGAGTAATTTTCTTCCTCACTGCTACCTACATCTTCGACAGCCTCATTAAAATCTGAAAACTCACCGTCAATATCAAAGTCACTGTCATACAGCAAAAAGTCCTCCACATTATCTGAAGCCCATACATTGCCTACACGAATTAATGTGTTAGCTACATTGCTAGCCAAAGTCATGGTTAGAACATACAATTATATCAATCAGAAAATAATGCTGCTAAGGAAAACGCTTATGAATTATATTTCCTTGGTCATCAAAATCACAGTTGGCCTCTTCATGTAGTTTGTCATAATTGTGCCAGCTAGATGGATATACATAAAAAGGGAAAGTTTCTATGACCTTCAGAATTCCAATGGCATGTAGGACTCCAAACAACTATATTGATGACTGCTGCTTTTCCCTTGCCATTCATCATCATATGTATGAGCTAGTGTTACAGAATGTGTTCGAAAATGAGTTACCCCAAGTGGCAGTCCCATTGTAAAATTTTCCAAAAAACTTAGAGAAAAGTGGAATGGCATAGAAAAAGCAAATTATAAAGATGGGCATGAATATTGGCATGATGCTTTCAGTGGTGTCGAAATTGACAAAGTACTTAACTTCTTCCAAAAACTACTAAAAGAAGAATGCCCGAAAAATGATTACTGTGAACTCATTGAATTGTGCATCATGTTTCTGGGAGCAACTCTGGACTTGAATTAACTTTGTATCATGCAAGGTGGATGGCCATTGAAGATGTTCCTCGGTTTTTCTTGGTTGTCCCTCGGTGTTAGTGAATTGGATGCTTTGAAGAACTTCTGTTTGTTTGTGGTGTTGCCCTAATGGAAAGGCCCAGGGATGGAGTGGCACTCGGCTGCCACCTTCTCTGGTTTAAGTGGGGAGAGCTTCGGCTCTCTTGGTAGATCCCTCGCCTTCAAAGTGTTTGCTTTATGCAAAATTGTGGTGTCTGAGTTCATCAGCAATGAACTTAGCAATGACTTAAACTTTTTAAAAGAATTAAAACTTTATGAAAAAAGTAAATGCAAGGGTTTCTTTGAGTACTCTAAAGAAGTTTAGAGTACTAGAAGAAACAGGCTTACTGAGCTTTGAATCTCTCTATTATTTCAGATAAGGGAATTCAGAAGTTCATTTCAGTCAAGAGTTTGGACATGTTGAAGAAGTTAAGCATAAATTTAGATTTTTTTAAAAATAAAGATCCTATTTCTTGGAATTCAAACACTTCCCACCTTAGTGCGAAGGAGACTATGGAAAAACTTAAGGTGTCAAATGATACTGCAGAGAGATGACTTAAGTTAAAGCAAGAATTCAATGGATTATTAGCCGTCGATGAAGAACAAAAGCAATTCATTTTGCGATGTGTAAAAAGACTGCCAGAGACAATACCCTGACTGCAAA
Source organism: Tenodera sinensis (assembly GCA_030765045.1). Classification (NCBI taxonomy): domain Eukaryota; kingdom Metazoa; phylum Arthropoda; class Insecta; order Mantodea; family Mantidae; genus Tenodera; species Tenodera sinensis. The sequence continues at coordinate 81,690,634 of CM060967.1, forward strand.
AAAGAAAAACGAAATGTTGAAAAGAAAATTGGATTAAAACTAGCCATGATTTAAGCTACAGTTCCACATTTTGTACATTCTATTACATATTAATAGTTAAATTTCTTCCGTTTAAATATATTCAGCATATTTGCAAAACATGTATAGGTTGGTTTCAATTGTTTAAGCTATGTTCTCATTCGGTACTTAAGTTTATTTAGACATTCAAGCCTATTGCAGAATGGGTTAATATTAATTGTGATGAAATTTGACACATTATCCAAACATGCCCAAAAGTAAAAAAAAAAAAAAAAAAAGTATGAGTGTGTGCGTTCAAAGCACTTGCCATTTTTAAGTAACCACCTCATATAAGGATCACCCTAAATGCCATAACTAACCAGAGTTGACTTTGGTAACCTATTTTTTTTCTTCTTTCTAACAGACCTCAGTTTGCTGATTATCCATAAACCAATTTCTTAAAATTTGATTTCATGTTAAAACCACAAAAGCTAAATATGCATGATCTGTACTCAACATAACTAACTCCCAGTGGTCAGCAGTGGGAAAGGATTAGGAAAGTTCTAGCATGCCTTTATTGTTCTTGGCTAGGGCAGGAATTCTCACTGGTAACATTTTGGCTTTTAATTCTCCTGCGAAAAAGAGCGGATTTAGTAGTACTGAGTCAATTTGCAACATGATACTTCATTCACTTATTAAAATATGAACATGTTTTGAAAGTGGGGCCCAAATGACCTAGCTGTTGGCAGGCCCTTGAACGCCACTTACTGTTTTGAAAGCTTTCATTCTTATCTTCAGCTAAAGGTCAACTGGCATTGGTGTAATAAATGTGCTGAGTCTGTCATTGACAGGATTTCACAATTCATAATGTGATTTCTGCATTTGCAGATGAAAATCTGGGAGAAAGTCTTCTGGCCAAATATGTAGAGAGAAAGAGATGCTAAAATATTTGATCATTTGAAAATACTATTTAATGCGCCCTTATCATATTCCAAGAAAAAACATACCTTTTTGTGACTTGAGTGGCCTTTGAGAACTGAGAAAACAGGGGTTGAGCTGCAAGATCAGTATAAAAATAAGACCTTCATATAGCAAAAGTTATAAGTGAGTTAATTCCTGAATTACACAATGCTCAGCATGTGATTTTGTTGCTAGATGATTCAAGAGATGAAAGTGTTGAAGTTATAGTATTGTACATAAGGTAGTAAGAGATAAAATGCAAAAGAAACATTTTAGATAGTTATACATTTAGAAAGTGGAACTGCAGGTCATTTAACAGCTCTGCAAAATGAATTTACTGTGGCTGGACTTTTGGAATTGCTATCATCTACAAATCTTATTGGCATTGGGACTGAGAATGTTGCTACTCCGATTGAAACAATCAATGGAGTGGTAAAGCGAATTGGACAGAATCTGCATTACATTATGTGTATTCATTGTCTGGCCACAGATTTAATTTAAGTATAATGAGTGCAACACAATAAAAACTTGATACTGTTTTAATTCAACTGTACCAGCTTCACCAACAAGCTCTGAAGAGACTGCAACAACTAAACCAAGTTTCAGAAATGCTTCAGCTTAGCATATAGAAATTTCAGTACCAACATATTATATAATAGATTGCTAACAAAGTTGGAGCTATTTCTTCTTTTGCAAAAGATTGGAAATTTGCCATTCATTTAGAAGCTGTAGCTAGAGAAAAACATCTCTATTTTATCTTCAAACTTCCCTATATGTACTTTCTGCTGGACTACTTAGACATACTTAAGAGCCCTGCGATCATCTTTCAATGAGAGCAAGTTTTTCTGAGCAGGGTTAAATAACATGCTGCACACTCAATTAATTCCAAAAATTCACTCATTGCAAATTAGGAAAGAATCAAAAAAGCACAAACATTGTTGGTTAGGAGTTAAACAAGGTGTTCAACTAGAACAGTTACATAACAATATCAGATATTCTACTGAATCTGAGAAGGAGAATACATTATTATTAGTAATGTATGTTGACAAATATCTGGAAGAAAGAGTCTTTAACCTTGGATGTGAGGTATTAAAAAGGTGTATATGTTTTTTACACCTTTGCCTGGATATCAGGGAATGCTATTCAAGAAATTTGGTGTTGTGAAATGATAGTTGTAGTACATTTTAAAAAACAACTTTGATTAGTAGTTGCAAGAAGACAATAGATGCAATATGCAGTGAATGGCACAAGATGGAAGTGCTTGTGCAAGGGAAGAAACTTTATGAATTGTTGCATCTAATGACAGCTATACGATGCCTATACTCCAACCAAACAGACTTCTACGAACAGTGCATGTTGAAACTGGTACCACAATGGGAGAAATGTGTTGAGAAAGTTGGTGATAATGTCGAAAAGTAGATAAAAGATGCAAGTTCATTTGTGATTTTAGTTTGTTGTTTTAATTATTAAACCTATTTTGTAAAACATTATTGTGTATTACTTTTCGATCCGCCCTGTAGTTGAAACTAATTTTCTTTGCTTATCATTTTTCAACATGTGAGTACATAGAAAGTGCTCCTTGGAACATTTTCCACATATTCTCTTGAAACTTAGTACAGTAATTATGTATTTACACCATACTTATTAAAATGCCTAAGTGCTTTACTGCCTTAGTTCGAAAATCTTTTATTCTATCCAGAATTTGCAACTTTAGTCTAATTTTCAGAAACTGGATTTTATAATGTTTACATTTTTCTTCTTCCAAAGAGCACAGTATAAAAAATGAAATAACATAATTTTAGTAGCCTTATGAATTAACTGCAAAATTTAAATGTCTTGGGCTTAAAATATATTCTGAGGAGCATTTTTATAGTAAACATTTTAATTTATTCAAAAGTATTCATGATAAAAAGCTTTAATTCATAATTTCATTTTAAATTACTAAATATATCCTCAAATACAACAATTTTGTGATAGATTATCTAAAAGAAGGGTATTCTTAACTATTACAAACTTAACAATGTTACAGAGTTAATTTTTTACTCAGAATGGCCAGCATTATTTCTGAGCTTTTTGAGTTTTGCAGCTGCAAACTGCTGAATAAATTAACACAAAATGATATGTTTTGCACGTTTTCCTGAGTCACAATATCTTATGTTAATACAAGAAGCATTCTATAATAGTTACAGACAAACAAATAAACAAACAAATAGATACTGTTCCAACTAGTTTCTAATGTCAATAAACATTTATAAGTAAAATACCAAGAATTTAATGACTTATAAGACAATTAAAAACAAATAACTGAAAAACATAGCTCACAAATTATAAATTTTCTTAGCTTTAAGATCTTCACAATCTTAAAGATTAAAACAAAATATCTTTTATTCATAAGTATGTGAATATATAGCCATGATATTACACATTACATAGTTTCTTTAGACTCAATACTACTGTAAAATGAGGCATATAGTGACTGGGCTACAAAGTTATTTTGTATTAATAAAAATTGCTTACATTACATTAATAACTACAATTCTTCTTTAATACTATGAAGTGATTTACCTTCTAGCTAAATTCCTAGAATTCTTAATGGCCTCAGCTCATCCCACTGCAGCCATATGCTGTTTCATAACACTACATAACTCAGCTTCAATTCTGCGAAGAAAGGCACTGAAGTTGATTTCTCTAAAACCTTTTTCTGTCTGTGTGCTTTATTATGATATGGCATCAAAACTGTGTTGCATATTCCTCAAGCAAGCAATAAGTTACATTTAAATCTTTCAGGTAGTTATTCCTTTTAATATGAACCACTTTTTGATAACAAAGCAAATTTAAAACAAGCATTTTGGAGAATTCAATGTCATTCTGGCAGGTTGTCACAGTAGCTTAATGTTTAGAGCCACCTGGTAAGTGGAGGGTCTGTGGTTTAAATCCTGGCTGTGGCATTGGATTTTTCAGTTCCTATTCTACCTCTCAAGCATTGAAGTTTTTATTCACAGCTGATACTTTCTACCATTTACAAGAAGGACAAACACAAAGAAATATCTGCACAGTCACAGTACCAGCAGTTGCTAGAAAGAAGGTGTCTATGAAATGCTAGAGCAAAATTTCACTTCACAATGGTTTAATAAAATGTTTCTAGATAAATTATAATATAGAAAAAAGGTGCCCAATCAGTTTTTGGTTGCAGGAAATTAAAACATTACACTGCTATTAGTCAAACAAATTTGAAGTTCAACCAAAAACTGATTTACTATATTTAGTGGAATATCATTTAAATACCAAAATTTTAGAGTAGCACTTCAGGTCCAGATTGAAGTAACATTCTAAACATAAAGATGCTAATATTCACTCAAAACATCAAAATATAACACAATAGAAAGCTATGATTCAGAAGAGATCACATAATTGTCACACTTTTTATGCTTTCTTCATAAAGTAAAAATACACGGTGTGACCATTATGCAAAGAAAAAATTATTTAAGACTGGTCATGTTAACTTTCAATGACTAGTGTATGGCAAGGGGAGTAAGAGCAAGTCTGAATGTAGTGAAGCACAGTCATGTTATGCTGTTTGTAATTGAAAATAAATGAGAGGTGAAGGAGCAGAAACAATAGTGACGGTAACACTGCAATGCAGACACCTACTCCAGTAAATAAATCAAAAAATAACATAGCTTTGGATTTACTATAACAAAAGCATTTATGATACTGTTGAATCCCATGTACCTCTTAACTGGACTCGATATTATGAGACTACTGAACAAGTCCATAATTGGCTAACTCCCTTTCTGCAGGGATTACCATTCCTTTCTGGGGATGCAATCACCCTTAGTTTAAAACTGGCTGGTGTTTCACAAAATAAGCACTTGCTGGAATAACTATAGAAACGAACAGCTGTGATGGTTACGGACTTGGCGTGTGCTAACCAAATGGTTCACATCCTTTGCTGCTTCATTCATGTACAGGGTTGCCAACCTGTATGATAATTATGGGGGTGTATGATAATTTTGGCTTTGGTTTTACAACATGTAATCCCTCTTCAACTGCTAACTTACGAATCATTTCTTTTCTTTTGCATGGAGATTGCGGCAATGCTTCCTCAACACGTTTTCTGCACTTTCCGAAATACTGTTTGCTTTTGAAAGCGGTTGATGTTGATGGAGTATCCTTACCAATCCCTTCTTGGTCTCTTATCTTCTGTCTTGCCCGCTGTGCTTGCTTATATCTCCTATATTCAGCTTTGAGGTGTTCTCTTCCTTGTTTTGTTTGTTTCAGTATTTCTCTTCCTTTCCTCATAGTCACTTTTATTTTTTCCTTCCGTTGTGCATAACTGCCTTGCTCCTTCAGACGTTGTTTGTATTCACATTGTCTTTGGGCTGGTGTTTTAGCCATGGAGTCAGAAACAGACTGATATGTCTATCCTGACTGAAGTCTCAGAAGGAACTGTACGCGTATGACGAACACAGGGTGCCCGCACTAACTGTCCGTTAGTCACGTGTTTTGTGGGAAAACTAATAACTATAAAGGAAAACTTTCTGATACTTTTTTATTTGCTATATTGTAATGACGCAGAATCAAAAAGGATATTTATTTCAGTCTATTACTTTTCCCTACAGAGAACTTTATCCTTATTTACCATGACTGACATTGACACACAGTAATAATTAAAGAGGCTCTAAGGATTATTTATAAATGTCGAAAATTATTAGCCATATACACGTTTCAAAGACGAAGAGTTATCGTGTGATGTAAAGAAAAAAATTAAAACAGTTGTACATAGCTCCTGAAATATTGATATGAAAATCACCGTTATTCGCGCTTATTTTTAGTGTTTTAGAAATATATGGGTAAGAAGTGAAATTTGAACCCATATTCACGTTAAAAACATTTATTTTTCACTTCATAAGATACTTTGGAGTATCTAGCATCATCTTTCCTCAGTAAAAAAAGTGAAACATTAATTTCAAATTTTAACACTCGGTATGACATATTCGCGGAATTGCTCTATTCCATTCTACTTGTCTGCAGCCTAAAACATTGTGCAACTCTAAGTCAACTATTATTGCTCTCTCTTAGAACCAAACTTGAAGTAAATACATGCTGCCATATCCTGTGATATGAGGGAAACCAAAGCAGTCCATAACATATATAGAGTCATTAAAATATATGCTAATGCATACGTGAGCTCTCTCCACAGTGCAACAGAACCAAGAGTTGACAGGGAAATAGTCCAGCAGAGGTGCACTCAAATCCTTATCCCTTAACAGGCAGCATATCTCTTATTGTTTCATTAAAAAAATGAGTTGTATTATTTTTCTAGCACTTATCACACACCACACTCCCATTTTAAGATCATAGTGGGGCATTTCATGCATTAGCAGAGGGTTTTGTGAAGCCTAATATTGACTGTATTCACATTAATTTGATGTTTGTTTAGCAATCCTTGAGGCAATTGCTGTAAATTGGCACAGATTTGATCTAGTTTATTTTCTGTTAAAACTGATCTAAAATGTTTCTTGCCTAACAATGAAATTGAAATTTTGAATTTATCAGGTGGTACAATTTGGAAAACTTTCAATGAACTCCCTGTGAACATGTCAAGGAGATTCATGTTTAAAGTAAATTTTGCAAATGAACGCATGTTCTTCCACAGATAAGTGGTGCACTACGTTTACTATTGTGACAAATGAAATGATAGAATGGACGATTTGCTAATAGTGAGACTTGGTGCCAATGCATCTTTGGCAATGTGAAGTCCCGTTAGATGACGAGAGAAGATTGGACAAGAGAAAAGCTGTGAAAGCATTACCCTTTAACGACCTTATAGTTTCTTAATATGTGACATGATCTATGGGTTTTCAAGAAGTTTGCTAGTCAAACATAGCTTGAACTTTTGATTAATATGAAACAGTAAATATGAATAGTACTTAAAACTAAAGAAAGCCAGAATAAGAAAAAGCAGATGACTTTTGCAAAAGTTCTATTCATAGGACAAGCATAAGCTTCTATTTAATAATGAACCACCAATGTGAGACAGTCTGCTATAATCCTATGTTACCCCCTTTTAAGCAATTCACCTTTCATAAATGATTAGTAGAAATTGGATCTAGGTTTCTGAGGAGAAGTGATGTGAATGTAATTACTGACAGAAAGATATCCTTTGATAGAGACAGATTTTATACCTCTTTCTGATTGCGATGCAGTTCACTTAACATGAATTTATTTTCATCATCCTGTATTTAATTTCAACTCAGCTTTTATTTTGGTGTTTATTATTATTATTATTATTATTATTATTATTATTATTATTATTATTATTATTATTATTATTATTATTATTATTATTATTATTATTGTTATTGTTGTTGTTGTTGTTATTATTATTTATTATTATTATTATTATTATTATTATTATTATTATTGTTGTTGTTGTTGTTATTATTAATTATTATTATTATTATTATTATTATTATTATTATTATTATTATTATTATTATTATTATTATTATTATTATTATTTTGTTATCATCATCATCATCATCATCATTATTATTATTATTATTATTATTATTATTATTATTATTATTATTATTATTATTATTATTATTATTATTATTATTATTATTATTATCATCAATCATTATCATTATCATTATTATTATTATTATTATTATTATTATTATTATTATTATTATTATTATTATTCATTCATTCAAATAGTGTCTTGTTCTGTTACATTACAGACATGATGCATGAGTCCACGTGGCATTTGTTTTGGTTTATACATCACAGCTGACATGAAGATGAGGTAACATGGAAGGATACAAGATATTTTGTTTACCTTAAGTCTGGCCCTGGGTCTGGGTCACTTATATATTTCTTAACAGTTAAAAATATCTAAAATGTATAAAAATATTTAAAAAATTAAGTACTTTACTACAATTGCCAAGTGAATTTGGTTCACATGCGAGGTAGAATTTTCTTTAAACTATTTTCACTTACATAAAATATACGAACCTTGTTCTTATACTACAGAACTGCTTCAATAATATCATTATACTTTAATGAGAAGCATCGTTTCAAATCATATTAAGTTCAGCAGTTGATAAAATTGAGTTTGACATATTTTTATACAGTTCTTTGAGTAATCTTTCACACTGTACATGTGAATACCCTTATGCTGTGACACTGTGTGCAAATGAAGTCTTAAAATTAGCTTTTCTTTCAATTAATATTTAGTTCTTTAAGTAGCTAAAAACAAACTGAATTCTGTCCAATATAATGGTTTCCTGTGCTTGGAAAGACTATAGACATAAAGTATTTTAAAATTTTACAAATTTTAAGTCTATGACTTATCATTCATGGGACATGGATAATTATATGTATATGTCTCATTTTACATAGTTAACAATGATCTTTTTTATAGATTATATTGGTGAAAGTGCATTATGTCCTACATATTTCCTGTAACACTGTAAGATATAGGTAATTAGTTTCTAAACAGACAATTCTAACTGAAGATGTCAAACTTGCAACTTTTAAAAACTTGCCTAGTTTAAATGTGCTCAATTTTTAATTCTCTTGGTAATCTTTTATATAACATATGCACAAACATGATTTGAATTGATGATCCTCATATTTAAGTAGGGGAAGTGGCCCATATTTCATCCCTCTAGTTTCTCAGCCATCCCTTGCTGCCCTCTGGTGGAAGGCGAGTGTACAAGATCATGTACAATCCAGAGCAAGGTGAATGCAGCGCAGGGTGGCTGTGATTGCTAGTTTCGCTACATTTCACAGTTTAGTGTTCTAACCAAGTAAAAACAAATATTTGCAGAGCTTCGCTTCTCAATTTTATCAGTTAAGGTGAGTAATCACTATACTGTATTGTTTATCAGAGGTTCTTTATAGTCTATGCTTTAAGGGGAAATGTGCAAAAATTCACTTCAGCGTGCCGCTTATGAAAAAAAAAGGAAGCCATATTTGAAACAGTCACTGGTCTTAATTTCATCCCCATGCCTTGCACCAAATATTGTGCTTGGACAAAATTAGGAACATGATTTTCTATTATGTATGTCACGAACAGAAATATTATTGGCGTTACATCTTTCCATTTTCTTGTGATTTTCAGATAGTAAAACGCAAAACATGGAGTCAAGAAAGTACAATAGAAGCAGTGAAACTGGTCAGAGAGGGAAAGATAGGGTACAAGATTGCATCTAATGGCTTCATTGCCAGATGCAAGGCACTAGAAAACAATATTTTATGTTCCTCTAGCTACATTAAAAGACTACGTTAAATCTCCCCTTTCTCCTGAAGAAATGATTGAAAAGAAAATAGGAAGGCCCCCTGTCTTGACAACAAACATTGAAAAGCTCCTCATTATTGCTTTGAGATGGAGAAGAGCTTTTATGCACTTACAGCTAGTAAGTTATCCAGGATGACCCACCAATTAGCGATATGTAATAATCTGCATTGCCCATTTAGCAATGAAAAGAAGAAAGCAGGGCATAAATGGCAACATCTGTTTTTCAAAAGAAATACATCCTTGAGCATGAGAAAATCAGAAAATCTTTCGCATGCCAGAATTCAAGGTTTCAACCAGGAAAATGTGAAACTATTTTTCTCCATTCTCAGGCCACAGCTTAAAAAAATCAATTTTGATCAAACAAGAATTTTCAATTTTGATGAAACTGGAATGTCCATTGTTCAGCACTAATCAACAAAGATAGTTTCTGCAAAGGGAAAGAAGCAAGTACAGAAGCTTTCTTCTGCAGAGCATGGAGCAATGATCACTGTAGTCACCTATGTGTCAGCAGGTGATCAATATGTTCCACCAATGCTGATATTTCCTCAGAAAAATTGGCAAGCTGAATTACTGGATGGTGCTCCTCCGGGTGCAATAGGGGCATGTTCAGAATCTGGTTGGGTAACTGGTCCTCTTTTCTTAAAATGGATTGAACATTTTATCTTAACTGTAAAACCAACCAAGGAACAACCAGTGGTTTTAATATTGGATGGGCACTATTCGCATACTAGAAATGTGTATGTGATTAACAGGTCACGAGAAATAGGCATAGAGATTGTTTGCCTTCCACCTCACTCTACAAACAAGCTGCAACCACTTGATGTTTCATTCATGTCTTAATTGAAAATATATTACGCCACAGCAATAAAAAACTGGCTTGCTAATCATCCAAATCGGGTTGTCAGGAAGCTCCAGATAGCATCTCTTTTTGGAGAAGCCTATTTGCATGCAGCAAGTTTGCAAATAGCAGTCAACGGCTTCAGGAAAACTGGGATTGCTGCTTCAATCCTGAAATATTTGGAGAAGCTGACTTTCCTCACGGTCAGCAGCAGTACAAAAACGAAGCAGAACAAGAACAATCTGGAACTATTGGTGTTACCTACGCTGACTCCCTAATGAAAGCTGGACCTTCTAATACAGTAATTTCTCCCAAAGAAATATTATAATACTTCACTTCAAAACTTTGGTTTAACAAAAAATAATAAATCTGCAGACAGGTACCTGAGATTTGTCCTTTGAATACCAAACGTGGAGGATCGGCAATGTTGATAACAGGAATGTCACACAGACGCCAGGTAATGGCAGCCAAGGAGAAAAAAAAAGAAGAAAGAAAGGGAGTCTCCTTTCGTGAGCAACAGGGTGAAGGTCGCAAAAAGAAAGCTTCAGATAGATGAGGATGTAGAGAGGTCAGTTGTTCTTTCATTCAGAAAACAGGAATCTTTGCAAAAACGTAGAAAGCAATTACGTCTGGTTGAATCTTGAACTGAAAGTGACACCGATGAGGAAATACCCTATGAGTCTACTGATGAAGATGTTGAGTGTCCTCTATGCCATAGTTCATTTTCAGTGGACAGACAAGGGGAGAAATGGGTCAGATGCGTCCAATGTTATGAGTGGTGTCGTGAAAAGTACTCAACATCACCAAATCTAGAGATTTCTTTGTGATATTGTAACAGTAAAGTTATGAAGATTTTTGTTGCACAGTGAACATTTAAAACACAATAGATTGCCCTACATTCATATAAATAAAGTACGTCAGGTTTTAAACATTTTTGTTGTATTTATTTACTTTTCTATTTTACTCATAAAATGCAATTTTCAATAGGGGGATGAAATTAGTAGGTAACGTATTTATGAAAATTATAAAAGTGTTGAGTTTTGTTTTTTTGTATTTTTTGGATATTTATTCTAAAGATCCTTAACTTGTATTTCTGTTCTGATTATTGGAAGAGTTATAGAAGCAATAGGTCTAAAACATGTTCCTAGCATCAACATGCAATACACAAATGCAAAATTATAAACGGGGGATGAAATATGGGCCACTTCCTCTAACTAAAACAGTGTATGTCGGGTTGCTAATGAATTAGCTTTTTGTATTAGGCACATACTTATGCTTCTTTCCACCCCAACGACATATAAATGCATTGATGTCAAATTTTCTTTTGCAGCCTTCATAATTCATGTAACGAATTTTTCCAAAAACTGCTCTTTCAGCCCATCCTTGATCATGTATTCCACATATTGACCACATACAGCCTGCAAAAATTTGCAATAGTAGTAATAATATTCACAAAGCAGATAAACAATGTTATGGCAACAATGTCTTGTATAAACATATCAAAAGTTACTGGACAACAAAATTGTCAATCTAACTTCTGACTTTCCTGCCTCTGGCATGGCGGACCCAGATAAGATCTCTGATACCAGTATGGGAATTTTTCCCCACTGGGAGGTTTGATCTGGGATGCACTCAGCCTTCTGATGCCAACTGAGTAGCTATCCTGACAGAAGGGTAGCATGCTTAAAAGGTCAAGCAGTTGCCTCGCTGACCCCTGCCACCCCCATTCTGCACTCCTCCATGGCCTTGGCTGTGGCTGGAGGATGCCATCCCCATTTGATAAGGGTACTCTATGTATAGGGGAGATGCCTCAGACATTATTATTACTTCCCTGACTTTTCCCTGACCAAAGTATTGTATTTCCCTGACCACAATTTTGTATTTGCATATTTTAAACAGCTTCCTCCACACGCTATTAGTAGTCCAACACTCGCCTTTAAACAATATTTATTACTAGAATGATACTCAAAAGAGAAAGACAATATATTGGGCAGCAAGATGCCTAGAATAAGAATAAGAATGATATGCCAAATAATATAATTTAACTTTCAGCTTAGAACAATACGAGTATGTTAACTAATAAAATGAATATGACAATAGATGCCAAGAGGTATGGTTGTGGAAAATGCATCATTCCAAAAAATATTTTTAAACAAAATACTAAGGAAAAAGTATTTATACAAAAAAATACAACATAATTTGAAAAATTTATAATTTTATTGCAAACATATTGAAAATGAACAAATGATACTAATGCTTCTCCAAGTTAAATAGAAGTTTTTACATATAAACAATGAAACTAGTAATGACACTTTTAACAGCATTAATCAACATCCAGCATGTTAAAAATGCATACACAAAACATAAGAAAATTATAGTATGATTTTTTCATCCTGAACCTAATTAGCTGTATGCACAGTAGTTGGACTAGTCTACTATCTTCTGGGTCGGTAGTATGGAGTAAGCAATGTGTGCACAATGCGGGTAACAAACACAGATAAGGACAATACTGCCAGCCTTTTTAGACTACCTTCTCCTTCTTACTATACAGAGTAGAAAAAGCAATAAGCTTTCATAAGAAAAGTTTGTATGGCCATTAACAAACAATAGAGGGTAGAGAAAATCATGTGAATATAACACATCACATCTTTTATCTCATGGTAAGCTAACTTTCCGTTTACCTAGGTGTGTAATACAACTGAAAGGAAAATGCCCTTGCATTTATAGCAAATATGGGACAAATGTTTGAAGGAGTGGTAGTATGTGTGAAAACTAAGACATTTTAAAGCATAAAAGACTATAAGTATAGTTCATACTTATCATTCATAGAAGCTTCATGTATGTATGTTCAGGATGATACTTACCTACAAAACCATTAGGATCTCTGCCATCCAAAGAATATCTGTCATTTAAGTAAATTGCATCTGCAAGTGCTTTTTCAGGGCTTTCAGTCCATTCAAGGATCTTTTTAGCCCAGTACATTCGCAGAAAACCATGCATTTTGCCTTCTTTCACAAGCTGAATTTGTGCTGAATTCCATAGGTCATCATGTGTTTGTGCATTTTCCAACTGTTCTCTTGTGTATACGTACTGTCTCTTATCCTTTCTGAATAATAATAACAGAAAAAGAGAGAGACAAAAGTCATAAAAAACATTAAAATGGCCATTAAATTTGTAAATGAAATCCAAGCAGTTTGATCTAGTATTGTAACATGCTTGCTTTAGTAGAAGCAAATGTCCAGAAGTTATTATTTTTTACCCAGATCTTGTCTTTTGTCCTGAAAATTAAGAATTGCTGTTGCTTTTCCTAGGCAAGGTCACACATTAATGTCTAAACCTACAATTTAATATGCAATAATGTAGAAAATCTTAACTGAAACTAAACTAACCTGTGGTCATTAAGAGTTTTTTTAGCCCAATCATTTGTTCCTTCTATACTATCATATTTCTTATTATAGAAACAAAAGTTATCGGCTAGCTCCCTTCTTACAATAGCTTCTTCACAAAATGCATCCACAGCTTCAGAGTATCGTGACTTGTACTGCTTAACAACCAGAATACAACGCTGCACCGAGATCTGACCTGCACATAAAAGTCAGTTGTACAAACATATCTATTAGCCAATAAATTATTCATAATAGCACACTGCAGTCAACTATTTAAGGAAAATGTGAAATACAAAATTTTGAAAAAAGAAGAGTTATAATCAAAAAGATATCAATATAATATATATAAAGAGGATTCCAGAAGGAAATGCATTTTATATGACTATGATTGCCACACATCTCTATTTACTTATATTTTTTTTAGCCCTGGTACCTAATTGCCACAACTGCCCCATTGGGTCAACGATGTTGCATTACAGTGGAAAAGGAGCAAACGTTTTCTTTCAAACACTGTTAATTCCAAAATATGGATGATTTCAATATGTCAAGCATTTGGGCTATGGAACTGACATCTGCAAGATCTCAATCTACAGCACCATTGTCTTCTACTGCAAATCCAGCTGCATAGTGTAAGGTGTCTCTCTAAGTTCAAAGCAGAAGTAAAAAGACCTTAATGTATCACTCCACATGGAAGCACCACATGAAGGGATGATGGGAACTTTCAGATTCACGTTTATTCACCAATTCTAATGATTTTATGAGGTTATGTCATGTGAAATAAAGTATACACGAAGTGATGATTTAACTCCTAATATGTGGAGAGGTACTACCTACTATTTATATGTACAATTTTAACATTAAACTTTTAATAAGTTAGCCATTTTTTGTTTTAACTATTTTATGTTCTTCTACTGTATAGAAAGCATTCTTAATAAGATAACACTTAATTTGTTTTACTTTTATTGATTCCTCATCTATTTCTTTAATACAGTGACTTAAATGTATAGGGGAAATTGTAAGAATTGATTTAGAAAAAACAGGAATAAATGATTCGCTGGTACTTGTGTTTAGGTTCACCAAAAATATGTCAATTTCCGTTATATAAATGTTACATTTTATTTTGTAAGTTTTCTGTTGCATCTGAAACTATTTGGTACAGTAATATGGGGCATGGTCAACATTGATTATAATTATAAATTGTGGGAAATGCAAAGGAAAAACAATCGTTGCTAGGCTCCGTAACAAAGGGGAATAAATAGTTAATCTTTTGCAAGAGTTATGATCTAAGCGATGTATGGAAAAGACATATAAATGTGCAGTATTATTGAAAGATGTGCATTGCAAAATATAAAATAGTGTTAATTCTTCTAAATAGGCAACAAGAAGAAAAAACAAACAGTCTGCTAGTGATCATGCGGAGAAGAACTAATGCAAAATATAAATACATGATAGAGGAAATGAAAATTAAGATTGTTATGAAAGTGACGCCATTTATGCTTCGGTTTGGAGGTGATTAAAAGAAAAAACTTTGCTGTGGGAGTAATCCGAATGTATTCTGGATGGCAGTTTCACAAACATGGTTAACAATTTTGTGAATGGTTTCTTTTTAAAGCATAAAATAAAGTTACTTTTGGTGAAATCAGGACTTTCATTGGTGAAAATCTTTTATTCTTTTACCCATTCCCCCACCACAAAGGTTATTATTGCTGACAAGATGACAGGTTATTATATGTACTACCTAGTGGGATACTGTAGTTGGTTTGACTTATTTTGGCTCATCATTGTAGTTCTTTCTGTGTTATTTCTATGATATTCTGTATGTTTCCTAAAGTACATTTTTCATTCAAATAATTATCTAAATATTTTGCCTCTTTTTATGTAAAATCCTTTAGCATTTTGCCTTTGAACATCCTACAATTAAATTTGTTTTGTAATATGGCTTTCCTACACCACTCTTCTAATTTTGTTGCTAATGCATTATATTTTTGTTCAACATGTCTCCTATTTTGACCTTTTATAACAAACAATAAATTATTGGCATATGGAATAGTTTTATTTATATAGATCTCAAATTATAAATAATCTAAAACTGTTTGCAATCTAATGTACCAGAAGTCTGCTACTGGATCGACTTCTGGGGACATTTCTAAGTTATTTCTCAATAAATCACATTTTTAACTCGTCTTTCACATTTCTGTTTTATAATAGACTTCTAAATTTCATACAGTATCCCAGATATCTTTATTACATAAACTTTCAAACAGGATTGGCCATCAGATGTTGTCAAACTTCCACTACAACACTAAGGGCAAATTTTGCATCTGAAGTTTCTGCATTTGATATTAGATCATTAAGCTGCAATTTCTGTTGACCTACCCTTCTGAAATTCATACTGTCTGTTATTCATTCCAACCATTACTCTATACTCTTTTAATGCCCTACACAAGCCTCTAAAATGTTCCCCACAGAGTTATGGAAGTAAAGTGGCATACAGGATTTTGGATCTTGTTCATCCTTATTGTTGCCTTTTTTGAGTAAAATTATGCTACCCTGCTCCCAACAATGGGAACATTTTCCTTGCCACAAGCAATTATTAAAAAGTTTGTGCAAATATGGTGTTCACTTATCCTCCAAACACATAATAACTTTGTAAGTAGTAACTTTCAGTACATTTTCGAGCTTCACTAACTTTTCCTTACATAGCATGTTTCACTGCAAAACTTGTCTACATCATCATTATCACCACCACCGCCACCACCATCACCACCACCATCATGTTACCTTTGACTTATAATTTTGTTTCAGTGTGTACCATTTACAGCCAGTTTAATTAATGTAATGCCATCTACTCTGTATGCTTTCTCTTCTTTTTTAAGCCTTTCCTTACAACTCCAATTTCTAATATCAAATGGATAAATTACTCCAATATTTATAATATATTTATATGTTGCCTTCTATTAATCTCCTTTCTTTTCGGTATATGCACATCTTCATCTATTCTGGCATCATCTTTTGGTAAAAGTTTGTTTAATAAAGGTTTAATGAGTCTAACCAGTCTTTTTAAGTCCCCATTTCCTTTGTTCAGTGTTAATAATGTATAATCAAATAACCTATAGATGGTAGTAAGATTCCCTAATGGTCTACCAGATAAATATGAGTCGGCTGGGGAATTTAATGTCATACTGGCAAGTTGCAATGGTATAGGATGACCACATTGCTATAGACAAAAAAGAGGACTTTTACTGTGAAAAAGTAGGACATTGGACAAAAAAGGAGGAGACTTGTATCTCACCCATTAAATTAAAATAGAATTATGTTACAAATGTTTATTAAATTTCATGGAAGAACACCCTTCTTCTTTTACAATACTTCTGTGAAGATCAGATTTTTTCCAAAAGTTGAACCTTCTTTAATAGATTATTGTAAAAGTCAATAAAAGAATGTTGCCTAAAATTGTGCTGCAACATGAAGAGACCCTTTACAGATTCAATTTTAAATTTGTTTCTTTTATCTGTCCATTGTGATGGTATGAGTGAAAATATTCTCTCTACATTGGTATTATATCCAGGTATATAAAAGAAATAATCTGCTATTTTGAGAAGCTCTGAATGGCAGTCTACAGATTTAATTTCTCTGAAATACTTACACCACTTCACGTTAGAAGTCAAGTTATAAAGCCCAGAATTGCGATTTACAAACTGTTTTAAATTACAAAATTGATCAAAACATTTAGCTCATCAATAACAATTCCTTTGCTACCTAAATATTTGCAACAACTCTTCAATGATGTCAAGGTATATTGATATTTCATATCAAGCCACTTAAAACAGCTAAATTCATCAAAGTTTTTGAGTCCATTTTTTCAAATATTGCATACATGACTCTTACACAGACATAGCTTCTTCCATAAAGTGTTGTACTTCTCTCATTAATCCATCTTCTACCTGCCCCAATATCTTTTTAGCTTTTAAACCTACAAAGGAACCTTGAAATATATTTTCTAAAACACCATAAGTGTAAGTAAGAATATCTAAAATTTCAATTATGGAATTATATTTTCTCTTTCTAATTCTTGAATTTTACTGTGAAATACTGACATCAAGGAATGTAAATGCCAAAGATAAGCTTCACTTAATCTATTTTTAAGAAACTGAACTATAAGCTTAGGTGGTCTACACTGTGACAAAAACTATGTGGAAGGTACATCTGAAGCAATCTTTCTATGGCAGACAAGAGTGATAACCATCTTGTCTTATGGCCGAGTGCATCAACCTCGGTAAATATGAGCTGTTACGATACAGCGGTTAAACTATTACCATGGTAAAGTGATAAAAGCTGTGCACCATTGCTAATCCACGGTTTGAATACCACGATTTCCTCGCTATTTTTCTCCTCTGAGGCAATTCCGGTAGTATTCAGAAGGCACTGATTACTTTCGACATTCACTTGTTTGTTGTGTTTGCTAGTGAGTGGTGTCCATTTGTGGTGTCCATAACCTAAGTTTTACTGGCATTTCATTTGTGCGATGGACCAACATAAGAAAATAGACGATAAGCCCTTAAAACGCTCTAGAGTGCCAAATTTTAGCGCTCATGAGAATTCAGTTTTATTGAATTTAGTGGACAAATACAAGTCTATAATAGAAAATAAAAAGACGGATGGTGCTACCATTAAAGACAAAGAGAATGGTTGGCAAAAAATCCGTCATGAGTTTAGTTGTGTGCCTGGTAAATTAATGCATACAACATTTATAATTTGTATGTTTTATTATCATTCTACTGTGTGCATTCGTCTTATTATTATTATTTTTTAATGCGCAGGTACCACAAAAAGGAACACACAAACTTAAAAACTATAAGAAAATTTGAAAAGAAAGGCAAGTAGAGCTTCTGCCAACGAGAAGGTAGAAACATAAAAGACTGGGGGTGGATCTAAAGGATTGCCAAAACTGGAAGGATTTAGATAAAAGGGTGCTTGTGATGATCACGGAAAAAAATGTATATATTGCTAGCCCTCACGACTCAGATGTGGGTTATGCAGTTTTATGTACTGAGGTGATAACGAGATAATGGCATCTGAAACCCTGTGTATTATGCGACATGCCGCGGTTCTGTCTGTGTCACTCATGTCACCAATTAACCCTTGAAATGTTCCTAAACCAAACTAAAACTAAATCCCAATGCAACAGCCCTTGAAGGGCCAAGGCCTACCGCCCAGCCGCTGCGTCCCTCCGCTCTGCCCACTACAGGCGTCATTGGTGGGGTGCAGTACTGAAGAGTGGGACGAGGTCAGTATCCGGAGTCCTCCCAGCCAGTTATGTGATTTTCCCTGGGACCTAACCAAGCTGAGTTCACCCTGTGCCAGACCTCCCATAGGGGGAAAAATCCCCCTGAGGGGAAAAAAGATCCCAGGTATTGAACCCGGGTCCTCCACGCTAGAGGCAAGCGCGCTACCAACTGCGCTACGGAGATGGTCCTTGAAATACTCCAGTCGCATAAAATCGCAGTACTGCAAGAAGGCGATTTCTAGGCGATATTGGATAGTTCCTTACTGTAGGAAACTCGAGTTGCCCAATTTCATCTAAAATTGAAGTTACCGTTTCTTTTTTCAAACGGAATCTTGTTCGAAACGAAATATCATTCAGTTCTTCAAACAGATCCCTCCTGTCTTATAATATTCTCTCTTTGTTGTGTTCAAATCAATGGAGATACTGAAGGTACAACATGTAATTCTTAAATTCTATGTTGGATTCTTTGCCAAGGTTTTCGTTGAAAACCGGTCCCCAGTGAGTGGTAAACATTTTACCACAGTTAAGCGCCGGTAAAGTCAAAACCGAGCTTGGTGCAACAGAAATACGACTTTACCCTGTGTGTGTGTATTAGTGTTTAATGCGCGCTTTTACTACTACGGCACTGCAGGCAGTGACACTGATGATACATGGAATGAAGATGGAGCACCGGTGGAATGAGATGGCGGGGGGAAACCGGAGCACCCGGAGGAAACCTGCCCTGACGCCGCTTTGTCCACCACGAATACCACATGCGGGTCCCTGGGATCGAACCCGGGCCACCTAGGTGGTAGGCGAGCGCGCTAACCGCTCGGCCACAGCGCCGCCTGACTTTACCCTGGTAAACTATAAACTTTACTGCGGTATTCTCTTAATCGGGATTGGTGCACATGGCCACTAGAGTGACATAATAACTGTAATTAATGTCAACAAATTCACAGAATGGTTTCAACTCTTCCGTCCTAACCCTATACACAAAAAAATAGTTATACATTTTACATTCTATATCAATTGACAAATCATCAGCTCCATGTTGTATAATATTATATAAAATGTGAGCTGGACAACCTGCCCCTACAAGTTTTTCATTTATTGATTTTTTAAATCACTCTAAACATTATTTTCATCCAGTTTATGATTTATGCCCCAAAGTTGGTATTGGTATTCTCTCCAAATATGCAATACATTTGCTAGAACACCATAATTTTTCCAGTGTCTTAAAAACATAATCTGCTATAATTTCAGAGGTTTCATTAGGGGTTGAATTTAGTTCAATAAGTTTTGTTGTTATGCCATTTGATTTATAATGAAAATATTGCATATGAATTGGAAACATTTTTGCACTTCCATGGTTACTCCCGTCTGTGAATACACTAAAACAAGAAATATTCTTCAGACACTCAACAGTAACTTCAGAAAGCATGAGGCACAATAGCCTTATTCACTATGGATAAAGTTTTCGTTCTCCCTGACAAAATTCTTTTGGCGACACTGAAATCGTAAAAAAATTCTTGGTTCAATTTCAGTGTACAGTCCATCGACTTATAACTAAAATGATGTCTGACTGTATGGAAAGCCAGAGCTCCCTATCCAGCTTACACACAATGTGTAAGATCTAATGCCGATTGTAGTTAAAGGAACATTTTATCCAATGTATGTGTTGAACTGCTGCTTTGCAACCTATTTGTGCTTTTGTGTATCAACATGATGTCCTAAATCTTGGGATCCTATATAACACAACAATTTTAAATAAATTATTAATTTAAGTAAAAGCTGAATTACTACCTCGGTTCAAAATCAACATAGGTAAGTGCAACTATTTGAACATACCTTTATTAGCAATGGAAACATAAGTTCCCACGCCACAAACTTTACACTCAGCTTTAAATTCATTCCTTCCCTTCTTAAAGGAAGGATATTTTTTTTGGTGACTCCATCCGTATATTTGCACTTTTGCTTGGGCATGTTATATTTTGATAAAGTGGAAATCACAAACCAATAGACACCACATGCTCATATACATGCCAACAGGCAAAGAATGGACGAAGAGAATGTATTTGCTGTGCAAAGACACGATGCAACACTTCATTTATAGAAACCCTCTAGGAAGCAATGGCGTAGCGAGTGAAAATAGACTGCAAGTGCATTCCAATTGGTGCTGCCTCTGCCATATAGTGGTAATTCTGTGTTTAAAAATTCAAATTCTTCAATTTTCAAACCCGCAGGGAAAAATAAAATACAAAGTAACCTAAAAAGGAGGACATGTACAGATTTTCTAAAAATCCACCTAGACACCAGACAAATCTATAAAACAGAGGATATATCTGGATTAATCTGGATGTCTGGTCACCCTACCATGGTAGCTCAGTGGTTAGAGCAGCTGTACGTGAAGCTGAAGATCCTTGGTTCAAATCCTGGCTATGGCATTGAATTTTTCAGTCCTGATTCTACCTCTCAAACAGGTCAGACTTTCACTAGACTCATGACTAGCTCTTTGTCACTGGACTAGGTAGCATTAAGAATATTGCCACTACCACGAGCTACAAAAATGCAACTCTGCATTTCAACAATGAATTTCATCTGTAACAATTCTAAAAATAGACTAATAACAGAGCATTCAATGGAGTGGTGTTGGATTGACAGATATACACAAAAATAATAAAGCAAAGCACAGCTACACTAACAACAGACGATTTGCTGTTATTGCAAAGCAGCACTGCGCCACAATGATGCATTATAAGACAGTAAATCATGATAAGCATGAGAAGTAGACGTGATCAGGAAAACCAATGACATTTCTGAAATCAGACCTTATTTAATCAATCACTTACTTATGGAACATATTCAAATTTATATGCACACTAATTTTACCTTTAAGTCCCATATCAATCAGCAAAAATCAATAAATACAAAGATAAAGGAAGAAACAATGGAACACAACAAAATAGCTGGAAACAACAAGACATGGGCTATCCTGAATATCAAAGATACAGTTCCTGATTCACCCAGACAAGAAGCAGTAGCTGTATTCCATGCAGTAACAGGACATGATTGTTTGGCAGCACACTTGTACAAAATATTGATATATCCATCACCAAAGTGTGTCCTGTGCAACAATGAAAACACCATTATGACAACAGAACATCTTCATGTGTGCCCAGCCCAAGCTGGATAAAACTTAACATCATCACAACTACGATACAACATACAACTACTCGTATATTGGAAAGCAAGAAGGAGAATGGAGTTCATCCAAGTTCCTGGGCATTAGACTACTACTACCACCACCGCCGCCGCCGCCACCGCCACCACCACTACTACTACCACCACTGCCACTGCCACCACTACTACTACAACAACAGCAACTATTTTACCCTCCAGAATGTATAGTATATCTAGATGAAGATCAGCTACTTATATAAACTCTGTTATTACAAACTTACTCTGTTAAGCATTTATTTGACCTATTTTTAAATAATCTTTATATTCTATGTAATCTTCCGTTAAGTATTCTGAAAAATATTGGACCTGCATAAGAATATGAATAAAATTTTGTTCCTGTTCTAAAGTCCTTCAGTCAGCTCTTTTGATAACTGAGTATTATTATTTTCGTTCCGAATGGGTATTTGTTTTATTTTTAACACTACTGGATTTTGTACTGTGAGTTTTTGCCAAATTGTTAAATAAAGATTCCAATTAAGTTTTAATTTCTATTAGTATCTACTCTTTTTGATAGGTTTATCTAATTGTGTTGGCTTTGTATAGTGTGTAAAGCAACTGGTATGTTGCTTTATAGATGTACCTTTTGTAATTGCAACTGTTATGGGATACTCCATAGTGTCTAATTTGAACATAACAATTGAGCCAATTCTGATTATTTATAATCAAAAGCAATTCTGCCGTAACTAACAAATATGTTAAATGAAGGTCAGTTTTGTTTACTCAATATCTTACTTACTTTTGAAAATTAGGACATATTTCAGGAACCTTCGTTCCCATTTTCAGCTTTCAGCTGAAAGCTTTGAAAGAGTACTAGGTAAATACAATACAATACAATACAAGCCACTCATAGCAACACTAAAACCAGTAAGATATATCAAAATATATTCTTTCAAAACACACATTTAAAACTTACCAAAATGAAACCATGGTGAAAGGTTACTGAGAGCATTAACAGTTGGATCATTTCGTTTGCTGCCAAAAAGCTTAAGCCTTGAGGTGCAGAACTGCTCTAAAACTTTTAAGCCTGCCTTGGTTCCAGGTTTTGCCCAACTAACAGGAGGAACACTGCAATCTACTTCCAACCTATCTTCTGCTGCTTTCCAATCAATATCCTATGGACAAGAAGAGTACAATTAGGGTTATCCTGTAATGTTTCGTTAAAGCACAGCAAAGCCACTGTTACAGGTTATTCAGCATTCTATAATATTTTATAAAGAGTAAAGATTTGGTTATTGAATGCTAAAAGCTTCGAGGTACTTTTGCTAACATGTTTTTTATACAACACATTCACATAGACATTGTTCTAATGCTGCTGTAAGAGGGAAAGTATGATAGAAAGTTGACATTTCAATTATCAAATGTTTATTTATTTGGTGTGATGTGAAATAAATGTTATGGATTAAACTTGGGTAAATAATAATCCTTGTTATAGCATTGATAAATGATGCTCCCAACATAACATTTACAAGACAAATTTGAATAGCAAAATAAATGCTGTGTAATCTTGTATTGTAATAAAAATTAACAGTTATTAATTTAAAGATTTTAGGTTCAAATAATGATTAATGTTATCTGATTTGCATAGTTTATGAACATATTTGCTTCCTTTTTAAATTAAGAATAGGAAGTGAGCACCTTTAGAAGCAGTAAGATATTATGGCGATAAGTTTTCATTTCCAAAAACACTAGAATTTTTAATCTGCTAAAAGAAGTGGCTAGTAGAAAGCTGTTTCAGTTTCTTATAAGCATACAAAATAAAACTTGTATTGATGCTGCTGGAAGTCCACTTAATGAATACTTAAAATAATATGGATATTACTGTATTTATTTGTGTAGCATGTGCATGTGAGGTTGATGTATATCCTATGTTTAAAAGTAGCCTCCCCACCCCCCCCCCCAAAAAAAAAGGAAGATTGTGGTGAAGTTTATGCATTATAAACATAAACTCATATATAAAATATTAATATTCATTATTTAGAAACTTTTAAAAAGGTACAATAAAGGAATTATTCTGGACTGTGTCCATAGCATTCTATATGGTAAGAAGAGTGTTCATGCAAGCTGACAAGTTAGATTAAATACAATATACCCGCATTAAAATGGTGCATTGTGGTTAACATAAAATACTGTTGTGGCAGCCACACCTCGGAGAAAGATTAAATGTTAGTTACAGCACATCACTGCCTTTGTAACTGCTGGCCTGTAAAATGCAAAAATATGTCATCTCAAGGATAAGTAACGTTGCATGCATTTCTAGAAAATTTCAAAGTGCAGGGGCTTTGTTCATGGCACGAGCCGAGATCTTTTGATTTCCAGAGAGTTTGCCAATAATTCTGGACTATATAAGTGAGTCGGCACAGGCCAACAAGTCAATTGTGAGTTGCAAACAGTTCAATTGTTTGTGAGACTGAGAGTGTTGAGTTACCGTGTCAAGGATAGTAAGAGAGAACTGCTAAGTTGCAAGGTCAGGTAGTGAGAACTGTGATTTGTACAAGCATAAACAGTTGTTTGTTAAGCAAGAAGAAATATAGTGACATTAAAAACTCACTGAACTTGGCAACTTCTCACACTGGTGTCAGGAGGCAATGTTGGAAAAAATATTGGCCGAGATGCATCAGATGAACACAGAAATTAAAGCCAAATTGAAAAATGTAAACTCCAGAATGGAGAAGATGGAAAGCAAAGTAACAACAGTGAATTCTGCAATATAGAAGAGCAGGGGAAAAATGGAGGGCATATGGTGTTATCAACAAAATCGATAAACAACTAGCTGGCATACAGAAAGATGTGAAAACCTTGGCCAACATGTTAACACCCTAAAAGATGTTGGGGAATAGTCCTGGAGGACACTGGGGATTGGTTTAGCACCCTGGAAGGCAGAATCAATGCCAGGGCCAAGGAACTGGACACCAGGGTGGAACATATGTGAAGGACTCAAGAACTTAAAGGTCAAGGCACCAGGATGCAAAGCAACATCCACAGGCGTCAAGCCAGCAATCAAGTCAGTGGATCTATATGAGGGTTATGCGGGAATTCAGAAAAAAAGTTTTATCTAGAGTATAACTTGCACTTTTTTAAAATACTCTCCCTGGGCATTTATACATTTTTCTACCATTTGAAACCACTCTGACTCTAAGCTTCTTTAGGGATGCCACTTAGAGCTATGTTGTACTCTGCAATGGTCTTTTCATCACATGAAAACTGCTGCCCATGAATTTTTGCATTTGTCTTTGGGAACAGGAGGAACTCACATGGGTCCAGGCCAGGTGAATAGGGTGGCTACTGTAAGACTCACTTTTTCCTTCTGCAAGAAGTCCATTATTCTGGCAGCCCTGTGTGCTGAGCATGATATACAAGGTAGACAGATAGTAGTGTACAAATTTTTAAAACATTTAAGTTGCTAAGAAACAGATTTAACATACTTGTCATTAATTACAGAAGAAGAATGGATAAAACATTATAAACAACTTTGATATGATGACCGAGAGAAGGAAGAAAATAAAGAAGAGCAAGAGATAATACATGGTGATATAGATGATATCACAATGAAAGAGTTGGTAGCTTCATTAAAAGAAATGAAAAACCGAAAAGCAACAGAGGAGATGGAATAAATGCAGAGCTTTTGAAATATGGTGGACAAACATTGAATATTAGATTACTAAATTTTATGAATATGTGTTGGAAAACCTGCCAGATACCAAAGACATGGCTGAAAGCCAGGGTAATATCAATTTTTAAAAAGGGAGATAGAAGGAATTGCCATAATTACAGAGGAATAAGTCTTCTGAATATGGGCTACAAATTATACTCTAGAATTCTAAATAGAAGATTAAGAAATATTCTAGAACTATTGATAACAGAAGAACAGAATGGATTCAGAGTAGGCCGCTCTTGTACTGACGCTATCTTTACAGTGAAACAAATAATAGAAAGGAGAAGAGAATTTAATATGGAGACTCATATAGCCTTTATAGATTATGAAAAGGCTTTTGACCGAGTGAATAGAGAAATGTTGTGGAACTTCATGGATAAAAGAGGTTACCCTAAACATCTAATCAATGTATTAAAAAGTCTATATAATAATACAAGTATCAATATTAATATGAGACCTGGCAGATATAGTAGAGATATTTTAATAAATCAAGGCGTAAGACAGGGATGCAGTATTTCACCAAGCTTATTTATAATATATATGGACGACATTCTTAGAGAACGGTTTCAAAAGACGACGGGAGGAATACAGATTGCTCCTAATTTTACTATAGAGATGATACTGTTTGCAGATGATCAAATTTTAATATATGCTACTGAGAATGAATTACAAAAGGCAATTTACGAACTGCAGAAAGTTAGAAAGATGTACAATTTTAAAATCTCTACACAAAAACCAAAAACAATGGCCTTTCTTGGAAAATATAGTGTTAGAACAAAAATAATTTTGGATAATACTCCAATAGAACAGGTAACAAATTTTAAACATTTAGCAGCAGAAGTCACTTATAAATATTCTAGTCACTGTATGAGTAAACTAGCTACCTTCCAACATATATGTGGAGTAATAAATAGAATTTTAAGGGGAAAGACAAGGAAAGAGACACAGATAAAGTTTTATAAAGTGACCACATTGCCGGTTCTACTGTAAGGTTCTGAGACTTGGAAATTGAAAAGACAAGATATAAAAAAATTGCAAGCTGCAGAAATGAAATTCCTTAGATCTGTTAAAAGTTGCACCAGATTAGATACATTCAGAAATGAAGACATACGAAATGAATTATATGTACCCTTAATTGAAGAGAAAATATGTTAATATAAAGAACAGTGGACTCAACATGTATACTGAATGGATTCAAACCATTTTCCAAAACAAATTCTGGATTATAGACCAAGGAGAAGAAGAGACCTGGGACGACTTAGGAAATTATGGATAGATCCAATGTGAAGCTGGAATTGGCTTGAAGCCTAATCCTTGTACTGGAGAGGGAGAAGAAGACCAATCTTCTACAACCCATGAGATAAAAGTCATAGCTGAGTCTGATTTGCAAACCAACAATAATCCAGCTGCAAGGCGTGTTGGTCAGCAGTCAAGGAATCTGGTTTTCAACTGAAAGATACTGCTGATTGAATTTGTTTTGCCTGGACATTGTTGCCTTGCTGGGAGGAAGTACCTGCCAGGCTCTTGAATCCATCAAATTCCAATCAAAACATACAGGCCAGAGGTGTAAGCCAGCTGCGAAATATCCTGCCCTGCGAAATATCCAAGGAGCAAGCACAGACATGAGATTTGGGACTCCTGATTGAACACTTAAAGAGGAAGGCCAACTTGGGGCTGCTCCTGAGAGAAGTGCAGGCATGAAATAGGTTGAGTTGGGAAGACACCTCACCCAGGAATAGTGTGTTTAAGTCTTACTGGACCCAATGGACTCACTGAAGACCAAGAAAGGTCTTGTTCAGAGTTTGCGAGTCACCTGATGGGAAGATCCAGAGAGAGCAACTGATCCTTCCTTGGAGGTAGGTATGGATGTCCTGGAGGAAATGCATGTGGGGACTTTGTGAGGTAGAACAAGCTTCAACAAAGGCATTGTCCATTTTAAAGTTAGACAGACATTGTAACTAAGCTAAGGTATTTGCAGCAGTAGAGCAGAACTAACTCTACTAGCGAATGAGTTACTCCATGAGGAGGTATTTTAATGTCTCTGAGTGCCAAAATGTTAGATATGAATTGGATGGAAGCAACAAACTCTACTCCAGCCAATGCTACTGGTTGAGACTGCAGGCAAATGCTGAGAGACGGTGCTGGCTGCTAATATCACGTGTGAGTGGTAAGTCACGGTCCAAAAGCCAGGAACTGGGGTCACATGCAGCAGCATAATGTGGTAGAATCTTTTGAATTAATGCCATTGACATAGCTGGATCATTCCATGTCCATCAGCAATGATAAGTATCTGTTGGTGGTCATGGATTACTTCACTTGGTGCCTGGCAGTGTTCACCATGCCTAACCAGGAGGCAGAAAATGGAAAAAATGGGAGGACAGAAGTAGGAAATATAACTTGGTATTTGTTGGAATAGAAGAAAGGATGGGCTTCGATCCAAGGCAAGAGGTAAAGGAAGTGTTGGAGAAGCTACAAATGACCACTAGTAACTATGAAATGTGCGAAGCATTTAGATTTGGAAGAAGAAACATTCTAGCAAAATTTACAAGTACATGTACAACTTACAACATACTGAAACGGACAAAAAACTGAGAGAAACAAACCAAGGCTTATCATATGACCTAAGGCAGCAAATGAAGAAATCATTAGAACAGAGAAGACGAGCAAAAGGTGAGGAGAAACAGGTAGACATAAGAGGTTTAAAATTATGGACAGATGGGCAAATTGCAGAGGAAAGTGATGAGTGAGGAAACACAGAAAATTAACAAGTTAGTCATATTGCATTTCAAAGAATCGCTGAGATGAGAAAGACACATCAACTCAACGACAGATGCGAGAGAGAAAAAAGAGGGGCAATTAGCAAGTAACAAGGTGATACAGAAGAAGGAGAAGAAAGAAGCTATGATTAGTCACAATTATTCAAGGGAGAAAAAAGATGGCGGCAGGAAATTGGAAATGATATGAGCAGACGGCCAAGGAGCAGTGAGTAGAAACGAAGATGCTAGTGCAAGTTATTCAAACAACACAGGGGTAATTCCATAGTTGAGTAGAAATAAATCGGGTAAACAAGAAGAGGTGGGATATGACCAGGTGGAATGGAAGGACAGAGAGACAGGCATTATGTATGTGGGTAGTTTGAAACTGGAGAAGGGCAAGCAGAAAAGTCCAGCTCGTCTTTGGAAAGATATTAAATCAAAAAATCTGATGTGTAGCACTCACATGACTTTCTTCACCCTTGTACTAACCATTTCTACAAACTCATTCCTTTGCAGAAATTATCTTATGCTTATTTCCTTGTAGGTTGAAGGGGAATATTAGAATACAGTAGGCTTTGGGCGATAGTCAAATCTTTTAAAGCTTTGAGATAACTTTCTCTTTGCACAATTAACATGTAAAAAAATGAACAACGATTTTCCATTTCACAAAAGTTTTAAGTTTTCCGAAACTGACACAAATAACAAGGAATATCTTCGTAATGGTTCACTCTACAAAAAAATTTATTTAGACATAAATTGTGTGTTTTAGCGAGATCTACATTTTTTGTACTGACTCAGGGGTCTCCGTCTAGGGGATATGTGGATGGCGACCACAAGGTACCCAAGCTGAGCAGAACATTACTTCCACTTACTGGTGTTTTGCTCCTCACTGTAGCTTTTCTATCTGACCTTACCTTGGTCATCTCTTATTCTCTTCCGACCCCGATGCTATTAGGGTTCCCGAGGGCTAGGGAGTCTTTATTTTTCCAACCTCTCCATTTCTCTATAAAATCTTAACCCCTAACATGCTGACCTGTCATGGCATGTAATACGTCCTCTGGTTGGTGATCAGAGGATATGGTCGGTGAATTTATTTTGATAATTCTCCCGGTCAGATCCATGAGACCTGTAAACCAACGACAGGCGTGGTTCTCCAGACATTCTGGGGGTTGTGAGAGAGCAATGTCACTGCCAAAACATAAAAATATGGTGCTCTCTAAAAAGTGGTTACTATTACAGCTATTGCTCTCTTCAATATCATCAGTGAAAAATATTGGAGAAGAAGAGGATTAATGACTTCATTGTCAGAAATCCAGCATTAGCTAACAACAACATAATTACCTTATGGCTTATTTCCTTGTATGCGCAAGGGGAATATTAGAATACAGTAGGCTTTGTGCGATAGTTAAATCTTTAAAAGCTTTGAGATTCCATTCTCTTTGCACACTTAACACATAAAAAAATGAACAACGATGTTCCATTTCACGAAAGTTATGTTTTCTGGAACTCACACACATATCAAGGAATATCTCTGAAATGGTTCAACCTACAAGAAAATTTATTTGGACATAAATTGTGTATTTTAGCAAGATCTACATTTTTTGTATGGTATGATTTGGTCTATCTCTAATGGTTTACCAGTTATGCAAAAGTCGTCCAGAGGAAATGCGACTACAGGGGCTATAGCTAGAAAATTCAAGATATACATTTCATTTGTCATAAAAATATCTCAAACATATGACATTTTAATCAAAATTGTTAGAGCCATTTTCAAGAAAATAAAAATTTTTGAAAAATTTTCCATCTAAAGGGTAATTTAGGGTGGGGCTATTTTCTTCAAAATCTTTGTGTCGTATCCTTGAAAGACATTAAACTTAAATACCAACTTTGGTTTTTAACCTACTTTTTGTTTTTCAGTTACACTGTCCAGACACACACACACAGACCTTTTTCTAAAAATGATTTTGTTGGATTCAGGGGTTCTCAAAACATATATTTCCGGTGAAATCTTGACATCGAATTTTTGGGTGGAGTACAATACTTCCCCTACTTACCAGTAGAGAAAGTAAAAAGGGAGGGCAATGGTGTTCCACGCCGTGTGACAAGGAAGAACAAGTGATCAAGCGAACTGTGTTCAGGGGTGGTACAAGGGATGGAAA
Organism: Tenodera sinensis; assembly: GCA_030765045.1. Lineage (NCBI taxonomy): Eukaryota > Metazoa > Arthropoda > Insecta > Mantodea > Mantidae > Tenodera > Tenodera sinensis. The sequence continues at coordinate 81,721,202 of CM060967.1, forward strand.
TAAAAGTTTAGGGTTAATGTCAAGTAAGCATTGTAAAAAAAAATGTGAAAGTTAAGTGAGGAAAGGAAGTGGAAGTGATATAGAGCTATGAAGAAAATGGATAAGTGAGGTATAGGGAATTATTAACAAATGATCAGGACACAAGAAAAATGAGAGGGAAAATAAATTTTACAATGGAATGCATAATCTAAAACAGGAATCATCTTAGGGAAAAGATAGTATAAGAGAATTTGGTGAAATTAAGTGAATCAAAAAGACAAAAGTTAAAAACACAGGTCTGAACAAGGTTAATTATCTGTAGTCAAAGAATAAATAGCACACGTCAAAAATTATATGTAGAAAATCACAAAGGGCTGTCCCATGACAGATGGGCTAGGGTCCAAGTTCATGGGCAGCCCAACCTATATATGCTTTGGTAAATTCATATTCAAATTCAAACCAGGAGGCGAAGTTGATTGTAGACTGCATGGTGGAAGAACTGTCCTGTCACTTTGGAGTACCATTAGATCAACCCAGTGATCAGAGCACAAACTTTGAGCCAAAACTGATGAAGTAGCACTAGAGCGGCTTGGAATGGCCTAAACCTGAACAACCCTCTCCATTTGCAGTAGAACAGCATAGTCAAGTGATATATCTAGAAGAACACCTGAAGAAGGTGGTGGCCTATCACTAGAGTAACTAGGATATCAGGGCGCCGCTTTTCTTGGCGGCTTAATGTTCAACAATACATGACACAACTGGATTGATACCAGCCAGCTTGTTATTTGGCAAGGAGTTATCTTCTGTGCAACCTAATGTTTAGAAGCCCTCTGCGGTAGAACAGCTAGCAGTCAACTGCTAGAACCTCATGGACTGTCTTCATGATGACCCATCAACACACTCATAGCGAGCAACCAGATGGAGATCTGCTACAACTGGCAAGCTAACAGCCAAGTTTTCCAACAGGGTGATCTTGGTGTGGTTGCCATCACCCTACCTGGACCAAAGAGCATTACCCTAAGCTTCACAACAGAAGGACCATATCACACAAGGAGGATCAATGATGTAGACTACCATATACAGAAGCTCCCCCAAGGGAAGATGCTGGTAGTACACAAACCATCTGGGCTGCTGGGACAACCTGAGGAAAGAGCAGATTGTATGCACCGCAAAGCTAGCAGTTAGCGCATAACGGTCCAATCTACACTGGTGCGGCTAACAACCGACCAGTCCACTCTTCAGAACAATAGCCTGTGCAGAATAGCCTCATGTGCCACTTCCCTGCTTGTCAGAGTTCCATTTTCAAAAAGTTTGCTTTGTATTCAGGGCCCATATAAGAAGCTGACTAGTGTCTAGTAGAAGTTGAATTTCAGTTGAGATCGCTGGACAATGCAAAGTGCAGTTCAGTTGCAATTTCATTTGATAGATCAGTTTTGTTTGTTCTGAGTGTGCAACAGTGTCTCAAATGTATTGCTTGTGCTATGCTAACTACCAGTGGCATATGTTGAGATTGTGACTTGGGCTATCACTAGGCCTACCAGATCTGGGCCATAAGGGATTGTTGATCAACCCCCATTAGGCATGTACCCTGGTAGAGCACTGTTGGTTGCATGGGATCTAGCAGACCCGTGCTATATTTTTGTGCTTATATGCTCGTATTTATTTTTTTAAACTTCATTTTTTCTTCATTCCCATGTTTAGCTTCATTTAGCTTAAATATACATGACTTTTATTAGCATTAATTTACTATAGCGCATCCCACCCTTAGAAGACAGTACACATTAAATGGAGCACAGTGTTGCAACATGTACTAGTTGCGAATCTTTCTCCGCACGCGACCCCAAGGTGGCCAGAGTCCTGTACTTAGTCCTTCAATTGCTGCTTAATGGACACTTTTAACTTTGGTATCCCTCCACGCCTTTGTCACTGTATGGCCTAAATTTACAAATAACCCGTCTGTATAAACAACTGATTTCCCCTGGCCCCTAAACCTTTTATGTCTTTTAGATATTTATGTCGCCATCTGGTGATATCGTCTCTTTCTATTAATATGCACTTCTTACCCCTTCTTTCATATTCGAACCCCAGATCATGTAAGAAGCAACTAAGAGTGACCCTTGAGAAATCTGATAGGGTCTCATCACTGTTGACCTGTGACAAAATTATATTCAGCGTGGGGGGAATATTTGAAAACAGTAAAGAATGAACAATTTGCCACACTCCACTTTGCACTATTCCATCATATTGCGTTAACCTAGCTGTTTTTTTTTATTTCCCTGCCCTTTTTGCTTTCTTTTTCAATGGCGTTCTTAGAGGTCCTTTCATTACTTCATTTTTAATCCTATACACTACTGCTTCTGAACACCCGATAGCCTTAGCTGTTTCTTTCACTGCCTTACATGCATTTTACTTGAAAAATAATCTAACACATTCATAATTATTTGGCGTTCCTTACTTCTTAATTTACCAACAGATCGTCTCTTCCTAGTTTCCCCCTCCTAACTACAAATATTTAAGAAAATATTAAACAAATAACGCAATAACAGCTCATAGATTCCACACAGTTACACACACGACTTCTTTTGAACTAATGCTAGTGCTGCTCCTTATACTATCTTTTGTGTCAGGCCTGGCGCGAGAATATGCTGAATAATGAATACGTTTTGTTTGCCTTATTGGATAAAAGAAAGAGGTTAAGGCTTTTTGGTTTATTTTAAAAGCTTTCTCCAACCCTCCTCAACATTTGTTCTCGCTGGTTCCCTGATGTAAACTCAATAACAAAAAAGTTTCACACTGCGTAACTTTTGCAGTGCACAGATATATAATTGTCCGAAATCATTTAATTTAAAAAATTATAACACTTAACTGAGTAAACATAGAGAATTCAAAGTAGGCAGGTAGTAGCACTATAGTTTACTCTACCTAAGAACAAAATATAGACGCATTCTAGCAGTTTGTTAGTTAGTGCGTGATGGGTATAGAAACAGCAAATATCGGACTTCTATTGGAAAAAAAACGTTTTCTGAGGAAATATGGGCCTATAGAAATGTATAATGACTCTAAAAAGGATATAACCTGATGGAGAAAAAAATTCTCCATAGGATAATGTGTTATTTATACCATGCTATTAGGAACCTGGCAACAGCGCGAGGGTAGAAAAGGACGCGGCTAATGGCAACTTGTATGCGCTAGATAGAGACAGAGATATCCCATTTAACTCCATACTGTCATCTAAGAGAGGGACAAGGTATAGATAGATCAAAGATAAAATGTAGTGTTAATACAGTACACATTATAATTTGTACTACACTACATGGAAAGGTAATAAATTGTGATCTTTGGGTATCAAACTTGTTATTTGAAATGTACCTAGAGTGGAATGTGAGAAAAAAGCAGGTAAACCATTAAGAGAAAGAATTTTCAGGTTTCCTTACTAATATTCACAGACTGGGGAAGTATAAGAACTACATCAATCAATCTATTCAACACATTTCTATTTCCTTAAATCTTTCATTATGCAAACAGTGAACAATTTTTTTCTGATAATCCAATGAATGGTCTGTCTGTTGAGTGTCAAAAGTTTTTAAAGCTGTAAAAGATTTTATATGCGTCTCCTACATGTATCTCAAAGCTGGGATTAAATACGCTAAATTTGTGAAACTCATATTCCAGGGCATTTTCTTGGTTGCAAACATGCATAGCCAGCAATACAGTTGATTTAATTTGCATAAGTCAGTCAGCCACACATACTTATAATTGTTTATATTAAAATACCTTTTGTAAGTATTCTTACTTCTTTTGTCTCTGCTATCACTGCAAGTGCAGAAGAGCTGAGTAGGCCTTCCCTGTTTTACCATTACTAGTTTATCTTCATTTTTCAACTGCAAGTATGGTCATTTTACTAATTGTTTTACTACACATTGTTCTTCCATTTCAAAGCATTAGTACTAGCAACTACCTTGGTACACTGTACACTATGAAATAAATATTAGTAATACAACTATTGAGCCCCATAACAATCACACAATTAAAAACACATTCTTTCTTGCTTTCAACTCCACATACAGCCAATCATGTTCATACGGCACATTTCAGAGATGCTCATGTGAGTATAGCAACATGGGGTTCTGAAGCCTTGGCATGCTTATTCCTGCATTCTGCCACCTCACCTCACCTCTCAGTTATTTACCCCACCTACAACTAGCCAATCACTACTGTAGCCAGCACAACAATGCCCCGCCCACCCCCACCCATATAAACAACCGTAACAGACGTTAACGGTCTTTACTTCCACTACTTCTCTGCTTCCACATTCAAACTCTAACCAGTGCAGACGGAGCATCGTGTTACCCTGATGATGCCAAGCACAGTACTTGGCGAAACGTTGGTATCTACCATGCATTCTAGACCATGGCCTACAAGCCCGGAAGAACTAAACACTTCAAATACACAGGTAAAAGTTTGGTTTCACTCTTTTACTCATTAAGTGCTGGTTATATTTTAATGTTTAGAATATTCAGTAAGTGGAAATTTGGTCAGCAAATTCTTCTATGTGTAAAAGTGAAAAATAGAAAAACTGGCTTGAGAATTTAATGCCATTCTGGCAGTTTGTCACAATAGCTCAGTGGTTAGAGCGTCCGCCCGGCAAGCGGAAGGCCTGTGGTTCAAATCCCAGTTGTGGCATTGAATTTTTAAGTTCCAGTTCTACCTCTTAGAAAAATAACTTATTAATAATACTGAAACAAATCATCTTCACAAAAACTACTTTACCCTTACCTGAGCAACATGCTTGCTTGAATGTGGATGCTTTATAACAGGTGGAAACTGTGTTAAAAATTCTGGTAGTTTTGAGTTTATCTTGTTGCGTATGGTTCTTGCTCCATATTCTAGTTTATCTGATGCATGCCAGCATGGAACTATGTTGTGAGCATCTACCTAAAATTTTTTTAAAAAATCATAATTATACATTATGTATTATGACATACTGTTCTTATATCATTAATAATAACTAGGGCTAGGAAGTTCATGCATTTGCATGTTTTTTCTTAGGGGTTAAAAATGTATGCTTTTACGTTATGTGCACGAATTATAGAATTTTCAGTTATTTGGACATGATTTTATAGTGCATACAACTGCATATTTTCTTGATTTTGATAAATGCATATTATTTCAATATTATAGCCCCTATATTGCATATTTTAATGATTTTTATGGTTTCTTTATTATTTTTTCCATCTGGATAATATTTTTCATATTGGTAGTATTGCACATGATGATACAACTCACGAAGATTTCAATATTATAGCCCCTGTATTGCACATTTTAATGATTTTTATGGATTTTTATTATTTTTTTCCATCTGGATAATATTTTTCATATTGGTAGTGTTGCACATGATGACACAATTCGTTAGGTGGCAAGAACTAATTTTGAGTCATGCTCTCATGCAGTGAATTCCGTTTGCACCCTTTCATTATATGTATGTGCGTAGAGAATAATCAGTGCATTATCTGAGAGGTTTATATTAACAAAGATAAAGTGCAGGTCAACGTTTTGAGCAGCACGATTATAGCAACGCTTGCCTGTCCACCAGCAGTTGTATCGTGGTCTTCAAACATAACATTATTGTGAACTGGTTCCCACCAAATAAAATTAGGCATATAAAATGTTAAAAAGCTCTTCAAATGCCGAAAATAAAACCAACTTCGAGTGCTAGATTAATTAATTTACAGAAAGAGTTTTCGGGTGACTTAATATCTACAGAATACAGATAATAGGGAACTGTTTTGTGGAGCGTGTGAGAAAAATGTAGGGAGTGAGAAAAGATATATAATAGTTCAGCACATAAACACCAAAACATAAGGAGAATTTAATCAGAAAACTAGCAAACAAAGAACCTGTTCAAAAACAGCTAGTAGAGTGTTTAGGAAGTACGGTTACTGAATTTTCCTATGGCCTGTGCCAAGCATTTTTAGCTGCTGATATTGCCTTGTTCAAAATTAATAATCCGACATTTAAAAACTTTCTTTCCAAGTACACTCGACAACATGTGCCTGCAGAAAGTACACTGTGTAAGGCTTATGTAGGACATTGTTACAATAATGTATTGTCAAATATACAAAATCAATTAGCGGATCAGTTTTTGTGGTTGTTGATGAACGCCGTTCTATTGCTAATATAATCGTGGGTGCTTTAATGAACAAAAGACTACACCTTATCTTCTTAATTTGAGCAAATTGTCGGCCACTGGCAATGTAACTGTGACCCAGTTTGTGACGGACTCTTTGAAATTACTATGGCCATGTGGAATCAAATACGACCGGTTACTTTCATTTGTTACTGATGCAGGTCCTTATATGGTAAAATCACGACAAACTCTGAAATGTATTTTTCCTCACTTAATTCATATAACTTGTTTGGCACACACTCTTCATCATATTTCTGAGACAATACGTGATTCTTTCCCATGGATCTCCCTTGCATGAATCACTTACTGTCTTTGAAAAAATAATATGTAATCTAAGTTCGGTTCCTGGTAGCATAGGACAAAAAGTGAAAGAGAAAGTGAATTATGTAATTTCAAAATATTCTGGTTATAAACAGATGTGCGATATTTGAGACATCCTCGAAAGAAAACCATCTGTCACACCAAGAGACTTGACTCTCTCTGTGAAGCAGTTAACATCATTTAAATATGCCCTGATAACATCTTGTGACGTGGAGAGAAGTTTTTCACGTTACAAAAGTGTTTTGCGAGACAACAGCCGATGTTTTACAGTTGAAAATTTGTGCAAAGTGTTGGTTGTGAACTACAATTTAGCAGTTAATACTAGCAGCAGGACCACTTCTGCTTCAACCTTTATGGAATAAGGTAACTTGATTTATTATTTATACTAACTCGTCTTGTCTACCGCAAAGGAACATTAGTTGTTTTAATTAAATAGTGCATATTTCTTGGCATATTTTCAAGTTTTTAAGAGCATATCTGCATGCATATTTCAGTGTTTTTAGGGCATGAACTTCCGAGCTCTAATAATAACTGTTAAATTAACTATGATTAAAGCCAATGAAGTACAGTGTGTGCACAAAGTCTGTATACCTCTGTACTAAATTTAAAATTACATGAGCAAATATGTTTTTTTGAAGTTGGTATATATTCATATTATTCTCCTGTCAGACACCATTGTTGATGACTTCGCTAGTTTGATTGTTGTCACTCTTATGACAACAAATCAACAAATCCTATGAATCAAATTAGTTGATACTGAGATATTGAGAAAGAATGGCTGATACAAGTGATTACACAATTGAGGAACGCGTAGTGTCCACTGTGTGGGTTCATGAGCATCAAATTAATGGCAAATCACTGAAAAATGTCATGGACAATTTCATTGCATGGTTTGTGAAAGCAGCACCGACAATATGAATGGAAAACATTTTTAACAGACAATGTTTGCGATGCAACAAGAAGTGGAAGACTATCCACCAGACTTGGACTTTGTGCTGACATGGAAAAATCTATCCAACAATCTCCGGTTAAATCCTTAAGGAAACATGCTGCAGAGTTAGGGGTACCGGAATTAACCATGAGGAAACACATTAAAGTGGATCTGAAAATGAAGTATAGGTGTCCATTGAATATGAACAGATTATCAGATGCTGATTTGGAGACACGTGTTAATGCTTGTGGTCAGATGCTGCAACAATTCCAAAGAATGTCTGAGAAGGCAAAAGTCATGTTCACAGACAAATGTGTGATTTATCGCAGTTCCCGTAACTGTAATGTTTATTTCTGGGAAAGAGAAAATACAAATTTTTTCGAAGAAATCAAGCGCAACCCACCACATGTCATGGTCTGGGCCGGAATGACACAAACTTATCTGTTCGGCCCATATGTTTTGATGGTCCTGTTAATCAGAACACTTATCTCCAGATGATTGATGACTGGCTCCTCCCACAGCTGCAAAATGCGGGAATCTTAAACAGTGTTTGGTTTCAATATGATGGGGTGCCAGCTCACTTCGCAGTGGCTGTTCGACGTCTGAATGCAGTCTTTGGAAATCGTTGCATCGGTAGAGGATCGGACAATGTCACATGGCCTCCAAGGAGCTCTTATCTAACAACTCCAGATAATGCACTATGGGGTTACATCAAAGAGAAGGTGCAGAAGCAGTGGTATGCTACAACTGGTGAACTGCAAAATGCGGTGCGAGTAGCTTTCCAGACATTGACTCCAATGATGTTGAGTAAGATGAACACGAGAACATGGCGGCGTATTCAGCTGTGCAGAGACAATGGGGGGGACACATACTGATGTTTTGGAGTCCTAAGATGTAAGGAGAAACATTTAATTACATAAATATTGGAAATTTGTACATTTATTTCACGTCAGTTTGAATTTAATATAGGAGTATACGAACTTTGTCCGCACACTGTACATCAATTTTTGTTAAAAATAATGTTAGGAAACACCTGTGGAAGAAAGCAAATACAGTGGAATCCTGATAACTCGACCTAATGTGGGCTGAGAGGCTGTCTAGTTTTACGGAATAAGGGATCTGTTATTCACAACTCATAACATAATACTGCAAATTACATAAATACATATTCTAGCAATATATAGGAAACAAATAACTTATTCTAAAATGTATTACATATTACTATGTTCCCATTTGTCTGGTCTCTGTAACATCCAATTTTATTTCCATTGTCATGTTAATCTGTCTTTTCTTCTCATTCAATATTATCACTGGCACAAATATCTCACCAGAAAGCCTGAAATCTTGAGAGCTGCACTGTAACCAGAAATATGTATCTGAAAGATTAGGACTTACCATGTACAGACACATTTCTTAGACGTGACAAATGACCTTGCTAGGATCTGCACTAGTGACATCATACAAATTGATGATGCAGGTAACACCTCTGTTTACTTCCTTGAAATAAACAAGACATGCTTATTATGCAAGTGGGCACTATACCTGATCACGCATGGTCCATGATGTTATGTACTACATGGAAGTTGGAAAGATAACCTGACACCTCTATGGTATTATAAATACAAAAGTGAACTCGATCATAAGCCACTATGAATTTGTAACTAAAAAAATATCTTTGTACTGGGTAATGCAATAAACCTTCAAACCTTCCTAATAAGTGTTTGTGCTATGTATCCACATCATTAGCGACAAGTTAATAATCTGAAAATGGTCTGCTGGTAGTGTTCTGAACAGATACCAAAGGTCAATACATGATCAGCCTTTTGTCACTGTGAGGGAGAATGCAGTAGATTGTACATGTATACTAATTTAAATTTACTTATACTAAATAGGTAGATTATGGAAATTATTACAGTCAAGTTTAATGATAAGAAATCTGATGTATTGCACTCACATGACTTTCTCCACTCTTGTATTGACCATTCCTAGAAACTATTATCCCTACATCTTCTCCATGTTAGTTGAGATAAACATTTGCAGAAATTATCCTATTTGCTTATTTCCTTGTAGGTGGAAGGGGAATGTGGGAATACAGTAGGCTTTGAGTGATAGTCAAATGTTTTAAAGCTTTCATGTTCCATTCTCTTTGCATGGTTAACATATAAAAAAAAATGATTAACCATTTTCCATTTGACAGAAGTATAAGTTCTCCAAAACTCACCAAATAACAAGACACATCTCCAAAATGGTTCACTCTACAAAAAAATTTATTCAGACATAAATTGTGTATTTTAGAAAGATCTACATTTTTTTGTATAGTAAGATTGGGTATATCTCTAACGGTTTACCACTTATGCAAAAGTCGTCCAGAGTAAATATGACTACAGGAGCTACAACCAGAAAATTCAAGATATAAATTTTATTTGCCATAAAAATATCTCAAACATATGGCATTTTAATCAAAATCGTTTGAGCCATTTTCAAGAAAATCAAAATTTTCAAAACATTTTCCATGTAAAGGGTAGTTTACGCTGAAGCAATTTTCTTCAAAATCTTTGTGTTGCATCCTTGAAAGACATTAAACTTAAATACCAGCTTTGGCGTTTAACTGACTTTTTGTTTTTGAGCTATGCTGTACACACACACACACACACACATGCACGTGCACGTGTGCACACATACACGCGAGCACACACATGTGCACACACACACTGGTGAACTCTCAACATTGAATTTTTGGGGTGGAATACAATACTTCCTCTACTTTACTATATGTAGTAGAGAAAGTAATAATGAAACAATTAAATTAAAAAAGGTTGTTGAGTTACATGTAATGTCAAGTTATTGAGAGTCAAGTTATCAAGATTCTACTGTACTGGCATTTGTCTTCATTCATAAAGTTACATGATAAGTTGATCTGGAAACGGTTTGGGAGAGATTTAATAAAACTTAAAAGTTGTTCTAAAATTGGAAATACATATTTACACTTATTCATGCACATTGTAACTAATATTGTGTAAATAGCATACTAGACTTTATGCTGATTTTGAAAATAATTCACTAAGATACTGGGTGCAAACTGTGCTGAAAGTTATGCTATGCTGTACACAAGGTATTAAATTCATAAATTCAGTTTAGGAATGCTTTCTATGTGCGTTAGAAGTTGAATAGCAAATGTTAACGGTGAACCTATGCAGTTGTCACCGTCATCATTCAATTCACTTGAGCAATTGATGCTCCCACTTACTGCAAAGCAGCGTCTACATTGCTTTTATCTTCTGAGCTAAATATCTCAAAATAAGGAGAACTGCTGCTTAATTCATTGAGTATTGACAATATTTCGCTATCTTTCAGAGTTTGGTTTGATGCATCTCCACATATCACACAAAAAGCTCTAAAAACACAGAACTACTCACACATACATGAGAACTATCACAACCTTAGAGCACGAATCCCCTTTGAACATATTTTAACGAGTTACAAATAACATCTTGCATACTCCTGACAACTAGGATAATTGTGCAAAACATTAAATAAATGCAGCCACAAAATCTCAGTTGATAACTACATTGACCTCAACCTTAAGGGTTGTGATTATGTTCACATCTCGACAAGGAAGAGTTAATATCTCAATTGCTGCTTGTTTTGGTTTTTGTCAGTGAAGGCTAGTACTGACAGTAAGGGACTATGAGTAATTAAAATAATGTGTTTGATGAAATTATATTTATCTTGTAACATTAAAACAATTTTTGTTACTGTAAAATTGAGTCACTTAACATCACTTGCATGTACTTGTCTTGACCAGTTTCAAGAGTTACTACTTGCTACTACAATTTTTTTTTTTTTTTTTTGCCTATCAGTCTCTCTGCTGCAAAACATAAAATTATATATTTTAAATATTTGAATGCAATCAACACCAGCGAGAAAGAATAGAAGCAGGATGTCACTGTGAGGGCACTTCTTTGCAGCACAAAATTCCCACATGGTCATAATTTGGATGCAACTAGGAGTTTGTAGTAGTTTTTTACTTTCTCTACTGGTAAGTAGGGGAAGTATTGTATTCCACCCAAAAATTTGATGTCGAGATTTCACTGGAAATGTATGTTTTGAGACCTCCTGAATCCAAAAAAAGCATTTTTAGAAAAAGTTCCGTGTGTGTGTGTCTGTGGGTCTGTGTGTGTGTCTGTGGACAGCATAACTCAAAAACGAAGTCAGTTAAAAACCAAAGTTGGTATTTAAGTTTAATGTCTTTCAAGGATGCGACACGAAGATTTTGAAGAAAATAGCCCCACCCTAAACTACCCTTTACATGGAACATTTTTCAAAAATTTTGAGTTTCTTGAAAATGGCTCTAACGATTTTGATTAAAATGCCATGTTTGAGATATTTTTATGACAAATGAAATGTATATCTTCAATTTTCTGGCTATAGCCCCTGTAGTCGTATTTACTCTGGACGACTTTTGCATAACTGGTAAACCTTTAGAGATAGACCAAATCGTACTATACAAAAAATGTAGATCTTGCTAAAATACACAATTTATCTCTCAATAAATTTTCTTGTAGGGTGAACCATTTCGGAGATATACCTTGTTATGTGTGTGAGTTTCGGAAAACTTGGAACTTTCGTGAAATGGGTCATCGTTGTTCATTTTTTTATATGTTACGTGTACAAAGAGAACGGAATCTCAAAGCTTTAAAAGATTTGACTATCACACAAAGCCTACTGTATTCCCCTTGCACCTATAAGGAAATAACCAATAAGATATTTTGTACAAATGTTTATCTTAACTAACACGAAGAAGATATAGGAATAATGGTTTGTAAGAATGGTTAGTACAAGAGTAGAGAAAGTCATGTGAGTGCAACACATCAGATTTTTTTTGGCTAAAATACTGAACAAATGCATTCTAGACTACACAGGAAATTATTCAGAAAGTGCAGGTGTTCAGGTTTCCAAAAGATGTAGACGATGAAAATGGGTTTTACCTGTCCCCCTTTAGTAATTTCGCACAGTCATTATACTGTAAGTAAGCAAGTTAATAATATATCATTACAATAATGAAGTCAAAGGTCAATTAGTTGTAAGATATTTCAGATTCAGATTTATTCACCAAGAAAATTCATACAGAATATAGGCTTTGTCAAAATTGTGTGTGAGTGTGCGCGCGCGCGCGCGCGTGTGCGTGTGCGTGTGCGTGTGCGTGTGCGTGTGCGCGCGTGCGCGCGTGCGTGCGTGCGTGCGTGCGTGCGTGTGTGCGTGTGTGTGTGTGTGTGTGTGTGTGTGTGTGTGTGTGTGTGTGTGTGTGTGTGTGTGTGTCTAACACTCAGAATTTGATTATAAAGTCATTCTTCTTCTTGCCTCCCAATATTTAGACTAGATCTTCTTGATTTTGGAGAATTTCACATACAATTAGGTTCATTAATTCATTTTTTTTTTACATTAACAGCACTGTGGGGAAGTCATTAATCCAATTTTGAACAAATGTACACTCAGACAATCATGGCTTGAGATTAATCTGAACAAAATTGTCAAAATTGTTAAGACGGACATTATCATATTAACAATATACAAAAAAGGTAATAATGTTATATTACAGATAACATACTATAATTAAATACTTCTCCATAGCTATGGAGATTGAGGTTAGCAACTGAACCAATCTGAGTATTTTAATATTTATTTATATGGCTGACACAGAGTCTGCATGCTGATGTTGATTTGAAATACTATGGAGCCCACAGAATACAATCATACTTAACTTGCTTAGATATACTTTTGTTTTATAGTATGGTGACTCCTGATGGGAGTATATCCATGGGACTATTATAGTTAGTTCCAAAGCATTCGATGACTTGGGGCCCTAATGACCTAGCTGTCGACGGGCCCTTAAACCCTACTCACTCACTCACCCCAAAGCATTCGACAGTTGTATGTAAGTATGTTGTAGTTTTTGGTTAAAATAACACATTTATTAGCTAATGAAACTACATTATTGCATTACATAACATAAAACAATGTAACTAGACATGCAAAACAAAACTCTTTTGTTGATTAAGTTACTAATAACATTACATGAGAAAACAAAGTGAGTCATGCTAAAGAGATCATTAAAGAATAGCAACTCGTTTTCACAGTCCGTGTATCATGAGTCACCACATACTATTCCCTCCCCAGTGACAATGTTTAGATACCGTGATGGGAAGTGCACTGTACGGTCTGAATGTGTCATATGCTGGGTTGACTGTTTGGTGACTGGAGAGCTGATCTTAGGAGCTGGTTGCACCATCAACTGGGATTTCACAGATGGTGTAGAGTTCATATCGTGGAGCAGAAAGGCTGGCTTAAGCCTGTTGATGGAAACTATCTGCTGACCAAGAGGTGTCTCCACAGTGAAGTACTTCTCAGCATGTTTAAGTACTTGATATGGTCCATTGTAGACTGGCTGGAGTGGTTTCCGCATTACATCCTATTGGATGAACACATGTGATGAAGTCAAACTCTGGGTGGATGAATACAGATTTTGCAGAGTGATGACGAATGCTGACTGGCTTTAGTGATGCCATGTGCTGCTTCAGATTGAAGACAAAGGGATGTCACATGCCATTGACGTTGAATCCAGAAAATCAGATGGAAGCATGATAGCAACACCATAGGTCACCATTTCTGCTGGAGTGATATTATGTTCTGGTGTTACATAAGAACGGAGGCCCAATAAGATGGTGGGCAAGTGGTTGACCCAGTCATCTGAAATGCAGGCTCTTAAGTCTACCTTGAGATTGCGATGCCAACGTTCAACTTTCCCATTTGATGCTGGATGGCAAGCAGTAGTTTTAATGTGCTGTATGCCCAAGGCTTTTGTGAGATTGGCAAACAGCTGGCAGTCGAACTGTCTTCCTCTGTCGGTGGTGATAATTTTAGGTACCCCAAAATGTGCAATCCATGAAATCAAGGGAGAACTTGCCACAGATTCTGCAGTGATGTACTTTAGTGGTACTGCTTCTGGCCAGCGTGTGAATCTGTCTATTATCGTAAGCAGGTATGTAAAGCCTTGAGAACAAGGTAGTGGTCCCATAATATCCACATGGATATGAGAAAATTGTTCACTGGCTTGACTAAATGTTCCAGTAGGACTACTTGTGTGTCTGTAAACTTTTGCTCGTTGACAAGGGATACAGGTTTTGGTCCACAGTTTTACATCTTGTTTGAGCGAAGGCCAAACAAAACGCTGCCAAATTTGGTCCACTGTACCTTTGATACCTGGGTGAGCTAAGTCATGTAATGCATGGAAGACTTTTTGTCTGTAGGTGGGTGGAACGTAAGGTCTGAGTTTATTTGTAGAATTGTCACACAGCAACTCAGATCCGTCAGGTAACATAATCATGGTGAATTTCAAAGAACAGCATTCTGATATCTTGAGACTTTCCAGTTCTGGATCATTCTCTTGTAACCTTGCAATGTCTTCGTATGAAATGCTTGCTGGCAATACAATGTCTGCAATCCTGGAACATGTGTCGGCCAGAATATTACATCCCCCTGGAAGGTACTGAATATCAGTAGTGAACTGAGCAAGGTAGTCAAGGTGCCGAAGTTGCCTGGGAGTAGCTTTGTCCAAGCATTGCTTGAAGGCAAAAGTTAATGGTCTGTGGTCTGTGAATAATGTGAACTGCCTGCCCTCTAGCAAGTATCTGAAATGCTTCACTGCTGAATAGGCCGCTAATAGTTCATGATCATAGGTGCTGTAGTTGCGTTGTGTTTCAGTGAGGGATTTGGAGAAGAATGCAAGTGGCTCTGGTGTTTTGCCTCTCATTTGCTGAAGCGAGGCTACTATAGCGTAGTCGGAAGTGTTGACCATTAAAATTAAGGGAAAATCAGGTGAAGGATGAGAGAGTAGTGCTGCGTTAGCTAGATCTTCTGATTGATCAGTCGTTTGATTCCAAACAATTGGACGGTTATCCTTTTTCTTTGCATTCGTGCATAAGACAAACAGGGGTTGTTGAGTTTCAGCTGTGTGTGGTAAAGGATGTCAATAGAAATTCACAAGTCCCAAAAATCTTTGAAGTTCTGTCACTGTTGTAGGCCATGGAAAGTCTTTGATGACTTGCACTCTGTCCGCCAATGGTGACAATCCTCGATTAGACACAAGATAACCCAAACATGATATTTCCGTCACCCCAAACGTAGCCTTTCCTACATTAATGTTAAGGTTATGTTCATCAAGGCGTTCAAAAAGTTGCTGTAGATGGATCATGTGTTCTTCTTCTGATGATGATGCTACCAGTATGTCATCTAAGTATGAATAGACAAAAGGCAAATACTGTAAAACACCATGAATGCAACGTTGAAATGTTTGTGCGACATTGCGTAGTCCAAAGGGCATCTTCACAAATTCAAAGAGACAGAATGGAGTAATAATAGCTGTCTTCGGAATGTCTTCTGGAGCAACAGGAAGGTGATGGTAAGCTCTAATGAGGTCAACCTCCAAAAAAATGGTTTTATCAGAAAGTTGGCAGTTAAAATCCTGAAGGTGAGGAACTGAGTAGCGATCTGGTACTGTGATGGCATTTAGTGCTCGATAATCACCACAGGGGTGCCATGTTCCATCTTTCTTTGGGACTAGATGGAGAGGGCTTGACCAGCAGCTTTTTGAAGGTCGGCAGATACCAAGGTTGATCATCTCTTGGAATTCAAGTTTGGCCAGAGCCAGTTTATCTGGTGGTAGCCGTCTTGCTAGTGCATGGAGTGGGGGTCCTGTAGTGGTGATTGTATTTTATGGTGATTCTGTGGCCTGAACCTGGGTCTTCTATTATTTCTCTTTTTGTATTGTCAATTATGTCAGATGACACCATCAGAAGATCAGGATTTGTACCTGAACCATTATAATGAAGGTAAGTGGGTGGATCATTTGGATTAAATATTAATTCCATTGTTGATGAGTTTAATAGGTCTTCTATGACTCTTTCTGCTGAATTTATATCTCTGTAGCCCCACCTAGGGGAGTGTGCATTAAAATCACCTATTAAAATACTTTTGGGTTCTATGGGAATAGAATTTAGATCTAGTGTATTGTCTGGAGGATTGTAGATACTGTAAATTTTATAGTGGTAGTTACTTTTCCATACTTCAATTTTAACTATTTCTGATTTATCTTGTTCTTCCATTGTTTTTTGGATTTGGATAGTAGCTTTCATATTTCTTTTAATTCCTGTAAGAATACCACTTGCTATTTGACGAGCCTTTGGAAGTATATGTGTAGTGTACTGATCCATTTCAAAATATATTTCCTGTTCTTGTGATATATTGGCTTCTTGTACTGTGAAGACATCTATATCTTGGTCTTTTAATATTTTCATTAGCTCTTGTTTTTTAGGCTGGGACATGCCTCCTGCATTCCATTGTAGAATTCTTAAAGTAATGTTTTAACCTTCATAAGGAAAAGATGCAAAATCATTAATTGCCTTGCCCTACTTATAAATAATACCTGAGGTCCCCTCGAGAAATGTTTGTTTCTGTATTTATAATAAAGAAATGGTTACCTAAATTGGTCTTTTATTTTGAAGTCTTCTATCTTGTATCCTTCTTGCATCTTTCTATACATGAAGTCCCTGCTAATGCTGTGCAAATATTTTTGAGTTTATCATTACTTAAGTGATGTCCGCTAATATTAAACTGAGAGAAGTGAAGCCTTACATTATTAATTAAGCATAGATTTATAAATATTACTTTGGACCTTTCTATATCAATTCAAATCTAATATTTCCTTTGCATTCTTAATATAAATAATTTCTCTTCACTTGGGCATTTCATATAAGGAAAATGATTTTTACAAGAAAAAGGGAAGCATAGTGACATTATTATTCTTTTGAAGTCCCTAAAGCTTATAGTTTAATTTAATATTGTGACTTTAGCACAGAATATTGTACCTAATTTGCCAGAGAATAACTTACATAGATGTTTAAGAGGTGGAATAAGGACTAAAAAATTCAATGCCATAGCCAGGAATTAGAACCACGGATCTTCTGCTTATGGCATTGAATATTTCAGTCCTGATTCCACCTCTTAAACATTGCCCACACACGGCTTATGTATTTAAAAACACCAGCAGTAAGTTTGTTGGCATAAATAAATTATAATTGCATAGATGTACTTCAGAAAGTAAATTACTAGGCTTTACGATAAATGAATTTTGCAAGAGCATCTTCATTGAAAGCGGGGTTCTTTTACAAAACTTGTAAATGTATTGACATTTGCCCCTAAAGGTGTTTAAGTAATAATAATATAATTTCCAGATTCCAATTAATTGTTCTAACACACATTAAATGTATATACACAAACACTGAAAGGTACAATCAGAAGTGAAAAATTCAATGTCATAGCTGGGATTAGAATCATGATTCCTCTGCTCTACATGCGGCTGCTCTTAATCATGGCAACAATTTCCAGATGTTTATTTTCATTGAAAGAGGAGAAACTTGAGCATTTATTTTGTTTTTCATTTATATGCTTAATTTGCTAATGGCTTTGTACATATTGTATATTATTCACTCTGCACATGTATTATAATTTGCAGATAATAATCATTGCTTAACAATTTTTCTTTGCATAATCTTGATTGATTTTACTATAAATGTTTGTAGAATTTACAAACATCTGCAGACATATCATGTATGAAATTATCAGTGCAAAAGTGAATTATTCACCAGATACACTGAAGCCTTTGTGTAAGAAATTGTGTGCTAGCCTTTTGCTTTGCATAAATTGGAATGAGAAATGTTTGTTTACAAATTAATAATAGAGAAATGTTCTTTTATTTGTGTTCACTTCATTCCTTACCAATGATTATTCATCTAATAAACATGCCATAAATGTATAATTATGTAGTATTACATTTCATATGTTTTTGCAATATTTTGTCAGCAAACAAAAGTTTAGTGGATCAAAAGTGTCCTGGTTGTCCAGTAAAGGTATCAACTGAGGACACAAAATTAACACTATGGATCTGTCCTTGTAGCATCTCACTCGATATACTGAGGGAGAGGACTTTATGATACAAATTGTTATAGGGAATGAGTCTCAGGTGCATGACTTTCAACCAGGATACAACCAGGATCCTCCATGGAATGGAAAAATCCCACAAACCCAGGAAAAAGAAACAGAAAAGACAATTCCATCAGCCACAAGATCTTGCTCACTGTGATTTGGGGCACCAAGGCATCATCTGTTGAAATTTCAGGTTCATTGTGAAACCATGCAAGCCACAGCATGCTACACCACTTTGAGGAAACTCCAATAATCATCAGCTGGAAACAGCCTGCACTCATGACAGCAGGTGATTCTGTTGGTTACAATGTGTGCCTGCCCTTATACAAACAAGACAAATGCAGGAGGTAAAGTGTACACTTCATTGGGAATGCTTGGAACACCCATCATACAGTCCCAACTTAGCACCAGTTATTTTCATCTGTTAGGCCACTGTTTTGTAAACATTTCAAAGCACGTTTTGAAAGCCAAAAGGCATTTTTGATGCTGTCCTTCGAGAACTTGTAAAGAGTTAGGATAAGTGTCTGAACGTACAAGGTGAAACTGCAGAAAAATGAAATAAATTTCAGAAGTATTATCACCTCTATCTCATTTTGTAACTTATATTGACTTACCCTTGTACATTTTTAATATGCACTTCATGTTAATTAACATTTCAAGAATACTTAATATGTTTTAAATGTTGTTCTGACCCTTCAACATTAAATTTAAATTCCATAATTATGGTAGTTAGTTAAAGAATTGAAAATTATTACATTTCTCTTCAAATGAAGTAGCTTTAATTTTGTATCAATTTAAACAATTTTCGAATATGATAATAACATTTATCCTATACATAAACATTCAACTCAGTTTGTGTGGTAGGTTGCTTAAGAATTGAAAACCTGTTGATTTTCATCTACACATCATCTACGCTACCCTGAATTTTGTTCTGTTTGAACCAAATTTGAAAGATATGGATAAATGTTCTTCAAACTTTATAAATAAAACTTTAACAACAAATTGCAACTTGTCTAAAACTGATTGGAAATTTCTAGAATTCCATTTATGGAAATAACCCTTAATTTTGTACTGATCTTAACAAAATTTGAAAGTTTGGATTCAATATCTTCAAACTTCTCTACAGAGAAGCTCAACACTGTGTTTGCTGTGGTTGGTGAGTTATTTTAAGGCTACAGATGTAAAAAAAAATTAAAATTATTTTGTTTTTTAACGACGCTGTCAATTGCCAGGACCACATCAGTGTCTTCAGTGTGACGGAATTTTGTCCTGCAGTTCTTTTACATGTCAGTAAATCTACTGACTTAGAGTTGTTATTTTTAAGCACACTTATAAACCATCAGTCTGGGCCGGATTTGAACCCGTGACCTTGGGATCAGTAGGCCAGCATCTAACCCACTGAGCCACCCAGATGTAAAGGCCAATGCAATGTTAATTGGTGCTCTATAGTAGCGATGACATCTAAAAGTATCTTACATGTACTCTTTTTCTTTTTTAATGATTTATTGATCGATCAGCGCATGTGCGCTGTACAGACCATTGTTGAAATACACATAACAACAAATAAAATATAATAGGTAACATTGAAATGAGATAAACCCCATTGGGCCCCTCACTGACAGTATTAGTTGAAATTAAATCAGATCTTGCTGTGATAACTGGTCCAGTGGTAGACGACTCTTGATGCGTGTTGGAAAGTTGGATTTTCTGCCAAGAGAGTAGTGAATAGATCCAGGAACATTCTTTAGATTGCTGTAAAACTGTTCGGCTTGTGAAGAAATTGACTGTTGAATGGTAGTGATTCCAGTTTCTCTGTGTAGTTGATTGTTTCTGACAAACCATGGCGCATTAGTTGAGATACGTAAGATTTTGTTTTGAAACGTTTGGATGCATTTAATTTCTGTAGCACTGGCTCCTCCCCAAATTGGACAGGCATATAGTAAAAGTGGCCTTAAAAGAGTTGTGTAGAGTAGTATGCAGTTTTTCAACTTAAACGAAGATTTTTTGTTGAGAAGTGGATAAAGTTTTGTCAGTCTTATTTGGGCAAGTTTGAGTTTGTTACTTGTATGTGTCTTCCATGTGAGTTTTCTATCAAACAGTACACCAAGGTATTTCACCGTTTCTCTGTCACTTTTCCAGGGTATAGAATTTGTTGCTATCGTTACTGATGGTGGATATTCCGGTCTGCATAATTTAAACACCATTGCTTCACATTTGTCATGGTTGAGAGAAATGCGCCAGTTGTCAAGCCAGGGTATGATTAAGTTTAAGGCCTCTTGAAGGCAATTTCTAGCGGTGTGTAAATGACGATGGGTTGCATAGATGGCAGTATCATCGGCATACATTGCTATTTGAGCTGTGGGCATTGTAGGTATGTCAGAAGTGAACAAGTTGAACAGAATTGGACCCAATATTGAACCTTGTGGAACACCTGCTGTTACAGGTCTGGTAGAAGAATGACTGTTACCTATTCGAACTGAAAAGGTACGGTATGATAGAAAGGAAGATATTATTTTGTAGAGGTAGTCTGGAGTGCCATAGAGAAACAGTTTGTATAGTAGACCCTGATGCCAAACTCTGTCAAATGCCTGAGTGAAGTCAAGGAATGTGACAGCAGTGTGTTCTTTCTTCTCGAAGCCTTCTGCTATTTGCTCTGTAATTCGGAGAATTTGATGAGTAGTTGAATGTTTGCGATGGAAACCAAATTGAAAGGGAGGTAATAGTGACACTTGTTCTAGAAATTTTCCTAAACGTTTTAGTATAATCTTTTCATACACCTTGGACAGAGTTGGCAGCAGACTTATTGGACGATAATTTGTTGGATTGGAAGGGCATTTTCCAGGTTTATGAATAACAATAACTATGGCGTGTTTCCAGATTCTTGGGAAATAACCCATTCGCATAAAACGAAGCTAGGATAGCAAGTGCTTTGCAACTCAAATGTTTTAATACAACCAACTTAGGTGGTTGTAAGATTGTTCGCGATGTAGTAGCTTTGTCAGGATAACTCATAGAATGTGAACTTGAGAAGCTTTGCTCTTGTTGACTAGATTGCATTATGTTGGTAACGCAACAAAAGACTGACTGGAAACAACTGATGGTTTGCTTCTCTAACAAAACAAAAAGTCTTGCAGAGGGCTAGCTGTGCAATACTGAAATTACTTTAATTAACTGTTATATGCTGTAGACAGTGTTCCTAACATGTACACAGTATATTAAAATATTAATGATTACTTCTACAAGCAAAGTTTACTCACAGGTTTAGCTGGTTGTAAAATATTGCACTTTTTGTATCACAGAATAACACCATTAACAGCTCTGTTCACTGCCTTCTAAAACCAGCCACATGTACCCTTAAATATGTTATATATTTTTTATTTTATTGCGTGCAGGGCTCATATTCTACAGCTTGCTATTGACATCACTGCCGACTTCGCTGGCCTAGTTTCTTGCTGGTGTCGATGCAATGGACTATCCAGTATCAGTTAAAGTGAGAGTGAAATTACTTTATAAATCAACATATGCTTGTCTCAGTCAATTGCTAAAAGACTTCTCATCTAACAACCAATTATTGCTCACTGAAATTTATGGTCAGCAAGACAGCAAGCCGACTCAGAGGAATGTATGTCAAGGTAATTTCTCCTTCATTTAAACAATGCTTTTTCTTTCCTTATTTTTCTTTGTTTTGTTTTACTTATTAATCTTGTAGTGTCCTTCAACTAGAGAAGTTATACTAGACAATGAATGAAAACAGGATATGAATATACTATGAAGGCCACTATTTATATTTTGAAACTTGGCAACATCTAGGTCCCATGTGGTGTTTCCACTGGAAAGTTTGACATTGTTGACCATAATCTACTTCAGACATTTTTCAATAGAGAATTATTTGTATTATTTATAGTGGCTTGAAAATTGTATCTTAGTGAAAAAATGGAATTAACTCATGAAAAAGTTTGTGCAATGATTTGCTACAACTGTTGATGTGGATTATCAAGACAAAAGTGCACTGATCAACTTACTTTCACATTTGGCAATGAAGCTCTATCCTTTGCCACTGTGAAATGCTGGTATAAAGAGTTCAATTATTGTCGCTGCTCACTCACTGACAAAATTTGTAAAGGTTGTCCAAAATCAGTTGTGTCAGAAAACACTGGTGCTGGACAAAAACTGATAATACAAGATTATCGTGCAACATGCTGTGAGATTGAGGTAATCCTAGGCATTAGTTCCTCCAGCATATGTAAACTATTCCACGATCATTTAGCTGTGAAAAAGATTTGCTCTTGTTGGATCCCATATAATTTGATGCAATTTCAAAAAGATGCTTATGTCGGTTGGTGCACACAAATGCTCAAGAAATACAATGGTGCTGCTTCAAAAGACATATATAAAATTGTAACAGGTGAAGAATCATGTATCAATTTGTGTGAGCTGGAATATTAACAGCAGTCAACTGTATAGGTATTTCAAAATGAACCAAATCCAACAAAAGTTATTCGCGTTTGAAGCACATTGAAACTAATAATCCTCTGTTTTTTTCAGAAAAACTGGTCATGTGGCAACAGTACCTTTAGAGGAGTTTAAAGGTCAATTCTGAATGGTGCACAACCATCTGTTTGCCGAAAGTATTTGGTGAAATAAAAAAAACAAACAAGCACCGTTGGATTGTTCTTCATCAAGACAATGTGAGCACTTGCATATCTTGTCCAACAACCAATTATTTGAACACTCAAAAAATCAAATTGATGGCTGATCAGTTATACAGTTCTGATTTGGCACCCAATGACTTCTTTTGTTTCCTGAACTTCAAGAATAAAATGTATGGACAATTTTCGTCGGCAGAACAAGTCATTGTTATATTTTAAAACCATGCTTTGGAGGTGCCTCAAGCAGATTGGGAAAAATGCTATGACAAATGGTTAACACGCATCTAAAAGTGTAAAATGAGTGCAAATGATATTACAACTGTCCAGAATGGCTGTCCAGTACATTAGGCTCAAAAAATTGCAAACTTAATCAACAATCATTTTATTTCTATAGGACCCAATATTGCAGATAATGTGCTCCATAAAGACACCAATAGTTCTGTAAGAAACAATACCATTAGACTGTATTTCTGGAGCCCACTAACAAAATTGAAGTTCTCAATATTATAAATAATCTCAAATCAACAAGTAGCATAGGATATGATAAAACCCCTATCAAAGCGATAAAAGCATGCAAGCATGCCACTGTCAATCCTCTTGTTGACATTATTAATATAATTCTATGTAACAGAATATTCCCAGATAATTTAAAAATAGCCAGAGTTGTCCCTATCTTTAAAAAAGGAAATAGAATGGAAATTGATAATTACAGGCCTATCTCGGTATTGCCTACTTTTTCATTTTTATGTTTTGAGAGAACTCCACAAGTCATGTGTTCTTTCTGAATGCACTAGAAAGTGGATTTGCCTATAAATACAAACTTCCAGCCATTATCTAGTTTGTACTGCAATTTATAAACTCTTGGGATAATTTATTGGCTTTCTTTAGTATGAAAGAGTACCTTTAAATAGTAAAATATTATGAAATGATGCCTTATGTTTGTAAGTTATAATCACAATGTTATTACGCATTTTTTATGATGATCATTAAAGCGTATTCTAACAAGTAACCACTTATTGTAAAATTGTTGAAACACTTAACATCACTTACATAGAGACAAATATATGTAAGTGATATTAAGTGTTTCAAGTTGACTCAATTTTACAATAATTTAGATTCACAACACTGTTACTAACTTATTTAAATATAAGGAAAGTGACCTTCTGTTTTCTTGAAATGCACACAAAACAATTAAGTGAAACAACACTTCCATGCCTAACTATCAGTTCTTGTTGAATTTACTAAACATAAAAATTACCTTCAAGTGGCAGTATTTGAACCTGGAGCTTCAGCATTGAGATCAACGTGCATACTGTTGCACAACGGGAACAGGTGACTTCACACGTAGTGATGCAAAACAGTCATTTTGGCCAAAATTGATATGACACGATGCAGTGTACAGTTCTTATGGTATAGCCTGTAAAACACTGGGACTGCATAACTTTTCAACCTTCAGGCTGAGAAGACTCACATGGTACATGTTATATTTTAATGTCATGTGTTATTTACATATATGAATCATTATTTGCTGAAAGGAACAAAGTCCAGATTTTTTTAAATTTGACTTTTGTTTCAATTCATAAGGCGGAAAGCAAGCTACATCTATTGTTATTGAACCAAACTAATTATGCATGTTTATTGTCCTTTATTTGAGGTGGCCAGCCTTATCGAACAGTGCTGAACAATCAGTTCCAATTATATCAAAACTTTAAAAGTGGAAAGTGGACTTAGTACCATGTGAGTTTTCATTTGAAATTATTTACATTATTGTTGATTGTATACTTAACGCTTTTCTTTAGTTGTATATTAACTCAAGACCAGCTGGAGAACAAGAGAATGCAAAGTAAATGTAATATATTTATATATTTTTGTTTATTTTGTGACAAGCAGTTACATAGTGGCATCTATTGGAATTGACTCTAGCCTCTTCACCAATAGATGTCAAATACTGCAAATCCTTACACATCCTTCTGCTAATATTATATTTATAATTTACATTGTTGGTCTCTCACCTTAAACTTCTGTCAATTGACCATTTCCATTTTGTTGTAACATTCCATAAAAATTCTCCTAATTGTCTTATCTGACTCTGATCTGTAAACATTTTCTTTATTGTTACAATACTTTTATTTCTCAGCCATTTTTCCCTTATCAACTTTTTCCTCTATTCATCGTTCCTCTGCACTCCCGTGTAATATGCACTCCATCTTCTTTGTACGGACATATCAGACAGTAACCTTGCTGCATATTGCCCCTTAGCCCTCTCAGTTTTCATACCCCTAATCTGTACCATGCTATCACTTATCTATCCCATCTATTACAGATTTCTAAATACTTTTGTGACTTTAATTCTGTTCCAAACAGGGGTCTCCTTCTAGGGGATATGTGAATGGCAACCACAAGGTACCCAAGCTGAGCAGAACATTACTTCCACTTACTGGTCTTTTGCTCCTCACTGTAACTTTTCTATCTGACCTTACCTTGGTCATCTCTTGTTCTCTTCCGACCCCGATGCTATTAGGGTTCCTGAAGGCTAGGGAGTCTTTATTTTTCCAACCTCTCCATTTCTCTAATTTCTCTATAAAACCTTAACCCCTAACATGCTGACCTGTCATGGCATGTAATATGTCCGCTGATTGGTAATCAGAGGATATGGTCGGTGAATTTATTTTGATAATTCTCCCGGTCAGGTCGGTGAGACCTGTAAACCAACGACAGGTGTAGTCCTCCAGACATTCTGGGGGTTGTGAGAGAGCGATGTGACCGCCAAAACATAAAAATATGGTGCTCTCTAAAAAGCGGTTACATTTACTGCTAAGTGAAAAATATTGGAGAGCAAGAGGATTAATGACTTCATTGTCAGAAATCCAGCATTAGCTAATAAAATAAAAACTTTTTCAAAAAGGTACGTTGGTCATGATAGCTTAGTGGTTAGAGCAGCCAGACGGTAACCGGTAGATCCGTAGTTCAAATCCCAGTCATGGCATTCAATTTTTCAATCTCACTCTACCCTTTCCAGTAATACATCCTACACACAGCTAGTGTGGAAAAACATTAATTTCATTAATTGACCTTATAGTTGGTTATACTAGAAGCCTGGGATATAAGTACTCACAGCATTGTAATTCGCCATTAAGGTGTGCTATCTCAAAGTAAATTGGGATCTCCTTGTGTGGTTTACTGGGAATAATGCAAGTGAGTTGCAGAATTTAATGTTGTATCGGTACATTGGCCATGACAGCTTAGTGGTTAGAGCAGCCGGACGGTAATCAGTAGCTCCGTGGTTTAAATCCCAGTCATGGCATTCAATTTTTCAGTCTCACTCTACCCTTTCCAATAATACGTCCTACACACGGCTAGTGTGGAAAAACATTCATTTCATTAATTTTCAAAAATAGTTGAAAACATAATGTACACATGAATTACTAAATTTCTCAAACATTTTCAATTGCTACCCGCTTATCAAAATGGATTTATCCAAGGCAAGCCAACAATAGCTACAGTATCATTCCTCATTGAATACATAATCGGTGCAATTGATAGTGGCAGTTACTTTGCAGGGGTCTTATTGGATCTCACCAAAGCATTCAATTGTGTGCATAAAGAGATCTTACCCAATAAATTATACAATCTTGGAATAAGAATCATTGCACATGATCTCATAAAGTCGTATATGAATAATAGAACTCAATTTACTGAGCTAAACAGCAAATATAGCAATTTTGTTCCCCAAAGTAAAGCCATTGCATCAGGAGTTCCTCAGGGCTCTATTCTGGGACCATTGTTGTTTATACTGTACATTAATGATGTTATCAATGAAATACCAAATGATGCTAGTTTAAGTCTCTATGCCGATGACATAACAACAGGTTTTAAGAATAATGATCTTAGGATATTAGAAATACAAGTGAATGAAGTTGTGAACTCTGTAATCCAATATTGTAATAACCTAAAATTGTGTGTTAATGCAAAAAAGAGTGAATTTATAGTTTTTTTATTTTAAAAATACTCATTTTGAACCTCATCTTAATTTAGATGATAATATTATTTTACCTGTTGAGATGGTCAACATACTTGGCTTAACTGTTGATAGCAAATTAGATTGAAACAAAATTGTGTTCAACACTTTTTGTTTTACGTAATATTTCAAACTTTATAGCCACTGAGACCGTGAAGAATGTCTACTTTGCATTAATTTATTCAACAATCACATACAGTGTTGAATTATGGGGGTCAACATCTAAACTTAACTAAAATAGAATCTTCACTTTACAGAAATGCGCTGTCAGATACATTTCAAAATTGTCAATGAATAGTTCATGTAGGGAAGCATTTAAAACTTTCTCATTACTTACTCTTCCCAGCATTTTTATATTAAAATCCATTCTGTATATACGTAGCAGGTCACTTCCACAAAATTCAGCAACTCACAATTACAATGCAAGAGAAAACAGAACCTGATAATCCAAACACATAGATTAAAATTATATGAAAAAAAAACATTATACAGGTAGTAAATTATTTAATAAACTACCAATAAACTTTCATAATAATATTCCATTCTCCAAGTTCAAACACAGATTAACCAAATTCCTTATAAATAAGGTGTATTACAGTAATGAGTTCCTAAATGACAAAATAGTATTTTAATTGATTCATTCTTTTGGCATTGTCTCACCTGCATGTATATGAATGATGGGACAAGTTCCCATTGGCTGCTTCTATATGTATTGCACCTATATTTATTTACTTATTGTACATATATTTACTTATACTTATACATACTTTTATACTTTAATATAAATGCTGACCAAGTTCTTAAACAATGTTTCAATTATTTCCATTGTAACATGTTATAAAGGACAATAACAATTGATTTGATTAATGGTCATAAAGGAGAATATTTCGAAAAACAATAATGCAATTCTCAATGATAAATTACATTTTTCTTATTATTATTACGCTGAAAATATAAATAATGGCCTTCGTAATTACCTCAGGAGCCAGAAGTGCTTAAGAAAGCTGATTTACATCCTAAGACTCACAGGGAGAGGGGAGGGGAGGGGAGGGATAGCAATCAAGTAAAGACTCAGTTTCAAATGGGAAAAAAGTGACAAAAAATAATATTCCTACACTGCCATGAAGGCGAACCTCCTGCAACTAAAAATATTATAAAATAAGATTTTAAATAATTAGTGTAATATCACTTATGTAGGAAAAAGAATTACAGATTAGTTTTTTCACAACACAAAGAATTTTGCACATGATTACTAATGTGAACATTATGCATAAATTCACTCTCTGATCATGAGAAACTCTGGGAAAATTTTAGCTTTGTTGCTTTTGAAGAATATCAGAAATGAAATTGTTTCTAATTTTCATATCTTGGCTACTGAAAAACTGATAAAAAAGAGAAAAGATACTTTTTTTTTTTCAAACAATGATATTTTAAGCAACTAACAATATTCAAGAGACTTTGAGTCTGGGGATAATACCTATTTCCTTTCTTCTTCCTATCTTTCAGAAGGTGAATGCCAACTAAGCTAAATGGAACGTTAATCAGTGTGAAAAGAAAGGAAAGGAAAACAATTCTATAATAGTTGAGCATAATTTAACTCAATTGTAAAGCCAGATTTTTCCCACGTGTCCAATTTCAAGTTACTGCTCCTATTTATTTACTATCTTTTCTTAAAAATTGTGTGTTAAATTTGATAACATATCTAATTTATGTTTACAGAAACTTGGAACTACTTTTGGTTTCCTCCACTGCATAAGTACACAGCATGTGCTTCACAAAGAGGTAGAACAAGTGAAAAAGAGACGACATGATGTACATCAGGGTGCTTTCAGTACAGTTTACCTGCAATGAGTGCTGTGCTCAATCAAGGTGAGTGCCTGCCAGTCAGCTAAGCTGTGATGGATAATGGTGCTATTGCTGTGTGATGATTACCCTGGTGAAATACTTATTGCAGTTAGATGAAAGTCCCTAAAGTGTTTATTAAATGAGAATGATGTACATGGCCACTTCTGCCGATTTGGAGTTCCCTAGGAACTAATTTTGAATCCAGCGCTATGCGAGCATTACTCAGTGCCTTGGGATACACAAGATGCATACCTCCCTCCTTTATCCACAGTTGGATGAAACGATTCAATGCTATATCAAGATGGTTGTATAACGTCTCCAAAAAATAGTATCCAGCCATTATATCAGTGAGAATGAGATATGCATGTGCCATTATTTCTCCTGGCCCACAGAGCGTCAGACATGAGTCCATTGGCATCATACCAGCCAACATGGTCTCTGAAAAGGATCTATGTGATCTGTTGTTCAGATGGCTTTTGATGCTCACCAGCCAGCAATGGGTTATGTCAGGATGTTGGTGGACAGGCTATCTCATCAGGGAGCACCCGAATGGCAAGTAACTGGATGAAAACACTATGACCATCTGGTGAACAATGATGGATTTCAAGAGGTTGACCTTGCATGGCTTTATTGTTTCACAAGAACTAAAGGGAAGTTGCTGCAGTTGCAACATTCCTGGGATGGTCCATATAAGATAGTCACCTGTATCAATGATGTGGTGTACTGCATTTGGCATCAACCCTAAGGGAAATTAATGGTTGTTCATCTTGATTGTCAGCTGAGCTGCTTGAGATGAATAGCTCTGAGAACGAATCTATGCGACACAGCTGCCAGGCTTGTCACATGGATGGCATTGTGTCTTTCAGTGCCAACCAACTGTTTGATTGGAGAGATAGGGAGGGTGATGTTGTCATCCAATGTAAACACCAGAAATACTATTGAGAGATAACAGTATTTTTCTGGAAGTTTCTTTCCCCCGTCTCCTGCAAGTATTCTCGAACTATCTGACAGTCATATACAAGCAAACCTGCTTGCAGGCATGTCAGTTAGTTCATGATGTTAATGAGACATAAAGAGTTGATAACTCTTCCCCAAGTGAGGTTGTAACAACAGTTGTTACATTGAGTGAGAGCTCCTACTGCAAGCCATTAGAGTTCTTGTGTTCAACACTCCAGTGAAAGGAAGAAGATGCTTTGCTCATGATTGATTTTAATATCATGCGAAAAAAGCGAAGTGATATTAAAAACTAAACAAAAACACTATATTTATATATCTATCCATTGTGTAACTGACTTTTCCTCTGACTGACTAGTATTGTTACAAATGGTAAGAACTCTTCTGCATACAAGTTCCAATGTCATGGATGTACTAAAGCTGGGTGTCCACTAACTCAGTTGGTTGATGCAGCAAGACACAGATAATTACAGGGTTAGATTCCTTAGATTTGTTCACTATAAAATGTGGAACACAACATTACTGTTCTTATTTTCTACATTCTAGCCCGTACTCAAATAAGGAATGCATTTGATCCTGTTGTACATAAACTGTAGGAGAGTGGGAATTGCTGATTTAGGATCAATGGAAAGCAACCTTGACTATAAATCCTTATGAGGTACTGTCAAAAGTTTATTATGCTTATTAATTACCGTTCATTAGGCGGTAAGGTTGAACAGTTCAAGAGGTCCAAACAATTGTTTGTCCTGCCCTGCACTGCCAGTCTAGTGTATATTTCTCCATTTAAGTGCCTAAGACCACTCTGCAACATACCAGCCCACTAACCAAATGGACACTGCAGTAATGCACATATGCATTAAAATCAATAGAATTCAGATGCACAGATATGTAACGCCATGCTATACTGTAGAATGATAAAACAAATTGGTATAGTAATGCTTTAAAATTAATTTATATTCTGAAGATTCTTCTAAATATTTATATTTTCTGAAATATTCAATCTAAAATTACCTGGCAGAAAGGCACATCTTTCGGCAGTGCAAATTTTATATCCTTGACCCATTTGCTAGGTACACGAAGAGGACTGAAGTCTGTTACAACTGCACCGATCTTGTGATCAGTAACAAAACCTGGCAGCACTTTGACAGCTTCACCAAAAAGAAGATGAAAGTGTATGTTTAACTCTTTACACTCAGCTGCTACTTCCTCCAAACCTGTGAAAAAAGTACTATCTCTTAGGACTGACAGGATAACTTTCAATCCCAGCTGTTCTATGATGTAGTTCTAGGATTAGTCTATCCTACATTAAGTCTCTGATCCAGAAGACCGCATAACTGTCTGGGAAGGATTGGTGTGCTGACCACGTCCCATCTCCAGTACTGCACCCCACCCAAGATGCCTGTCGTGGGCAGAGGTGGGGGACGCAGCAGTCAGGCAGTAGGCCTTGGCCCAGATGGGCTGTTGTGCCGTGGGGAAGGGGGGGGGTGGTTACATTAATTCTGAATTATATAGTAGGTTACACCAGTATGAAGTATATAAATTAGTATCTGAAGCAGCTATAATGGATATTACCTGGTGCTATAGCAAAATTACCTGATATTTTTATCTTGATATACTTGCTGACGAATTATGTTTCACAAATAATATGATTAGCATGTTTCCTCATTTATTATTAACTATATTTACATATTTCAATTTGCATATATGTCTGGAATAATGAGAAAGAACATTAAAATACCCAAATATTAAGATCTAAATGGCCAAACTTTATGTAAAGATTGAAATGTATGCTATGCCCCATAATATCACAATTACGCTTTCCCCTAACAAAAACTAGTTAAAAAATCTGATGTGTTGTACTCATATGACTTCCCCTACTCTTGTGAAAACTATTCTTACAAACATTTATTCTTCTATTTACTTTATGCTAATCCAGATAAACATCTGTAAAAATTATCTTATTGCCAATTTTCTTTTAGGTGTAAAAGAAAGATGGGAATACAGTAGGCTTTAATAAGTCAAATATGTTAAGAAGCACAGTTGATTGCTATCTGATTTCTCTGAAATTCCATTCTCTTTGCATGGCCAAGAGATCAAAAAGAATTACTTCCCATTTGATAAAAAAGTATAAATATTGTAAAGTTCAGGCAAATAACAAGGTATATCTTGCAAATGGTTCACTTCACAAAAAAAACATAAGCTGTGTTCTTTAAGTACCAGGTTTTGCGAAATGAATATAGGAGTTTTTAAGGCTTTGTAGTATTTATTATATTTAACTTACAATTATAAATCATACATCAAATGAAAGAGCAACTCAAATAGTTTTCCCTACATGCTCAATGTGAGCACCGTACATCCCATGACACACATCCAGTCCATATGTCAGTTCTTCCAAATCTTGATCAGTGTGTCTGGAGTAATTGTTGTAACAGCTCCTGTTTCTTAAGTTTGGTAGGTCAATTAGCAGAGGCACTTACGCATGATCCTTTAAGAACTCGCAAAGGTAAGAGCCCCATTATGTCAGATTGGCTGAATGAGGAGGCCATGTGAAACAAGCTCTGTCATTGGCCCCATTGATGACAATCCAGGGGTGTGTACAATGTCATTTAACCAATGGCATACTGAGAGATGCCAATGAGGAGCTACACCATCTTGCTGTCAAATAAAGTTTTCTAATTCAGCTTCTTCCAATTGAGGAGAGAGCCACAGTTGTAGCATATCAAGATAAGAAACACTAGTTACAGTTACTTCACTAAAAAGAAAGGCTCATATTCTTTCCTTCGAGATATGGCAGAAAAAAACATTACATTTAGGGGAATCTTGTAACTGTACCATCTCTTGGGGATTAGATTACCTCCAAGTATGCACACTATAAGTGTTCACATTTCCATTTAAGTGAAACGTTGATTCATCACTGCATATAACATGATTCAGAAAACTATCTTCATGCAGCAACGTTTTGTTTGCAAAGTTGGTGTGTAAACCGTAGTCTGTAGGCCTTAGAGCTTGTAACAACTGCAAACAATAAGGATGTGCATGTGCACAAGCATAGTCAACAAAACTGTTTGAGTTGCTCTTTCACTTGATATTTATAATTGTAAGTTAAATGTAATAACTATTACAAAGTCTTAAAACCCCTAAATTTGTTTGGAAACACCCCATATTTCAAAAATTTGATACTTTATTGATACAAATTATGCAGAATTTGTAACATACCTTTCAACAGAAACTGATAGTGTCGTATAGTTGCTTCAAGGAATTTTGGTACAAGACAAAAACAAACATGAAGTGGCATCTCATTTTTTAAAGCCAGTTTCTGTGCATATAACATTGCCCAGTTATCTGTAAACAAGAAAAATATAATGATATAACAAAAATTAAAAAGAGACAAAGAAAAAGGAAATAGCCATTGGCTGACTGCAATATGTTCATCTAAATTACAAATACTAGTGGTTCCTGGCTTAAGGGTTGCACAATGCATCCGGATGACAATGAAATACACATATAAGAATATTTTATACAAAAAGTGTCCCATAAACTTTGTGATACTCTATAACTATGTTGGTATATCTAAAAAGTAACACTGCACTTATACTATAGTTCTGACCAAAATATATGATTTGTAGTGATTAGCAATTGTATAAGGTCTTTCAGAAATTTGTAGTAATATGCAGTTGTGCATTTGAAATGAAACACCATATATTTTATTCCATAGATTTGTTGCATGCTTCATCCTGATTCAAATCATTTAATGTTAAGTGTTTCATTATGACAGCCATTTAGTTTACTCTTGAAGTAATGGTTAAAGCAAATGTAGATCTCACCTTCTTTTTAAGTTTTATGCACAGACGAAGCAAGATTTCATAACAAAGCAGTAACAGAACACTTCACTATTCATAGTGCTTCTATTTTAAATATTTATTAATATTTAAAGCAGTAACAGTTAAAATTCTACAAATAATGACTGAAATACATTCTGCTTTGTAAGTAACCAGAGCACAAATATATTATACAAGGGTCACTCCAAAAGTAATTCACACTACTTTTTAAATACTGTTTTCATTCTACATCTTTGACATTTTTAGTGTGTAAATACATCCTTCCACTTGTGTTCAATTTATTTCAATGTTCCTGTGAGTGGCGCTGTCATAGCATGGCTCCAAGATGGCTGCTGCACTTGACATCTGTCAGAAGCGTGCTGTCATGGAATTCCCATACTGTAGAAACATAACAGTGGGAAAAATCCATAAGAGGTTGAGAAAGGTGCATGGAGATTCTGCTGTCGATCACAGTACAGTTACTCAGTGGGCCAGCACATTACATGGAAAGAGGATATGGTAATATTCAGGATTCTCCTCACAGCAGCAAGCCTCACATTGCACAAACTCCTGGCAATGTGCAGAGAGTTAATGAATTGGTTTCTGCTAACAGACGCATCATAGTGAAGGAATTGTCACTCTACATTGGAATAGGGGAAGCAAGTGTATGCAGAATACTGAAAGCATTGGGGTTAAAAAAGTGTGTGTCAGGTGGGTTCCAGGATGTTGACAGAGGCTCACAAAGAAACACAATAAACAGTATGCAGCGAACTTTTGGAACAGTACGGGAATGGTGGAGATGACTTTCTTGGAAGAATTGTGACAGGGGATGAGATATGGCTCCATCATTTTTCACCAGAGATGAAGAGGCAATCATTAGAGTGGCATCATGCAAATTCACCCAAGGAAAAGAATTCAAAACTACACCTTTGGCAGGAAAGGTTATAGCTGTGGTGTTTTTTAATTCTGAAGGACTCTTGTTTGTGGACATCATGCCATATGGAACCACCATTAATTCTGATGCATATGTGGCAACTCTGAAGAAACTTCAAGCTTAACTGAGTTGTGTTCGTGCACATCAGCACAAGAAGGATCTTTTGCTGCTGCACCACAATGCACAGCCACATGTCAGTCAAAAAACCATGGGAGGATCACAAAACTTGAATGGACAACATTGAAACACTTGCCTTACAGTCCTGACCTGGCTCCGTGTGACTATCATCTCTTTGGCAAACTGAAAGAATCTCTTTGTGGAGCAAAGTTTGAAGATGATGAATCCTCGTGAACGCTGCCAAACAGTGGCTCAAACATGCTGGTCCAGACTTTTACCATGTGGATATACAGGTGCTGGTTCCAAAGTGGCATAAGGCAATTGAAAAGGATGGGAATTATGTGGGGAAATAAAATGTTGTTCCTAAAGAATGTATCTTTATACTATAAAAATTTCAAAGATGTAGAATGAAACTGTATTTTTAAAAAAATAGTGTTCATTTCTTTTGGAGTGACCCTTGTACTTCATGTTTATATCTTCTGAATTAGGATGAAAACTGTAAAAACAAATTGAATGAAATGTAGTGTGTTCCATTTAAACACACACCACTTAGGTTGCTACACATTTGGTAATACTCTTTACATTTATTTTATTTATATTATACTATATACATGAATATGACTGGTGTTCAGCCCTGGCTCTTTAACAGTCATGCTTATGATTCACAGTATATTTAATTTCTTAATTCTAAATAATGATTAGAAGTTTCTTCAATAAGTGAGATGAAAACATTAATTGAAGTTTTTAAGTTTTATTTATACTACACCTCGCTTACTTAAGAAAATTAGGACACCTATTGGTCAGTTGTTAGCTGAGGATAAGAACTGAAGGTTCCCAAAACATGTCTTAATTTTCTAAAGTAAGAGCAAATTAGAAACTAAAAACTTCACTTATCTTAGTATTATTTGCTGACCCTGGGTTTCAAGCTGTGTCCAGCTCATTCTCAAAGCCATATAAACCTTATATAATGGGTCTCATTTTATTTCCTGGTTTATGTATTTTTGGAAGTGCATACAACCTGGGTAAAACAGGATTATGGACTTTTAAAATACTTTTTTCTTTTTTAGGTATCATTTTCACTTCGTTGAGAGTTTTATTAAAAGTTGAAATACATGATTTTAAAGGATCATTATCAATTTTTAAGTAATCTTTACTTTCAAGCAAAAGTTCTACTCTATTAATATAATCAGATTGATCTAAAAGTACAATTTTGTTGCCTTTGTCGGCTTTAATATAAATTACATCCTTTTCTTTCAATAATTTAATACTCTGATTATTATAATTACTTTTAGGATGATTTTTATTTATATGGCTTTGAGAATGAGCTGGACACAGCTTGAAACCCAGGGTCAGCAAATAATACTAAGATAAGTGAAGTTTTTAGTTTCTAATTTGTTCTTACTTTAGAATCTTGTTGTTTCACTGTTAATAGCTTCAAGTTTTCCTTATATGTCTTAATTTTCTTAAATGAGGTACAGTGTAAATAAAACTTAAAAACTTCCAAAGTTTATAATAGATTTTGTATTTTCTTGTTTCACTCTACTTACTGTCCATATCTGCTCATTCTTCCTATCTTTATAAAACATTTTAGTTATAGCAATATTTATACATGGGTCATTGAATAATTGGTGACAACAATGTTGCATGTGGCGCTATCAGCCGTAAATGATGCAAGCTGATAATGAGAAAGAAGAGCATCTTATATATCTTACCTGTGAGTTTAGAGATGGTAATATTATTTACAAGATATTTGTATTAAGTTTAATTTGTTGACTGTTATCTGTAATGCTCTAAAATGCTGCCAGATCCATGTTTTTGGAGAATATCTTTGCTACCCTTGCGCTCACCTAGACACAATACAGTATGGTAAAGTCTCTCCACCACGAGCTTCCAATAATGTTGCATGGCATTGTTGACCTTTCTTCCTCTTGCAATTACAATTTTAATGAAGCATTTTTGTTTGTATTTACTAAGCGTTTAGGACATTACAGATAACAGTCAACAAATTAAAGTTACTACAAATATCTTATAAATAATATTACTATCTTTAAACTCACAGTAACATACATCAGATGGTCTTCTTTCTCATTGTTACCAGTCAAAGTTTTAGGGTAAGCGAAGTGTAACAGTAACAACAACAACAACATGCGGATAACGCAAACAATATATTGTTTGGTTGTTTAATAAGAGCAGAGTGAATGAGTGTGACTTACGGACGAATTACCGCCAAAACTAAAATCACGAGTGTCGGCAGACTTTTTTCCAGGGGGGGGGGGGGGCACATGTTGGAAATTTGCAATCATATAATATTAAATCATTATTTTACTGTCAAAATTTATAGTATTTGTTGCAGATAACCGTATTAATTTGTGCTAAACAAAAATTGTTCTTTACATCAAAATTAAAATAATAGTTTAATAGTCAGTAACTGACTGCACATTAAGTTCACCAACTTCCAAGGGGGGGGGGGGGGGGGGGGCCGTGGCCCCCCTTGCCCCAGTTTCGCGACGCCCATGACTAAAATAGATTAAGAAATTGAAAAATTTTCTGACTACAGCTTTGTGTTAAATAGCTAAAACACTCCTCTTTTCATTGTCAGTGCGCCGCAAAAGCGGAATTTATAATAGTTCACTAATTAAGTCGGTCATACTGGTATTACACAGAGTGATAACAACACGATTCGGATCTCTGAGATCTTCGTTCGTGGAGTATGGCTGTTCGGAAAATGTCGCATAAATTCGGATTTGGGCAGGCAAGTGTTCGGAGTGCTGGCAGACGCGTCTACGCATGCTCGGAGTGCGTATACAGATGAAATATTTCCTTATCCATGTTCAAAGGCCTCGTACTGAGGAAATGGGGCCAAGCCGGCAGAGGTTAAGCTAGCTGGCTCTCCACTACCCAGGTTCCATGCGTATCATTTCTGCCGCGCGTTTCAAACACGCAACGCAGTTTTGATGAATCGGAATTGAGATTAAAGGATTTGACCATGCGCTGGTCATTATAACCGAGAAAACTTTTCTTGAACTGCAATTTTGGGGAAAATGATGGTTCAAATGACAAAATGCAGAATCATAGTTAAACATTATTTGTTGATGTATTACGATAGGGTAGGCAATGCCTACCCTGCCTACCCTGAGGAGCCGCGCCTGTGAATGACCCATGTATTTATCTTATATCGTTTCTAATTGATGTACTCTTTTCACCAAATATCAGTTCCTTTACATTTCAAAATTATATCAGCTTCATTTCCACTGCATATAGGACTTGAGTTTGTGGAGTATCCTTTCTTAGGCTGTTTAGTCTTGTGGCAGTAATTTTAGGTCACACCCGGAATTCACCATTTTTGTTATATTTAATTTTATTATATAATAATTTATGAATTGTTCTTAAATTATATAAGTATAGTAAAACAGCTCTCTGTTATATTTAAGTATGCTATTGATAAACAGCATGGCAATGTTCGGATATTACAGCTTCTGTGGTTCAAACAAATGATGATCCCAAACTGTTACAAAATTTTTCACCTAACAACAGATAACAACAGCTAGCAACAGGGATAAAATTATAGGGAAGGAGGATAAAAATAGTCAAGAAATAGATGCAATAAAGGATCGAGTGCTTTTGTATCTTATTCGTTTGAAGAAGGCCAGTTATTGTAAAGAAGCATAATTGATAAAATAAAAATGATTTATGTGAGAAAGTCAAATCATTTCCAAGCAACTTCCCTGCACCCGCAAGTCTCATCGAAAAGAACCGACTAGGCGAGTCGAGCGACGAGAACGACCGCTGCAGTCTCCATACTTCTGTTCTTATCCATGCAATACCTTCTCACTTCTTTTTATTTGTCATTTTTATGCACTTTAACCATCAACTTTCTTTGGTTTGTAGATACTTAAAATCCTTATTGGTTGCTGCACTAACATTTTTTGTATTTCCGTATCCTCAAATTTCTTTCTTGTCCTTTACCAGAAATGACTCACATTATTTTCCCTTCTTCGCATCTCTCCTAACCCATTACTTTTCAAGCTTTTTCTAACACAGTTGACCCATTCATTGTTCTTTATAAACATTTCTCTTGAAGTTCTAGACTCTGTTTTAACAAACTTCTTTCTTCTAAGTTCAAGATTTTATACCAAAATTTTAATATCCTTTTCATATTCTTGCCCTTGCCTGACTATCTGTGCTACCTGCTGAACAGTTGCATTTGGTAGCCCAAGCATTTTCCTACAGAACAAAACTATGCACCTCATCTATGGCCTCCAATTTTCCTTCTAATCTCCATAATTCTATGCCATATAACATTTTTGCCTCAATCAATATATTCTATACTTTTTCTAACCATTTGATATTATACTGGATGATCTACATTTGCAGCTTCTGATAGCTCATTAAGCTCCTTTTTCTTTTGTCAGTGCAAATTTCTTTTCTTTTCCTCATTTACCACCACTGTCTATTTTAACTCCAAGGTAATTACATTTTCTCAGTGCCCTATACTCTTTATTTTCATTTTTCCATTTTTCATGTTTACCCAATTTTACCCCCCCCCCCCCCTCCCTTTCTTTAAGCACAAAAATCTGTTTGGAAAGGGTAGAATGAGATTGAAAAATTCTACCCTTTCCAAACCTTGTCCTACACACGACTAGTGTGGAAGAACTATTAAGTTCCTTTGATTGTCTAAAATCTGTCTATCTTGGTTCACTTATAATCTCCATTTTTCACAGCATCTGTCTATTCCTTCCAAAGATTGTTTCAAGTCATAACTGCAATTGTCACTGCCACTAAATTGCCTGCAAGCAGTTCTCCAGGAATCTGGATATTATTTAATCATTGGCATAAAATTATTATTCCTCCCAATTTTTAATACATGATCTATATATAACTTAAATGGCGCTAGACATAGCTTACCTTCCTGTCTGAGGCCTTTCCCCGGCTGGATTTCCCTTGCTACCACCCCTGCTTCCACCCTTATCTAAAAGGAATTCTCGTTATACAGGATGTTCAGGGTATAAGAGCCAATATTTGTATTATAATTTGGGACAGGGTAATGACCAACATTCACTTCATTTGCAAACCAATCATTTTATGGGAGATATAAAATTTAACTGTGACTGATAGCTAATCACTTCACAATAAGCTTCTTATCTCTCCTTATGTGCCAATAAATTTTGTGGGTGTAAATGATATTTATATCACCAGCTTTACAGTATGATTTTACAGTGTGTTTAACTAAACAACACCACCAGGTGTCATGAGCCTCTGATTGGGTATGCCACCAGCATTAAAGTTTGTACCTGCTTTGATTAATGAGAATATGTTTTCAGCTTGGTTAGTAGCTTCAAGTATACACGGCAAACACAAGCTATATGTGTTTATTTTCCCCAAGAGGGCGGGACTAGCTGTTGTGAGGGGCCAAAGTAGAGCAACCTTTCTGAAAGGCTAATGACCCCAGATTATCTGGGAAGCAGGTCAGGTATTCACTCAATGACAACTTGCACAGGGGGCTTATGCCTCTGACAGAGCACCACCTGTGAGGATGGATCAGGAGAATGGATACTAAGGGCAGCCAGAACATTGCCATGACAGAGCATAAGGCAGGATCCCTATATTTCCCCAGCTCAGCCCAGTTCCTCTCCCACTGATTCGGGTTTGTACTCTCAAGGGGAATGTGGGATTCGGAATATTTGCTGAGCAAATTTGTTCCCCCTGCTCCCACAGTGCTCATCAATGCTTCCAACCTTGAAAGAAACTTAACGGGATGAAGGGTGAAATGAAATGATTAATGTAACAAAATGGAGGGACAGGATATTCAGAGGATTGGAAATTCTTCGCAGCATTTGCATGACAACTGGGTCAGAAAGGTCGATCATGAGGATCGAACCCACGACCTGCCAAATGTAGGCTACAGACATTACCGCCTGAGCCATATTGTTCAGTAACATGATGTATCAGTAAGAAAACTTATCACTGAAAAGTATATAAGCTACATATGAATGAACAACATTCAATGCTGAAAAGTTTTATGTATATGTGCAAAACTTGCAGAGGTGAATACTACATATATAAATGAGATTCACCTGTATATTTGGACTAGTAGATGCTATGTACCTTCCAAAAGGTAAACAAAATAAAGTAAAAACAAAAGAAGTGCATCTAATAACTTCAGTTATTTCTTTGACCACATTGCATCGCAACTAAACTCATTCCTAATTTTGTTAATATTCACATATCAAATTTTTTCTATCTGACCTTACCTTGGTCATCTCTTGTTCTCTTCCGACCCCGATGCTATTAAGGTTCCCGAGGGCTAGGGAGTCTTTATTTTTCCAACCTCTCCATTTCTCTATAAAATCTTAACCCCTAACATGCTGACCTGTCATGGCATGTAATACGTCCTCTGATTGGTAATCAGAGGATATGGTCGGTGAATTTATTTTGATAATTCTCCCAGTCAGGTTAGCGAGACCCGTTAACCAACGACAGGTGTGGTCCTCCAGACATTCTGGGGGTTGTGAGAGAGCGATGTGACCGCCAAAACATAAAAATATGGTGCTCTCTAAAAAGCGGTTACTATTACTGCTATTGCTCTGTTCAACATCATGAGTGAAAAATGTTGGAGAGCAACAGGATTAATGACTTCATTGTCAGAAATCCAGCATTAGGTAACAACAACATATTGCTGTAGGATATGTGATGCTCTGGTAAATTACTTTTCACAAACATATGAGATTCCCCAATTTATATTTATGTTGCTTTTATATGAGAAAATAATGTCAGGGGCCAAAGCATGCCTGGTATCCTTAGGTGA
Organism: Tenodera sinensis; assembly: GCA_030765045.1. Lineage (NCBI taxonomy): Eukaryota > Metazoa > Arthropoda > Insecta > Mantodea > Mantidae > Tenodera > Tenodera sinensis. Next base: position 81,762,800 of record CM060967.1, read on the forward strand.
AATGATGATGATGAGGAGGAGGAGGAGGAGGAGGAGGAGGAGGAGGAGGAGGAGGAGGAGGAGGAGGAGGATGACGACGATGACGATGACGACAATGACAAAGGTATGAGAAGCCATTTTTGAAGCCTGCATGTATGCTACCAGGGTGCAACATTCTGGGGCATTAAAAGAAAGATTTTTCTAATTAAGGCAGTAATATATATTAAAAAAGGCATTTGTAATCTTCAGTCAAGTTTCAGAAGTTTATGAATATATCCTATATGATGGGTGAATGCATATTAACTGTTACACTGAGGACCATTATTGTGCCATCTTCTATTAGCATGTTATATACAAATTTCAATTCAGTACATTATCCTATAACAGGAACTTGCAAATTTAAAGTTTGCTACCTTTCTTCTTAAAAGTGAGCATATTTGTAAAGGAAAGAGAATTGTTTACGCCAATAACAGTCCTTACAGCTATACTGTTACAGTATAACTCACTTCCTATTCTGGGTACCCTCTGCTTTATATATGTTTTAACTCCTGTAAAAAAAATAAAATTATTAAGGAATAAAAACTTAATAAAACATTATAGCATACCTTGCACACGCTGGTCTCTTGACATCCAATAGACAATGCCTTCTGCCCAATCAGGGACCAACTGTGCATCTGAGAGAATCCTCACACGTTTCTTGTTCAGCTTGAAATCCAATATAGAGGATGCAGTCTAAAAAGAAAATTTGCTGCATTTAATTATCCCAGTTTGCTTCAATCAATGGGTGGTATAAATAAAAACTAGCTAGTGCTTGTGAGCTGAAGCTGGTAAGCAAGTTGAGAATAAGCAAAAGGTCGTGATTTGGTATAAATAAAAACTTCCCCTCTTCCGCCAGCTCTTGCTTTCAACACAAAGCTTCAGCTCCGTGACCTTCACCAGGCCACGTAAACAAACATACCTTTTTCATGTCTGGAGGGGATTTAAATATTTGCTGCATTTAAATATTCATATACTTATTCATGTTAAACATGATAGAGATACTGATTTTAAAGAACGAAACTGTAAGTAAAGATTTGGCAAATTAAATAGAAATTAAGATTCGCTGGCATTCCACCGATAACGTTCATACACTTTCTAAATTCCATCAGTGATTTTCTTAATTTTATAGTATGTATCAACTGATACATGGAAGTAGATAATTTGTACTCGTGTGTTTGCACCATTATACTGATATCCTTTACATCTATACATATAAACTATCAATAACTAATTCCAAGAGTGAGTCTGTGGGGACTAATTCCAAGATTATATCACTTTATCATAAATTAAAGCTATACTGGATGAAGAAGTTTCATTTCGTGGAAATTTAAATGTAGGGTCGGTTTTATATGAAAGTCTTCAGTTATAACCCAGTTTTGATTTGCACAATATTCTACTCCATGTATCGCTTTGATTACATTATCGTCGGTAATGAGAGAGGAACACTATTACCTCATTCACATTATGTTTAGCGTTATCGTACGCAGGCAAGATGACAACACCTTAGGATGTATACTGATTGTTAGTTAAAAGGTCCCCTTCGTGTTTCATTTCCCTCTGTAAGCAAATGCTGCGGAAGCAAGTCTACATTTTCTCTTTAAATGTGATTATAATTGTTTATATCTGCATCCAAGTCCCTACATATTGTGTAATTTTTTAGTTCAACCACTAAACGTATAGTAGAGGAATTATTGCATTCCGCCCAATAATTCGATATCGAGATTAAGCAGAAATACAGCTTCTGAGCCTCTCTGAAGAGAGAGAGAGAGAGAGAAGTCTGTGTGCGTGCCTGTATGTGTGTAAGTGTGAACATCAAAACCCAAGCAGTCAATTTTAAAAACCAAATTTCGTATTGAAGTTCAGTAACCTCCAAGAGTGCGACTTTATGGAAACCCTCCATCCAAAACTAACTTTTACATGGATAAACATAATTTTTAATTTTCTCAAAAATGGCCACTGTACTCGTATTTTGATTAAAATGACATATGTTAAGATATTTACATGACAATCGAAATGTAGGTATACCTTTAATTTCGGGGGAATAGCCTGTGAAGTCCTTTTCATTCTGAATCACATTTGTATAACTGATAAACTGTAGGAGATAGACAAAGTCTTACTACAAAAGAAATGTGTATCTAATTAAAGCACACAGTTTACGTCATTTTCTTTTCTTTCTTTCTTTTTTTTTGGGGGGGGGGGGCAGGGATAAATGAAACAGTAATTGGGATTTATCCGAACTTCCAACACATGGCGATTATCCTTTTTATAAATTTAAACCCAGAATCCCATAATTTGATGATCTGCGTCTATTACAATTGATATACTAAAAGATTACTTTTACTAGTGTTCTGTTGATCTGCTCTAGAACTGGGCAATTACAATTTATGGAACATCAAAGATTTTAAAAGTGTTATCTGAATTAAAGCTATACCTACTTTGTGAAAGAGTTTCATATAAGCTTATTTTATAGATATGATTCGACCTTGATTTGTACGAGCATTATGCTCTTCATACGTGCTGCATGTTTGTATAAGCATGTTCGTATATGTTTTGATTCCATTATCAGGTTTCCGGTAATGAAAGTGGATCACTATGACATCACTCGCATTCTAACCAGGCAAGATCACAACACTTCAGAAAAATGTCCTTGTATCATCGGAGCTGATATAGCAGCAAATATCTTCAAGAGTAGAGTTTATATTTTACAACACGTATGTATTTCAGTCACCATGGTTGAAGAAAGCAGTGCATTTATGAGGCGCTTTGTTCATCTATTAAAGGAAAATCAAGACATTCTATTAAAAGCACAGTTGTCAGAAAGTAAGCACAAAAGTTTAGCAGTAGCTACGGTAAAACAACAATTGGAGGAAGAGTTTAAAACATCCATCAGCAAGATGCAAATACTAAAAGAAAAGCAACTTAAAAACAAGAATTAAGTCCAAAAGTGATTTGAAACTAATTGGCAATAAGCCAGTTGTTTTAAAACAGTGGGAGCAGGAAATCCTGGCCATGGTACTAATTGATTGAGCAAGCTGAGGTACCTACATAGCTACCTCAGAAAAAGCCAGCAAAAGCTTCGTCGGAGCGAGGAAAGCAGGTTTTTATTTATACCATTTCGCGAGCAATAGCTCCGCGGTCAAGGTCTGGAAGCTGTAGCTTGCAAGGAGATGGAGCAGAAGGTTTTTATTTATACGAAACCAACCTCTTGCTCCGAATTGGTGAGAAAAAGCTATTGCTTGCTTTTATTTATACCACCCAATATGTATTGAATAATCATGACATGGTTAATAAACATTAGACAGCAATCTTCAGCACTTAAGAGAATCACAATACATGTATCTACAAGCTCTGCTGCCCGGGCTACTCATGTTTGAAAGAATGATTTTTCCTTTCACTAGGCTATTACTAAGGATAAGAACATCTCAGTCATATTTTTTAAGAATTTCATAAAGAACCACTTTTGATTAAGTTTTTACTTCTGCAGAATAAAGAACACTGCCCATAATCACTCAGTTTCAAATCACTAAAATTCCAGCTGTGAACTCTGAAAATATTCCTTTCTTGTGAATCTGGTGCAAAATATAATAGAAAATCAAAAATGTTCGTGTAAAAATGGGAATTTTGTTCTTAGTTCTCAAATGACATGTTTTTGGAACAGTTCCTTTTTACTTCTCTACTTCTACCTTTAATAGGAAGAGGAAGTATTGCATTCGGCTCTAAAGTCTGATATTGAAGTTTCATCAAAATACATATTTTGAGGTCCCTTGAATAAATAAAAAGTAAAAGTATTTTTAGAAAAGTGTATATGTAAAATAATAGGTGTAAAAAGCAGCATAAGTCGAGAAGGAATGTTGGATAAATACCTGGAACTTACATTCATCCTTCAAGGATGCGACAAAAATCACCTTTTTCCACATTATCCTTTAAATGTTTTTGTTAGTTTTAGTTTCTTTAAGAATGACTAACAATTTTGATTAAAAAAACATATGGTTAGGGCAAGTGTATGAAAAATAAAATTTACACTTGAATTTTCAGTGAATAGCCTGTGAAGTCCTCTTCATTCTGAATGAGTTTAGTAAAACTGGTAAACTGTTGAAAGATACGCAAAAATTTATTACATGAAGTTTAGATCCCATTTAAGCACACAATTTATGTGTGTTTTTGTTTGTGATATTAACTGTTTCTAAGATATTCTTTGTTATTGGTTTGAATATTCAAAAACCTTATGCTTTTTTACTTTCTCTACCATGTACTCAGTAAACAAAGAAGGTGTTGTATTCCATCCAAAATTTTAAATTGAGATTTCTTCAGACATATTTGCTCTAAGGTTCCTTAAATCATAATAAAAAAAGATTTTAACAAAAAGGTACATGTTTGTGCTTGCCTGTGTCTCTCTGTGAACAGCATAACTCATGGAAAACTTTTCATTATTTATTTTCTCATAAAAGACTGGAAGATTTTGGTCAAAATACTGTAAGTTTAAGATTTTTCTTTACAAATAAACCATATATCTTGAATTTTCTGGGGAATACCCTACAAAGTCCTTTGATTCTGAATGATTTTTGTATTACTGTAAACCATCAGAGATAGAATAAATCTTTACTATACATAAAAATGTAGATCTTTTTAAAGAACATGATTTATGCCAAATATATTTTTTGTGGTGCCAACCATTTGCAAGATACTCTTTATTAGTGGTTTTAATTTTTAAATATAGTTTTTCAACTGTTAAACAGCTTTTTTCGCTCACGGTTATGAGAAGAGCATGGAATTTCAAGGCCATCATATAGTGACGTGGTTTTTCAAAATCTATTCTTTAGAATACAGTATCCTTATACCTACAACAAAAGCATAAGTGTGCTATGAAAGTTTATCTCAATTAACAAGAAGTAAACATACACATATGATACATGTAAGTCTGAAATTTACCATCCTGGCTTCTGGTTTCCTGTGCCAAGAGGCAAGTTACAAAACTTTCATTTATTTTCAAAAGAATATTCCACATTCCTGTCTCTCAGAAAATTAATCTAGACCAAACTACAACTACAAACTACCACAACTAAATTACTGGCTTCCAGTAATGTTCAACATTAAACAACACCATTATTCCTAACCAGTAGTCAACTAAACCCATCTAAGCTTACTTCTTATCGAAACATTATACTTTTTTATAACTTAACATCACTTCACACAACTTTTTACATCTATTTTCATGTCTTGTCTTCCAGCTTGCATCTGAAATATCCCAACTCATCTTCTTATATTGAATTGAGCCTATTACATTCCATAAGGGCTAAGGCCTTCTGCCATCAGCAGGGCAGCTCAAAATTAGCTCAAGCACACTCATTAGGGGAGTTACTCCTTTATATAAACCTTTCCAAATCTTCACAAACACTGCCTTCTTTATCTAAAATAAAAACAAATTTAGATACTAAAAGCTTAATTTATCTTAGTAATTGCTTTAAGTTTTTAAATTAACATGCAGCTGCATATTAATTAAAGATGTCACCCACTTTGCACAATGCTGTATATGCAGGATTTCTTTCAAGCACACAACACAATTTTTCCCTAACCTTGTCTGCATCTCAGTAACTCACTTTCAGTTTCTCTTACAATGCTTACTGCACCTCATCATTTCATGCCCAAAGTTTCAAAGTGAGTGATGGGCTTTAATATTACAAAGAAATTTGATTTTATGTAGTCAAGTTTCTTGACATGATGGATATGGAAACAATTGTTGTAAATTTCTGATTGAAGGTGAGTCACTTTCATCAAAGTTACTGAAAATCTCAATTTCACTGCAGTATATGCAATAATAGTTTTGCAACATCAGCCGAGTCCTCCTATATGTTACAATCGGTTGAGAGAAGAAGGGGAAAAGGTTATGAAATTGTGTTAATAAAAAAATCTGAAGTGTTAAATATGACCAAAATATGACGTTACAGTAAAATATGGTCAAATATGCATTTCTACGACCAATTAAAGCTGATTCATTGTGTTCACAAATATTGTAAACATGCTTAAATTATTATTCATTTATGCCAACAAACTTACTGCTGGTGTTTTTAAACACCCAAGCTGTGTGTGGGCAATGTTTGAGAAGTAGAATCGGAACTGAAAAAATTCAATACCACAGCTGGGATTTCAACCATAAACCTTCCACTTGCCATGTGCTTGTTCTAACCATTAGGCTATTGTGACAACCTGCCAGAATGAATTCTCCAACCAATTCATATTTATTCCAGTAGACCACAAAGGGAGTCTCACATTAGAGACAAATACCCTAAGGGCGACTTACTATAGTGAGTACTTTATACTGTAATGACGTACAAATGTGAGTGGTGATTCAAGACTCAGCATATTTGTGTGCCTGTCAGACAATAACATGTGGATCACACACTATAAATAATCTCAGCTGTATGTAGGAATATTGAACTGTATAAACTGCACTGCATTATGACGTGGAACTTATAAATATTCTGCTCTCCTAATGCACTCAATCATTTTTTCTATGGCTGTACCTATAGTGAAATGTGCACTAAAATAATTTTTGCAAATGTTTATCTCAACAATAAATAGATAGAAGAATAACCTAGTAAGAATAGTCTCTAAAAGAGTGCAAAGAGAAAGTCATATGAATGTTATATATTGGAATTTTTATAAACAAATGCACTATGGCAACTTGTTCAGCTGATGTTGGTAATCTCTACTATAATTCTTGGCAACGTATTACATTTGGCAGCAGATGCAAAATGTAAAAGCTCTCAGAGTCATTGTAAGAATCAAACCTTTGACCAACCCCAAAGTCTTCAACACAAGAGGTTCAAAGAATTGCAGAAAATGCAGGTACAAGGGATGTTCACACAGAGGATTCATCTTTAATCCTATTCACTTTTAGCATAACCCTCATATTTTACAAAAGTAAAACAAGAACTTCCAAGCTTTTTTTCATTACAATTCACCAGTACCTTGTTAAAGGTGAAATATTGCAGTGAACTTTCAAATACACATATGTCTGTGAATGTCTGTGTGTATTTCTCTGTGTGTGTGTGTGTGTGTGTGTGTGTGTGTGTGTGTGTGTGTGTGTGTGTGTGTGTGTGTGTGTGTGTGTGTGTGTGTGTGTGTGTGTGTGTGTGTGTGTGTGTCTGTGTGTGTGTGCATGTGTGTGTGTGTCTCTTCTATTAATTTTGAGGAAGAAAAACAAAGTACGAGGGCTATTCAATAAAGAAAGATCATAACTTTTTTTTGACAACACACCTTTACTCATCCTCATAATTTTCATGGTCCTTTTCAAAATAGTCTCCTTTGGATATGATGCACCTGTTCCAGCATCTTTAAAATAATGCTGGAAACCATTTATTGAAAAATCCTTCAGAATTGCCGCTGCAGCCTTCACTACTCCTGATGATGGATGATGCTTCCCACAAAGGTGTTTCTTCATGTTAAGGAATAGGAAAAAGTCACAGGGGCTACATCTGGATTACATGGAGGATGAGGGATGCATTTCAAACTCATTTTTGCAAGATATTAAAAAACATTGGCTGTGCATTATTGTGTTTCAGCAGCCAACCTGTTTTTCAGAAATGTGGTCTTTTGCATCTGATATGGACCGCAATGTTTTCAGGACATCCCTTTAGTAGTGCACAATTAGTGATGTATGTGCCATGGGCATCGCAAAAGGGGGGCAAGGGGGGGCCGCGGCCCCCCCTTGGAGGTTGGTGAAATTAATGTGCAATCAATTACGGACTATTAAACTATTATTTTAATTTAGAACAATTGTTATTTAGCACAAATCAATACAGTTAACTGCAACAAATATACATTTTGACAATAAAATGATGAATTAATAATATCTGATTGCAAACTTCCAACATGTGCCCCCCCCCCCCCCCCCCCCCCGGAAAAAAGTCTGCCGACACTCATGGTATGTGCAGATACAACATGCTGATAAACTATTCCAAGACTATCAAAAAATGAGATGACCATAATTTTCTCAGCAGAAGCAACCATTTAGCAACAATTTTGGGGGATTGGTGATGAAGGAGATTTTCACACTGAGCTTTGCTGACTGCTTTCGGGATCAAAATGATGTAGCCAAGTTTCATCAGCAGCAATTACCTTTCAAAGATTCTGTAGAACTTCCTCTAACATCAACTTCAATAGCATGCAGACCTACACACGAATGTCCTTTGTCCAGGAATCAACAGTCTTGGAATCTGCTGTGCACAAATACATATCCTGTGTAAATTTTTTGTCACCAATGTATGGATGGCATCCAGTGAAATTTTCAATATTTCAGAAAGTGTTCATATGGTTATTCATTGATTCCTCTCTTGCAATGACAGCAGCAGTGTTGAGGTTTGCTTCTGTATGAGCAGTAATGAGTGCTGGGTCCACCTTCCTTTGAAACCGATTGTCTCCCCTCCTTAAAAAATTTAAACCACTTTCAAGATGTGCTGTAGTGAAAAACAGATTCTCCATAACCCTCAGCTCAAAATTTGTTGAGACAAAAGAAGAATTTCAAAGTAGCATATTGTTCTTCATATGTCATCTCCATTTTTGTAGTAGGCAATACTGATTATGTCTCAGTTTGCAAGCCTCTCACAGGCAGGAACCCGAAATGTCAACAATGAAACTAGTACAGTGTGTTTGTTACACATTAACCTAACAGAATATCATAAGATTATTCAAGTGTGAGAAATTGTGATTGTGAAAAATTATTATCATTCTTTGTCCATGGATGATATATTCATTATTTGGCCACATGGAGATGAAGAATTGGATCAACTTCTTGATGAACTTAACAACATCCATGGCAACATACAGTTTACGATGAAAAAAGAGCAAAACTAAAGTATTGCCTTCCGGGATGCTCTGATAACCAAAAAGTCTGACATGACATTTGGTCACATAAGTTACAGAAGCCGACACATACGGATCCTTAATTCCACAGGAGTTTGAATTGCCATCCTCGACAAAAGAGAATTATAATCAAAACCTTAACAGAATGGGCAAGACAGGTATGTGAACCGGCCACGCTAAAACAAGAACTCAAACACCTAAACCAAACCCTGCAGAAGAAATAATCAGAGCATCACATCTGAAGAGACAATGCAACCCTAAAGAGAGAACAAAACAACAACAGAAAGCATTTATACCATATATATAGGTCACAGATCGCATTGGAAAACTACTAAAAAAGGTCAATATTAAAACTATTTTCAAACCACCCATCAAAATAAAACAAAAACTGAATTTGGCAAAGGACAACAGGATCCACTATTGTCACAAGAAGACTACCGTTAACATGCAGGTGTGGTCAAGTCTACATCGGAACTGCCAAGCGGAGTACAAACACAAGAATAAGAGAACATGAGAGTAACTGTCACTTGTGACATACGGAAAAATCAGCAGTAGCCAAACACACTTTATTAAGAGGCCTTGACATCAGGTTCATTGAAATCACAGCTCGCAATAAAACGGCCCACTATTATGCTAGGATGTACAGAGAGGCTATAGAAGTTTTCAAACATATGAATAATTTCAAAAGAAAAGAGGAAGCAGCACGCATTCACAGAGCATGGATCCCAATACTGGCTGACTTGCATATAAAGCCATACAGCCCAGCTGGACAGATAACATGACACAGGCCACTGACTGGCTGGTGCACACCGCGGTCTTGTCCAACCATATATAATGCTCCTGAATAGCACCACTTTGGTCCCTGTGTTACAAGTGCCTCAGTCCGTGTACATCCGGATGGATATTTTTAAAAAGTCTATGCACCCGGACAGATATTTTGTTTTAAATGTATGACTAACTCAGTCATGTGGTGCAAATGAGTGTTCCCCAGTGTATATAGTTCCCCCATTGTGTAAATAATTGTGTATTCTCTGTGAAAAACCTGACAGTGACACAGCCTAATTAACTGTTACTTTTTAAGAGCCAGTGTGGGGGCGAACGGCTGCGTGCTTGCTTTAAGCGTGCATCATATAGCGTCCCCACGCCAAGTGGAGGCTCCCAGAAATGCTTGTGATTGGGAGTGGGGACAAGAAGGCGGGATGGCAACAGCCACAGGCATCCCTGCCGCTCAGCCGGTCATATTTATAACCTCATCTGTACCAGCCACAATCACCAGTGATCTACCCGCCTGCCTGCCATTGGTCGCAGCTACAACAACCCAGCCAATGACAATCACCATGGACCCAGAGGAGGAGGAGCGAAAATCCAAACAGCAGAGTAAGCTCCAGAAAGAGGTAGATGATCTCAGTAACGAGATCATCTACTATCAACAGTTACTAAGTCAGATGGACTGGGAGTCCAACGACTTTATAAAAGTCACACAGGCCTTCAGACTCTGCTACAAGGAGCATGCACAAAAGAAAAGGCTCTTTGTAAAGCTAGGGGAAGGTTGGAAAACTGTCCCTGCAAATAAGAAGCACCTGCTTAACAGAGGCCAGGACAGTGATTCCAACAGCGAGGGTCACAATCAGAAGCCCGGCAAGCGAGTCAACCAACAGCATATGCTACTGCAAGTTACCATAAGAAACCAATTTGCACCCATAGCCTCACAGGAAGCAGAGTCCTATAACGAGGAGGACCTGTGCTCTGCTACCACACAGTTCAGAAACCATCACAATCCGGACCACAACAGTCAGTTAGGCCACCACCTAAACAAAGCACACTACAACCCTCTACCTCCACTGCCACTCCCACACAGAACCCCACACAAAATTCTGAACTTCAGAAACTGCCAAGAATAATCATTCCAGACAAAGTGCAAACTGTTAAGGTCCTCCAACTCCTACGGGACTCCCTGCTAGTTGGAGCTTACAAACTACAGACCACGAGGGACTGCCTCAAGCTCTTCCCTCTAGCACAAGGACTCCATGAAGACCATACAGCTCTTGAAGGATGCCGGAGTTGAAAACTTCAGCTTCACACCCCAGAGCGACCAGCCTCTGTGATGTGTCATCAAACATCTTCTTGTTCCTACATCAAGGAGGACCTGGAGCAGACGGGGTATGCCGGTGTCCGGGTACAACTCATTTCCCGCGGCAGGCCTCTGCCAATATTCCAGGTAAGTGTCGACGGGACTACCACCAACCAAAAAATTCTTCAGGAACGAGAGGTGTGCCATATGACGGTCACTGTGGAGGTCCTGAAAACCAACTCCAATATCACACAATGTTACAACTGCCAACAGCTAGGGCACAGCTATAGAATGTGCCACATGACATCTCGGTGTTTCCCCAAAAACGCAAAGCAGGATGCTCAACCCCACTGTGCAAACTGAGGGGAAGTGCATACTGCCAGTTATAGGGGATGTGAGATGTTCAGAAACGAACACCACCGCCGTCAACTGGCAACCATAGCCAGGATCACTCCGAGTGCTCAGCCAGGGCCCAGACCCATTCTGCACCCGGCCCTGGTCATACCAGGTGTCTCTTTTGAGGAGCCGCCAGAGGGCAACAGAAGCCCGCAACACCACTAAACGGTTCCACTCCACAACCCCAAACTCCACAGGCGTCCACCGGGGACCTGGGCGGTCTAAGAGAAATCTTAAACTTGTTCAGGGATCTCAACCTCCCAGCCCTTTTAGCAAAACTGCAGCCTTTCCTGACTAAGTTCAGAAGCTGCACAAGCACCATGGAGAAAATAAAAACCATCATATCCCTCCTCTCAACCCTCCTAGAGTAAATGGCCTATGTAAGGGGAGGTATAACTTTAACCCGCGCGCTCCTGTGGAATGCAGACGGCATCTACAGGCGGCAACACGAACTTGAAGACTACCTACGGCGTAACAAAATTGATGTCGCATTCATCTGCGAAACAAAATTAAAACAAGAGCACACTTTTAAGCTCCAGGGTTACCAAATTTTCCGGAACGACAATATTGCCAGACAGGGGGGAGGGCGGCGCCGTGGTCGAGCGGTTAGCGCGCTCGCCTACCACCTAGGCGGCCCGGGTTCGATCCCAGGGACCCGCATGTGGTATTCATGGTGGACGAAGCGGCGTCAGGGCGGGTTTTCTCCGGATGCTCCGGTTTCCCCCGCCATCTCATTCCACCGGTGCTCCATCTTCATTCCATGTATCATCAGTGTCACCGCCTGCGGTGCCGTAGTAGTAAAAGCGGGCATTAAACACTACAACAACAGGGGGGAGGGACTGCTATTTTGCTGAGAAACTCAATTGCTCATGCTCCTGTCACGCTGCCCGCGTTGACAGCATTAGAGTGCACGGCTCTTAAAACACGTGTTAATAGTAAAACGGTGATGCTGGTAGCACTTTATTGGCCCCCTAACTCCCCAGACTTTACAAAAGACAAATCATCGCCTTAAAGGACCATGTTATAATTACAGGAGATTTCAATGCCCGGCACCCCTCGTGGTTTTCTCGTCGAGCAAACGCGGCCGGAAATCTCCTAGTTGAACTTATAACAGAAAATGACGACATTGAGGTACATCTACCCCCAGAACCCACTTTTTGGCACAGATCAGGGCACTCTGACCCTGAAATTTTGATCCTTGTACTTACAAAAAATGCGACACTCTCAAATAACTTCACTGTGTATCACAGCCTGGACTCCGGCCGTCTTCCTGTCCAGTTCGATGTACCGGGTGCCATTAGGGCCGGTGCCCAAGAGCATCGGAAGAGGGCCGACACCGACTGGGATAGGTTTACCATGAAAATGCACAGGATGGCGCAAACCAGGCTGTCATACTATAGCGAGGCAGACATAGATGTCGCCATCGAAAACTTTACTGCCTCGCTACGCACGGCCAAAAGAAATGCTACCACATATACCACAAGACCACCCGGTTTCTGCACGTACCCAGAGGTAGAGCAACTCATTGCGCGGAGACGACGCTTGACAAGACTGTGGCGGTACACCCGTCAGCCTGAATATAAAGTGCTAGCAAAATGGCTACGCAACGTCATTCGGCAACAAATTAAAATCAACAAAATTGAACAGTGGGAAAACAAAATGCTGAGTACCACCCATTCGGACTCTTCTCTGTGGAAATTATTAAAGGCTTTCAAAATCTCCACGAGCGTCAACTCGGCAACTGAGGCGCCGCACACTCAAGGCGCTGCATTTCTCCGCAGCGGAGAAAGCCAAGGTCTTCGCTGTCTCCAAGACAGATTCACCGAAAAACCAGTGACCAACCGTCACCTAGAACGAGAGGTCCAGACATGAGTACAAAACCTGGGTGGCGCAGAAGCAAGAGCAACAGCTATCCCTTATACCGCCGCAGGAAGTTTCCAAGCTCATTAGGAAACTGCCTGATGGGAAAGCTGCCGGCCCAGACAAAGTGACTAATGAGGAACTTAAACACCTCCCGCGAAAAGCCCTGGTGCAATTAACGAAGATATTTAACGCCTGTTTGCAGCACAGCTACTTCCCCTCCACTTAGAAGCGAGCCAAGGTTATTATACTCCCAAAGCAAGGGAAAAGCACCAGACAGCCGCAAAATTAAAGCCCCATTAGTCTCTTGTCTACTATTTGTAAACAGTTTGAAAACTTATACTTTCTCGACTTCAAAAACAAGTCTCGGAAATACATGAACTTTCAAATTCACAATTTGGCTTTAAACAAGGACATTACACAGAGCTGCAGCTTCTGAGATTAACGACGTAACTGAGCAATTTAACAATGGGGCTTCAACGTTGGCGCTATTTTTGGACATAGAAGCCGCGTTTGACCGGTGTTGGCACAATGGCCTCATTTATAAACTGCACCGCGATTTCCCGGCCCTTCAAAATTACTTACATTTGCTGCATAATTTCCTAGAAAATCGGCAATCGGTCCAAATGGGAAACTCCTCCAGGGAGCGAGTAATGCGCGCTGGCGTCCCACAAGCGGCAATCATGTGGCCTCTTTTTATATATATTATTCACAAATGATTTCCCAGTGGACGCCAGATGCAAGGTCACCAAGCATGCTGATGACACCGCAATATACAACCACCACAAAAATCCTCGTTTCGGCCTTGCAGAAATGCAAAGGTACACAAACAATTTACTCTCATGGCTCCATGGTTGGAAAATCAAAAGTAACCACAATAAATGTTAAATACCTAGACGTCACCATGGACCGCACGATGTGCTGGTCCACCCATATAAAAAAGCGCCAACAAAGGCAGACAGCGACTAACGTTATGCGCCCCCATCTTCCGCAGCAAACAGCTGAAACTCAAACCCAAGCTGATTCTATACAAGTCATTTATTCTTTCGGTGGTGCTGTATGCATGTGTGGCCTGGGCAAATGCCTCAAAAAACCACCCTCAAACAAATTCAAAACCTCTCCCTTACAAAAATCCTCTCTGCTCCATTCCGAACCAATAACCAAACCCTTCACCTCGAAACCCAGATCCCATCCATTCCAGAGGCAATAACAAAAGGAGCCAAGGCAACATGGACGCGCATTAGAAACCACGGTAATTACGTGATCGCCAACATTGGCAAAGGCGAGCCGAAGCACCGCAAGCACGCAAGAATCAAATATTCTAGACGCGGCACGGCTCGCCGACTAATGCACGCCCATGCAATCCAGGCCCCAGGCCGCACATACTCTAAGGCAGAGGCCCGCGCCTCGGGAACCATCCAGGAAGTGCAACCTGTCCGCACAGGAAAACGGTGGAAAACTGTAAATAGTGTACAAAGTGAAGTGTAAATAGTTCAGTGCGCGAGCTGGGACGCATACTTTTGGTGTGCCCAGTGAAAGTGTGTGTGTGTGTGATGGGACATACTGTTCTGGTGTGCCCAGGAGTGAATGCGTGTGTATATAAATATGTTTGTACACATAAAAAACAAACAAACACTCAAAGACAGAAACAAAAGAAAAACCTACAAGAAAAAGCTGTTCTCGGTGACCTAAAGTTGGTCACCGTATGGGTTTTTAACAAAACAAGAAAAATGTAAATATTGTCAATTTCCCTAATTATTATATCCATCCCAATTATAGCCTGTAAGGCGGGCCTAATGTACCAGCACCAGGCCAAACTTTGATAATAAAGAAAGCAAGCACCACTTCAGTAATTAGCAGTAAGAGATCACTATCCCTCTGAAAATGCCCATTGAAATGGCAGGTGAAATGTCACATCAACTGGACCAGAGCCAGAAAGCCTGGGAACACATTTTACTAGATAGAGGCCAGCTGTGAAAACCTAAGCTTGCAACAACTTTCTGAATTTTTATTTATTTATTTCAATGAGAAGTATAAAAATGTGATGGCTTAGTTGTTAGTCCGAGCTATTTGCCCAAGACTACCACAATCACTAAATTAACAAAGATATCTAATTACTTCGGATAAAGTAATTTTTGTTCTAACAAAGTCCCATTATTGTTTCCCCCTCCACTTACCATATCTATTTCCTCTTCACCCCCTAGAAAAACTCCCCAAGCATAGGTGTCTGATAAAAAATATTTCCAATTATAACTTTTTTATCCCTTTATAGGCAGGTTTTACTTATCAACCGCTCTCTCTCTCTCTCCCCACTCCACTGTTTCTCTACAATGAAAAATGCTGATGAATAAACTTATTAGTTCACTTGCACTCTATATTGGACATACTGGGGGAGAGAGAGAGAAGAGAGAGAGAGAGAAGAGAGAACTTTTACACAAACTACCAAATATTATAAGAGATAAATATATTTAAAGATGCCAGGGTTAAAATTCTTTTCAACAGAATCAGCATGGTGATATCACAAATCCTTATGTACTAATGACTGATACAAACTAATGCACTGCTCTGATCACTAATGCACTTTCTACTTACAGCTTTACGATCATCTTCAACTTTTTTTAATACATCCAAGTTATCTTTTACTGCTCCAAAGGTTTTTGGAGTAGAACCTACTTTCTCCAGCTTTGCTTTCTTTGCTTTTGGTCCAACTGATGTCATAGCTACTGAAATAACTGTAAAAGAAAGAGGTTGCTTTATTCTTCAGTTTTACAGTTTCATTTCAAGACACATCCATATAATTTCTATGAGCAGCTGCAAAAGAATGTATATAAACAGAGAATAGTTTTAATAAATGATAACACGTATTACATTAGATTAATTTGTTTTCAATTATCTGAGCAACATTCTTTTCTCGCCCTACAAATTCCCACATCTTTTTATTGCTTTGTGAGGAAATGGGAAGCATTTATAATTTTTTATTGTCTAGCAATGAAGTTAAGTGGTGTCTTGCAGTAAAACTATTTCCAGACTGTATGAGCTTAAAGATGAAGGTTACATTTTTCTCACCAGTCATGCCTTTCACAACCCAAAGTTCATGGAAGATGAAATCTGGCTTCAGACTTTAGCTTGTTTGGCAGACATTTTCTCAAAAATTAAATTATTTCTCCAGGGATAAAATATAAATGTTTATATTGTGCAAGATCACATCAAATCATTCATTAAAAAACTTAATTTTTGGGAAATGTGTTCAACAGGAGTCAAACCAAGTGCTTTGATATGCTTCATGACTTTCTGGTGGAAAATCATCTTTCTTTGGACAAAAATATCAAGAACATCATTAAAACACATTTGAATGGACCTGGAAAAACCTTCAGAGAATATTTCCCTGCTATGTCCAATAATAACAATTGGATTCACAATCCCTTTGAATGGTCAACAATTTTAGTATTCACATTAAACACATATGAAAAGGAGGAGCTTCTTGAAATTTCCAGTGATTTTCAGTTACAGAAAAGTCATAATCTTTTTCATTAATTGATTTTTGGTTAAGTTTAAAGGAGTTCCTAGAGTTAGTGAATAAAGCCATAACAGCTTTATTATCCTTTTCATCCACATGTTTGAAAAGTTAGTTTCTTAACATGCTTATTTAAAACATAAATACAGAAACAAACTTTGTGCTGAAAGCGATTTGAGACTTTATTTAACCTTCTGTAGTTCCTGACTTAAAAGCTCTGTGCCATGGAAAGCAGGCACAACCTTCTCACTGAATTTCAAGAAAGATGTAACTACAATGAAAACTCATATATATTATTGTAACTAAAGCGCGTCTCACCCTTAAAAGACAGTACACGTTAAATGGAGCGCAGTGTTGCAACATGTACTAGTTGCGAATGTTTCTCCGCGAGCGACTCGAGGTGGCCTGAGTCCTGTACTTAGTCCTTCAATTGCTGCTTGACAAGACGGACACTTTTAACTTTGGTATCCCTCCACGCCTTTGTTACTGTATGACCTAAATTTACAAATGACTCGTCTGTATAAACAATTGATTTCCCCTGGTCCCTAAACCTTTTACGTCTTTTAGATATTTATGTCGCTATCTGATGATATCGATATCGTCTCTTTCTATTAATATGCACTTGTTACCCTTTCTTTCATATTCGAACACCAAATCAGAGTGATCCTTGAGAAATTTGGTAGGGTCTCATCACTGTTGAACAGTGACAAAATTATATTCAGCGTGGGTGGAATATTTGCAAACAGTAAAGAATGAACAATTCGCCGCACTCCACCTTGCACTATTCAATCATATTCCGTTAACCTAGCGTTTTGTGTAGTCCCGCCCTTTTTGCTTTCTTTTTCGATGGCGTTCTTAGAGGTCCTTTCATCAGTTCCTTTTTAATCATACACACTACTGCTTCTGAACACCCGATAGCCTTAGCTGTCTCTTTTACTCCCTTACACGCATTTTACTTCAAAAATAATCTAACACATTCATAATTATTTGGCGTTCCTTACTTCTTTATTTACCAACATATCGTCCCTTCCTAGCTTCACCCTCCATAACTACAAATATTTACAAAAATATTAAACAAATAACGCAATAACAGCTCACAGTTACACACACGGCTTCTTTCGAACTAATGCTAGTGCTGCTCCTTATACTATCTTCTGTGTCAGGCCTGACGCTGAATAGATTGAATACCTTTTGTTTGCCCTACTTCATAAAAGAAAGAGGTTACTGCCTTTTGGTTTATTTTAAAAACTTTCTCCAACCTTCCTCAACATTTGTTCTCGCTGGTTCCCTGATGTAAACTCAATAACAAAAAAGTTTCACACTGGGTAACTTTTGCAGTGCACATATATAAAATTTTCCGAAAACATTTAATTTAAAAAATTATAACACTTAACTGGGTAAACATAGAGAATTCAAAGTAGGCAGGTAGTAGCACTATAGTTTACTCTACCTAAGAGAAAAATATAGATGCATTCTAGCAGTTAGTTTGTTAGTTATTGCGTGATGAGTGTAGAAACAGCAAATATCGGACTTCTATTGAAAAAAACGTTTTCTGAAGAAATTTGGACCTATAGAAATGTATAATGACTCTGAAAAGGATATAACCTGATAGAGAAAAAAATTCTGCATAGGATAATGTGTTCAAACCTGAAATTTATAACAAATGAATATTTATACCATGCTATTAGGAATCTGGCAACACCGCGAGGGTAGAAAAGGACGCGGCTAATGGCAACTTGTATGCGCTAGATAGAGACAGAGATGTCCCATTTAACTCCATACTGTCTTCTAAGAGTGAAACGCTATATAGACCTACACATTGTGTAACTTTTAAGCTTTAGGTTTTAACCATTAAGGATTAAGTTAATTTCAGGTTGGAATTGGAATTGAATTTTATGCACATCTACTGTATGTATACTTAAAAGTAGTGGTTGCCCCAACTCAGATCAATGTAGAAGTGTTCATGAGTCAAAAAAGGTTGGGAACCACTGCTCTAACCACTGAGTTACCATGGTAACATACTGGCATCACATTAAATTCCCCAACTGACTGTCCTTTTTTCCTTGTAAATCACAAGATCTCAAATTCATATGAGATAATATATCCTAATGGTGACTTACAATGTGTTAGTACTTATGTCCCAGGCTTTATAGTTCAGCCAACTATTGGTCAATCAATGGAAATTAATTGTTCTTTCACACTAGCTGTGATTGGAAAGGAGTAGAATCAGACTGAAAAATTCAATGTCATAGCCGGGATTTGAACCATGGATCTTCCAGGCTCTGTCCGGTTGCTCTAATCACTGAGCTACCACAACAGCATGCCGGCACAGTTCTACTCAGCATGTTGACAGGTTTCATTAATTAGAACTTCTCACTCAGGTGAGTAGATTCAAACATGCTTAATATGTGTGGAAGTGCTTGTTTTGTGAAGAAAGGACTTCTTTATTTCCTGATCATATTGTTGGTCAATAAGTTTCAATTGCAACTCATTTTTATTAGTTATGGTACTTTTGAGCTTCTCTGTCATCCTATCATGATCCACTCCTTTATAACCATTTTATTCACCTACTATGAGTAACATAGTGTCATCAGATATATTTTTAATTGTTTGAACAACGTTGTTGAACCCTAAATATTTTGCTGAACCATCTATGTTTGTAAGCAGATACTGTTTTACCCAAACAGAGAGAACAGTATATGTTTTTTTTATTAATGTCCTCTAACATAGTGTCATATCGGAAGGTGAATGAATGAAATGCATGAAATGATGTTCAAATGAGCCTGAGCTCCATAGAGCTTTAAGTTCCCAAACATTCTTCTTCTTAGGATAATGGAAAACCTCAGTAAAAACCTTATCTGGATAACCCACTCCAAGTGAGATTCAAACTTGTGACCTCTTGGATGAGAGGCAGACATGCTACCACCACACTACAGAGGCTAGCTGAACAGTATGTGGGGATGATAGGGGAGGGATAGATGAAGAAGCCACACTTTGAGAAGTTGCCATTCCTATAATTCACAAGCAGACACTGCATACCAGTTACACATATCCACCACTGCTGTACTCGAAGTAACACAATGTAACACAGTGCCTGCTTGCTACCACTGAACATGCTGATCCTGCCGTTGCCCATTTGTCCTTGAGTTAAGACCACCACACTTAAGTGTTTGTAACATTGCTATCATAGCGGAAATAATTACTTCTGATGAGCCTCTACATGGAAAAATGCTCAACCTCCTCTTACAAAATGCAAGATGCTATCACTAAATTGCAAGTTTCAGTTCTTTAATTCCCTGTATAAGTATGAGGAATGAAGAATTTCTGCTTATTATTGTGAACATCTATACTTTCAGATGCATTTTATCTGAGAGCAATTAATACTAATCATAATACGAGGGGGCATCAAAAAATAACCGGAATTATTTTTTTGCATTTTAAAGCACCTGCATATAAAGAAAGAAAGGAAGAAGGGAAGGGAGGGAAGGGAGTGGAGGGAGGGAGGGGGGAGGGGAGGGAAGGGAGGGAAGGGAGGGAAGGGAGGGAGGAAGGTAGGTAGGTAGGTAGGTAGGTGTTGAGATGCTTTCTTTCTAAGCCCTCATAACAAAATTTAAGTTCCAAATGGCTTTGGAAATCAATCGCATTATGTTTCAAAAGAAAAAGTGAAAAAGGAATATATAATGTATCTGAAATCTAGAAGAGAAAAGTAAATTGTAACTTATCCAGTGCATCTGTATTTCAAGGGTGTCATGAAACCTTAGAAAATGAAATAAAGAAGATAAAAAGGTTAATGGTATGCAAGGATCAAGTCTTGTCATTGTATGTAAGGTAGTCACTGAGTTAGAACCGGGAACAATAAAGAAAATAAAAAGATTGGAAATTGAGCTCCTGCCTTAGAAATTTGGTAAAAACAAGAAGCACCTTGTCATGTACCAACCTGCTACATTATTATACCATGAAACATAGAATGTTTCAGTGTTCACAGTAGAGTCATTCCATATTGGCTAAGGTAACAAATTGAAGTTTGCATTGATGTTATTACTGGTTACATGAAGTGATTTTATGAATTTTAAACATTTTAAACTCTGAAATAGTAACTAATGAATTATACTAAATGCTATGAAAGCAATCAGAAATAAAATGATATTTTTGTTTATTATTCAGTTGATTATTTTTGTAATGAAGCAAACGTAACACTTTTAGACATGCTTGTTTTAATAAAAGAATATAATAAAGGAAAACTCAGTGCAAATATCTTAAATATAGGGAAACATTTTACTTTCTCCACCATGCACTTACAATAGATAAGTAGGGGAAGTATTTCCCTATAATAATGAGTATTCCCATATTCCACCCAAAAATTTGATACCAAGATTTCACTGGAAATACATGTTTTGAGACTTCCAAAATCCAAAAAAAGCATTTTAAGAAAAGGTCTGTAATGTCCAGGCACATGTGTCTCCGTGTGTGAACACCATAACTCAAAAACGAAAAGTTGATTAAATATCAAACTTGGTATTTAAGTTCAGCATCTCACAAGGGTGCAACACAAAGTTTTCCCCACTCACAAGGAACATTTTTCGAAAATTGCTAGCAATTTTGATTAAAACACCATATGTTTAAAATATTTTCATGAAAAAAGAAATGTATATCTTGAATTATGTGGGAATTTTCTCAGAACTCCTCATTTTGAATCAATTTGGCATAATTGGTAAATTATATGAGAAAGACATAATCTTACTACACACAAAAAAAATGTAGATCTGGTTAAAACACTCAATTTATGTCTAGGATACATTTTGTGGTAGAATGTAACACTTCAGAGATGTTTCTTATTATTTGTTTAAATTTTGCAATAGTTGTACTTTTCTCAAATGGGAGGTCGTTATTCCTCTTTTCATCTCTTGGCCATGCAAAGAGAATAGTTTCATCGCATAGTGACCAGCTCTTAAAATATTTTACTATTGTTACTGTTTATATATATATATATATATATATATATATATATATATATATATATATATATATTTAATATTAACATCCTCCATTGTAATGTCATATCAGATGATGAATGAATGAAATGCATGAAATGATGCTTAAATGAGTCTGAAGTCCTTAGAGCTTAAAGTTACCCAACATTCCTCTTCTCAGGATAAGGGAAAATCTCATTAAAAGCCTTATCCTGATAACTCACCCTGAGACTTGAATTCATGAACTCTTGAATGTGAGGCAGACACACTAACAGCACACTACAGAGGCGGACTAAAATGCCTACTGTATTCCCACATTCCCCTTGCACCTACATGAAAATTATAATATGATAATTTCTGCAAGTGTTTATCTCAGTCAAGATGAAGTAGATTGAGGAATAAGTGTTTGTAAGAATAGTTTGTACAAGAGTAGAGAAAGTCATGTGAGTGTAACACATCAGATTTTTTAATGATGAACTTGTCAAACTTTCATAACACAAAATTTTAGCACAAGCAACACACTATGTTCGGAAAAAATTAAAAATTAAATTCATGTGCTGGAAGTAACAAATGTGGCTAATGTAACACTATATGTAAAATATTCTCTACTGTTAGCAACAATAGGATGATAAGTCAGTCCATGGTAACTCAGATTATTTGTGGCATATTTTTTACACAAATGATCAATAATGGTACATGAAAATAAAAGTTAATGTGTATTAAATTATTAAAGAAGGGGATGATCATAACTACTTGGTCATCAGCATCCTTATACAACAAATCATGGCAAAAACCAGAGATAAAGTTCAGCATAAAATAAAAGTCCCAGTAAAAGCACAAATATAGATAAACTAATGAGGCAAAACCCAGAATTACAACAAATTTATAAAAACACCCAAAAGTTATGAAATCTCAATATTTAAACGTCTAAATCCTTAGGTTTATGTTTCCATTGCTAAAAAGCTTCAAAACTCTTTCAACCACTAGTTTACTGCCTGCCAGGGCCTCTCAAGGGCTGACCGGCAGAGACCCTTGCAGAGACTCTTGAAGGTGTGCCAGGTAAACAGACTCTAGCAGCGTGTGGCAGACCAATAAAAAGTTGTCACACGGCAGATCAAGAGGAGCAGCTTCCCATTTAAAAAGGTAACCATGCATATAATTGTAGTGGCCAATACCCACCTAACGGAGCCAAGAGAATCTCCTCACAGCGAGATACATGAGAGAGGGTAATCCAGTTTATCGGAATTTTCTTCACTCCTCTAACCTTATTTCTGTGGAGAGCTGATTACTCTTTGTGACAGCATCCTTTTTTGCATTTCAAACCTTCTCTTCTGAATTAATACTACATACTGTAATACTGGATTCTGTGGTTGCAGCTGTTACTGCCAAATCTGCCATTTAATTTCTCAGCAAATCAATGTGACCAGGAATCCATGCACACACCATACTAATGCCAGAAGTGTGTAAAACATGTTTTACCATGGAAGGCATTCTGGATACACTGTACAATAGGATGCTTGTGAGTACTTTACGGGAATTCTAAAACAGGCAGTAACCCAATTTGTAACGGTGCACATATAAAACAGGTCGCTTTGTAGCATACAGCTCTGCACTATAGACGGAAGTGCTACTATAAAAACCGAATGTATGTGGTTCAGTTCCATAAACATAGGCCAACACTGTTGTTGCTCTTAGATTCACTGAATTCGAAGAAATAAGTGCAGATACTAGATGCAGGCATCATAGACTTCCAGTATATGGTCATACCAAGATCTACACGAGGCATGGCACGTAACCAAAGGAGGTAGAGTATCTCCCTTTTTGGAAACATTTGAAAGTAAGCTTCCTCAGAAGCTCCCGGAAACAAAAATCTACTGGCCTTGGACTAAGGAAGCTCTTTATATGTTTGTTAAGCATAGTGCTGAAAAAAGAAGCGAACGTTGGATGCTATGCATACATTTAAGCCCACAGCCATCAATTTCTAATACGATCTCTTGCTGATATTGTAGAGCAAATTCTGCAGATTCAATGCAAAGGCTAGTTGGAAAAGCTCCTATTGCCCCGATTATGGACTGTGTCTAATCTTCTAAGTACAGACAGAATATGAATATATATAGTTTGGATTGGATCAGTGCATGATAAAATCCCAGCAAAACTGTCCAATCTGCTCCCCATGATTGGCCACTTAGTACCCGCAAGATATTCTCATTGCGTTTTCATCTGTGCTATATGTGATGACCAGCTAAGCTTCCTGTAGAAAATCAACCCCAGGAAATGCATCTCATCTGCGAATAGAAGTAAATCTGGACCCAAACGAAGCAAAGGTGGTAATCATCTCTTACGGCAGCAGAAATTAACACAGATTGAGTTCTCAATGAGAAATGAAAGCCGCTTTTTGAGATCCATTCTCAAAGATTATCTAAACATTTCAGCAGACTCCATTAAAAAAAAAAGTGTGCACTGGGAAGTACAATACACAGTGAAGCACTGTCTAACAACTACAAACACCAGAGGAAGAAAAGCGAGTAGAGAAAACTGTATGAATTGTTAGTAAAAGAGGGAATGGAGAACAACACGAGATTGTGTTTCGTAAAAGAAAAGTGAGTAGAGCAAACCGTGTGCATGTATTATGTTACATTTCTATTTCAAACATAGAAAATTGTACGAATGGTATGTTGAAGAGTGATTAAAGAAGGCCATGTGTATGTGTCATGTAAAAGAAAAGTGAGTAGAGAAAACAGTGAGAACATATGTTGCATAGTAAAATGGATAGCTTAAAAGCCTTCTCCATGCAAAAAATGCTTAGATGTGCTAAATTTCATGGTTTTCAACCGATGTTAGGAGTTTATTACTGTATACATCCACATATAAACACACATACATGATAAACGCATCGGCTGGAAGGTGCTGCTTTGGCCATACGTTAACCAGGGATTCTATATGAGTGTTACAAATATATCCCATACAATTATTGTCAGTAAGGAACCGTTTCACCGAAAAATAATTTGAGTCAAATATTTGGAGCCATCTAGCTTTTTGACAAATGAATATAAGTGGTTTATTATTTCACTAACTGTTGCGCAAACATGTGAGCAATGCTGAAATGTCTTTTGATTTCAATTCAAATGAATTTAGTAATAATTTAATACTAATGTAAAGTTGCTAAATCTCTAGAAATTAGAGAGTTGCCCAATAATCTTGTGTTTTTTTTGCAGACATTTAAAAACATGTAACTTAATACGTTTACATAGTTAATTAAATTCTTATGGTACTATTAAGAACAAAAAAATAAACAAAACATATAAATGAAAACACTGGAGGATACTGAATCACTTTAGAACAATCACAAACACTACAGGCAGAAAAGCGAGTAGAGAAAGCTGAGTAAATCTAATACGTGGATCTCTATTTCAATCAGAAGGAAAATAATATGAATTGTATGTAGAAGAGAAAGAAATAGGATTGTATTTCGTAAAAGAAAACTGAGTACGGAAAATTGTATGAATGCAATACATTGCATTTCTATTTCAAACCTATAGCAAATTGTATGAACTGTTTATAGAAGAGGGAATTGAGAAAGAAGTGTGATTGCATTTCTTAAGAGAAAAGTGAGTAGAGAAAACTGTGAGAATGTAATATGTTCATTTCTATTTCAAACATATAGCAAACTGCATGAACTGTTTGTAGAAGAAGGGGTAGAAAAGGACATGTGAATGTGTTATGAAAAGAGCAGGTAGAGAAAAGCATATGAATGTACAGAGGTATTTTTTAGAGGTGGCGCGTGACCTTGTCACTCGCGCATATCCGAGCATCACGCAAAGCGATGGTGGGGGTAAGTTTCCACCAGCAGCCTGCTGGCTAGTGGGTTAGAAGTCGAAGAGATATTAACCAGACACCCCTTTTATCTTGCAATAGGCAAGTGGACTCGACCATGAACTACTGCGCAACATTACGACACACGCCACCTCTAAAAGATACCTCTGTAATATGTTGCATAGTAAAATTGATAGCATTAAAAACCTCCATGAAAAACATATGCAAATTTTCATATTCATCGATCAACACCGATGTTGAAGTTTATCAACCTCATACAGCCAAACACTCAATTTTATACCAGGTGACCCTGAGGTAAGTAGATAACATTTCAAATGTTAAAAGAGTTGCAGAAATCACAGGGGTAAATCCAGTCAGTGGCATCCATGAACTTTGTTCTGCTTGTAAGAGAAGAGAGCAGAGTGCCCAGGCTTCAACTGGCATGTGAAGTGTGTGATTGACAATAGAGAGGAACAGTCTTAGAATATTTTCCACTTCACTTACAAGACTTTATTTTCCAGGGAATAAACTCATTCTTGTATATGCTGCTATTGTCTAACATTACAGATTACAGATTGTAAATAGCTGTAACAAAATCCATGCAAACATGAGGGCACATAATATTTGATTGGCATTTCTTTGTTTCTTATAAATGTTATTGTTGTATTCTACTATTACTTTTAGTTATTGTTATTATTAGGGCTCGGAAGTTCATGCCCTAAAAAACACTGAAATATGCATGCAAATATGCTCTTAAAATTATTATTTATTTATGCCAACAAACTTACTGTTGGTGTTTTTAAACACACAAGCCGTGTGTGGGCAAAGTTTAAGAGGTAGAACTAGCAGAAGGTCTGTGGTTCAAATCCCAGTTGTGGCATTGAATTTTTAAGTTCCAGTTCTACCTCTTATGATCTTAAAAGCTTGAAAATATGCCAAGATATATGCACTATTTCATTAGAACAGTTCATGTCCCTTTGCAGTAGACGAGTTAGTGTAAATACTAAAGTTACCTTATTCCTTAGAGGCTGAAGCAGAAGTGGTCCCGCTGCTACTATTAACTGCTAAATTGCAGTTCACAACCAACACTACACAAATTTTCAACAGTAAAACGTCGTCTATTGTCTGGCAAAACACTTTTGTAACGTGAAAAACTTCTTTACAGGTCACAAGATGTTATAGGGGCATATTTAAACAATGTTAATGTTTCACAGAGAGAGTCAACTCTCTTGGTGTGACACATGAGCGTCGGCAGACTTTTTTCCGGGGGGGGGGGGGGGGGGGGCACATGTTGGAAGTTTGCAATCAGATATTATTAATTCATTATTTTATTGTCAAAATTTATATTTGTTGCAGATAACCGTATTGATTTATGCTAAATAACAATTGTTCTTAATTAAAATAATAGTTTAATAGTCAGTAATTGATTGCACATTAAGTTCACCAACTTCCAAAGGGGGGCCGCGACACCCGTGGTGTGACAGATGGTTTTCTTTCGAGGATGTCTCGAATATCGCACATCTGTTTATAACCAGAATTTTTTGAAATTACATAATTCACTTTCTCTTTCACTTTTTGTCCTATGCTACCAGGAACCGAACTTAGATCACATATTGTTTTTTCAAGTACAGTAAGTGATTCATGCAAAGGAAATCCTACAGCTTCCAATGCCATTATGGCTGTCGGTAAGAAAGAAAAATGGGCAGATATGAAACTAAGATCCTCTTTTAACCCAGTACCTGACAGAATATTTTGCACAGTTTGTATTGATGAAGCATCGTTCGAGTCCAATGAATTAACAACCTCTTCGACTATTTCTATGTGCTGAGCATAATATAAAACTGCATCAACCCATGTTCCCCATCGAGTTAACACTGGTGCAGGAGGAAGTCAGATATTAGGTGCTGTTGATCTAAACAACTTAACTCACACAAATCTATCTACCAGTGGGAAAGAATCGCGTATTGTCTCAGAAATTCGATGAAGAGCGTGTGCCTAACAAGTTAAATGAATTAAGTTAGGAAAAGTACCTTTCAGAGTTTTTCCTGATTTTACCACATAAGGTAAGAAATAAAAGCAACCAGTTGTATTCGATTCCACATGGGCATTGTAATTTCAAAGAGTCCATCACAAACTGTGTCACAGTTACATTGTCAGTAGCCAACAATTTGCACATATTAAGGAGATAAGCTGTAGTCTTTTGTCCATTATTTAAAGCACCCACGATTATATTTGCAGTAGAACGGCGCTCAGAATCATGAGTTTCATCAACAGACAACCACACAAACTGATCCGCTAATTCATTTTGTATATTTGACAATACGTTATTGTAACAATGTCCTACATAAGTCTTACGTTGTGTACTTTCTTCAGGCACATGTTGTCGAGTACACTTGGCAAGAAAGTTTTTAAATATCAGATTATTAATTTTAACAAGGGAATATCAGCAGCTAAAAATACTTGGCACAAGTCATAGGAAAATTCAGTAACCCTACTTCCTAAACACTCTACTAATTGTTTTAGAACAGGTTATTTGTTTGCGAGTTTTCTGATTAAATTCTCCTTATGTTTTGCTGTGTTTATGTGCTGAATTATTTGAAATCTTTTCTCACTCCCTATATTTTTGTCACACGCTCCACAAAACAGTGCCCTATTATCTGTAGATATTAAATCAACCCGAAAACTCTTTCTGTAAATTAATTAATCTAGCACTCGAAGTTGGTTTTATTTTCGGCATTTGAAGAGCTTTTTAACCTTTTATACGCCTAATTTAATTTGGAGGGAACCAGTTCACAACACTGTTACGTTTGAAGACCACGTAGAGACAAGCGTTGCTATAATCGTGCTGCTCAAAACGTTGACCTGCACTTTATCTTTGTTAATATAAACCTCTCAGATAATGCACTGATTATTCTCTACGCATATACATATAATGAAAGGATGGAAACAGGGGATTCACTACATAACAACATGACTCAGCATTGCTTCTCGCCACCTCGCGAGTTACATCATCATATGCAATGCTACCAATATGAAAAATATTATCCAGGTGAAAAAAAAAAAACCCATAAATTCATTAAAATATGCTGTATAGAGGCTATAGTATTGAAATAATATGCATTTATCAAAATCAAGAAAATATGCAGTTATATGCACCATAAAATCATGTCCAAATAACTTAAAATTCCATAATTCATGCACATAATGTAAAAGCATACATTTTTAACCCCTATGAAAAAAAACATGCAAATGCATGAACTTCCTAGCCCTAGTTATTATTGCTATTGTTATTACCTTTATTTTATTCTCATTAGTTTATTATTGTTTATTATTATTATTATTATTATTATTATTATTATTATTATTATTATTATTATTATTATTATTATTATTATTATTATTATTATTATTATTATTATTATTATTATTATTATTGTTGTTGTTGTTGTTGTTGTTGTTGTTGTTATCATCATCATAATCATTACTCTCCCCATTATTATTTTATTAGTCCTATTATTACTGTTAGCTATTGTTAATTTTTGTAGTTATTACTATTACCATTAGAATCACTATTAATTGTATCATAATTATTAGTTTTATTTTAATTAGTTTTAGTATTGTCATTTTCATTATTACATTAATATTTTTGTTATAGTTATCCTTTATTATTATTCTACTATTCTCATTGCTATTATTATCATCAAAGGCTACTGTTATGGTGACTTCATTCATAGAACAGGTGTTCAAAATGAAGCCTTGCTGATTGATACAATGTTTCAATCATCTCCTTGTATCTATATGAACATTTCTGAGAACTGCGGCTATGACAGATGCATATGCTTTAATGATACTTTGAGGGGATTTGTTTAAAATGCAATATTCTTGAATGTCTCCAAAAGAAATAATCCAATGGGGTTAGATCAGGAGATCTTGCTGGTGAAGGTAATACCTTCAAGGTATTGGGACACCTAGGCCCATTCAGTGTCCAGGATACAACTAATTGAAATGGACCTTTACAGGTTCATAATGCCGGTGCACCATTACAGCACAGAGCAAACACAATATAATGCTTTATGTAAAAATAAAAATTCAAGTTATTAAAAGATTGGAATGAACCAATTTTCTAGGGGTAGTGTTAGACAAAAATTTAAGCTGAGAAAAATACATAAGTAAAATCTGTAACAAAATTTCCTCTAGCCTGTTCATTCTAAAACAAATGGCAAAAGTTGTTGATGCACACATCCGACGAAAAACTTATTATGCATTAATATACCCACATCTTGCTTACAGTATCACAGTATGGAGATAAACTGCAAAGTACACACAAAAAGACTATTTGTATTACAGAAAAGAGCTATAAGAATAATTTTAAGAATAAATAGACAGGAATTATGTAGAGAATACTTTAAGAAACTGAACATTTTGACATTACATTCATTGTACACAGTTGAGATAATTTTGCTAGCAAAAAGAACAGAAAACAGCAGTAAAACAAACAACCAGATTCATGAATACAACACTAGGGGTAACAAGGATTTTCACGTAAATTCCCATAGATTAGAAATTTACAAAACCAAACCATCAGTAGCTGCATGTTTGCTATATAACAAACTACCACAAAATATAAAAGAAATAAAATGTATACGTAAAGTTAAAGTAAAATTGAAAAAGTATTGCATAGATGGGAGTTTTTACTCAGTAGAAGAATTTCTAAATAGGGTATAAGACATAGCTGTAAGATTATAAATATGTGTTAGTTGTAGATGTATATCAATAACTATCTTTGTAAAAGTTCTTTACAGGTAATTATGTATAACCATATGTATTCTGACGCTACAGCTGATAACAATAAACTAAACCATCTCGTTTGAACCAGTGCACAGTGCTGTTCGGCCATAGTAAAGGAACCTCATCAAGAAAATCCTGAAGCTCACCTTGCAGGAATTCCAGATACCTTGGTCCTCTAAGTCTGGCTGGGAGAAAGACACCACAACCACTGCTGCCGCTACCCGCCACATCCACCACCACCACAACCACCATCAATAATAATAATAATAATAATAATAATAATAATAATAATAATAATAATAATAATAATAATAATAATAATAATAATAATAATAATAATAATAATAATAATAATAATAATAATAATAATAATAATAATAATAATAATAATAATAATAATAATAATAATAATAATAATAATAATAATAATAATAATAATAATAATAATATAAATTAATAATAGTAATAATAATTACAATAACTATGATAAGCATAATAATCAAAACAATACTAGTATCAATAGTGATAAACTTAATAATATTAACAATATAATAATTTAATATACAAGAATAATGACAAACAAAAATAGTGACAATAACTAGTAATAATAAAATACAACAATAACATTAATAAGAAACAACAAATGCCAATCGCACATTACATGCCCTCATATTTGCATGGATTTTGTTACAGCAATTTACAATCTGTAATTTGTAATGTTAGACAATAGCAGCATATACAGGAATGAGTTTATTCCCTGGAAAATATTGTCTTGTAAGTGAAGTGGAAAATATTCTAAGACTGTTGCTCTCTATTATCACACACTGCACATGCCAGTTGAAGCCTGGCACTTCCTCTGCCACTCCGCTCTCTTCTATTACAAGCAGAACAAAGTTCATGCACGCCACTGACTGGATTTACCCCTGTGATTTCTACAACTCTTTTAACGCATGAAAGGTTATCTACTTACCCAAGGACCGGCTGGAATGGGTCCTGTATACAAGATTCTATGAGTTGTATGTTGAGTGAATAGAGAAGAACATGTGAACTGTTACGTAACAGAAAAGTGAATAGACAAAACCTTGTGCATGTAATATGTTGCACTTATATTTCGAACATACAGAAAATTGTATTAATTGTACGTTGACGGGCCAGTAGCGAATGAAGTGTTTTCTTAAAAGAAAAGTGAGTATAAAAAGTGCGTGAATGTAATACATATTTCTATTTCAACCATAGAAAGTGTATGAATTGTATGTTGAAGGGCGAGTAGAAAAGGATATGTTAATTTGTTACGTAAATGGAAACAGAGTAGAGAAAACCACGTGAATGTAATACACTTCATAGTAAAATGAGTGCAGAAAAAACTTCTCCCTGAAAAAAATACACATAGGTGCCGAATTTTGCGGTGATCCGTCAAGTGGTTTTGGATATAGCGTTAGTAATAGTATTGTCACCGCGCCCGCCCGCGTCTAATTGCCTACACTATGGAAGGAACCCAGCCAGGCACTTGCCTGCCCTAAAGACCAGCCGCCAACAACACAATGGAACATGCGGGGACAATAGGCATTATGTGGTTGTGCACTTTCTGGACTGTTCCACCACAGTCACTCCCGAACAATCTACTTCCAGAACTTTTCCTTTGTCTAAAAACCTATATAAGCAACTGCAGAGAACCGAGCAGCAGCTTGCTTCTTTCTCTACTTACCTTGGAGGAGCAGTAAAAAAATGTATACGAAGTGTTCAGTGGAGAGCGCCTGTGAGCAGTTCAGTGCGAGTGTAATCTGACAGTTCTTCACTGTGATTCGATTCGACAGTCCTTAAGTGCTCTGAGTTTATACAAAAGTGATTTAAGAATAACTACGCTGACTAGAAGGCAATAAAGTGTGATTAGCACTAACTGGTGTTTTCTCGTTTGTTACACTGGTGCCAGGAAGTGGGATTCTTCGTTACATCGCCATTTCGTTACATCATTGTCAGAAGCTGCAACGTAAGAACGTGGAAGAGATGATGAAAGAATTATTCGCCCGAATGGAGAAAATGGAAACAGGATTAAAGACGGAAATGAAGGAAATGAAATCTGGAATGGAGAAGACGGAGACAACAATGGAATTCGAGCTGAATAACGTGAATACCGGCATGGCAAAGATGGGAAGCGAAGTAACGACAGTAAATTCAGCAATAGAGAAGATCGAGGCGAAGATGGAAGATGTAAAGGAAGAAATGAAGACAAATGTCCGGGATGAAGACAGAACTATCGGTGAAGATTGACGGACGCCTGGCCGGGGAGAAGAAAGAGATGGAAGAGCTCGGCGGAAAGGTGAAAGACCTTGGCCAACGCGTTAGCGCCCTGGAGGACGTCGGGGAACGGCTTAGCGTTTTGAAGGAAGGGTGACGGCAGCGCCAAGGAGCTAAACGCCATGATGGAAGGAATGCTCATTGAAAAACTCAAGAATTACAATGCCGAGGCCCCAGCACGCGACACAACATCGGTGCTCAAGCCGACGGGGCATCAAGCTTTGGAGTCTTCGGCCAGCAATTCGCAGCTGCCGCCACTCACAGCCAGTGGTCGGAGGAAAAACCGAGCAGTTGATAGCCAGCCTGCAGGGTACATTAGCAGAAATTTACAACACGATTCCGACGACGGCAGTACCCGGAGACATCTGGGAGGCTCTCGAAACATGGTTTGGGAACAGCCGCTTGATGTCAGCCTATCTGAACTAACTCAAGTGGTGGAGGCAACAGCCGGGGGAGAAGCTCCAGGAATATGTCCTGGCAACTGAACAGTTGGCAAATAAAGCTGTAGAGTCTAGCCTAGCCTAGCTGTCTCCTACTTCGCCGACGGGATGCGTGACCGCGAGACGCGAAAGGACCTGATGGCCAACGAACACACCATCCACGAGGCACTAGCGGCTGTGATGAGGATGGAGGCGTCTGACGCAATAACTGCTTACACCTCGAAGACTAGTAGCATCCGTCATGACGGAGCATCGACCCAGGGACGACGACGGAGGCTTCCCAGCGGTGTGTGCTGGAGATGTGGTAAGCTAGGACAACTGTCCGCACCAGCCCAGCGAGCACACGGGAAACGAAGACGTACCGGCGTGAAAAGGGGCACGTCGGGGCCGTCATCGCCAACCCCTGGAGTAACGCTGCGCACCCTATGCAGAAGGATGGATGAAAGCTTCATCGCGGATGGATGAGTGCGAGGGAAGCGGTACCATATACTCGTGAACACAGGTGCAGCCGTGACGGTGATCAGATCTGACGTGGTGGAGAGGTTGCCGTGTAGGAAACCCAGTCGGCTATATAAGCTAGTAACGGCGTCGGGCGACACCTTGTCCGTGGGAAAGGAGGCCCTTCTGGAGTTGACCTTGGAGCGGAGCGTGGTGAGTCTTTGGGTATTCGTCGCGAGGGTGGCCGAGGACGTGATACTAGGAGTGGCCCTCCGGAACCACGACGCGACAGTTGAAATCAGCAGATGGGTCCTGCGACTCGGCCGAGACGAGGTTACGCTTCGCAGTCCAAACAAGCGTCCAGGGATCTGCACAGTAACCTTGATGGAGAACGTGGTAGTGTCCGCAAGGAGCGAAGTGATCGTGCGGGCGCGCTTGGAGGGGCAGGGTAGGGACCTCGTGCTGAACCGGAAGATACCTTTCGACGGATTATGCGTTGCCGGGGCACTTTTGCCTTGCTGGGAGGAAGTGCCTGTGAGGCTACTCGATCCATCGGACGGTGACTGGAGCATAAGGGCTGGAACAGAGCTGCGAGCCGGCTGTGAGCGTGACACCGTGTGACCGGCCTACGGGGCCAGGACCATCCCGCGACCTGTCGCTCCAACTGGAAGATTTAATGAAAAGGGTGGCCAACCATCTAACCGCAGCTGAACTGGAGAGGGTCCGGCATCTGCTTAGTTGTGATCAGTCAGTCTTCAGTCGTCAAGGGGACGGCGATTAAGGTCACACCGACTGAGTCCACCACATTGATACCGGGGACGTCCGACCTATTCGGCGGCCACCACGGCGTGCTCCTCTCGCAAAGCAGGTAGACGAACGGTACATGCTACAGGACATGAAATCCAGGGGATCATTGAGGAGTCCGACAGCCCTTGGTGCTCACCTGTGGTCCTGGTGAAGAAGAACGGTGAACTACACTTCTGCGTGGAGTATAGAAAGCTAAACGCTGTCACTCGGAAAGACTGTTTCCCTTACCCCGGATAGACGACACGCTGCACACCCTTGCTGGTGCTCAGTGGTTCTCAACCTTGGATTTGAAATCGGGATACTGGCAAGTGGCCCTAGATCCCGGAGACAAGGACAAGACCGCATTCTCGACAGGCGAATAGTTCTGGCAATTTACGGTTATGACCTTTGGCCTCTGCAACGCACCAGTCACCTTCCAGCGTCTAATGGAGTCGGTGATGAGGGGCTGACCTACGACGCCTGTCTACTGTACCTAGATAACATCATAGTAGTTGGCAACACCTTCGAGGATCACTTGGAGAACCTGAGCAAGGTATTGCAGACTACAGGCAGCAAACCTGAAGCTGAACGCGAAGATGTGTCAGATCTTTTGCAAGGAGGTCCACTACTTGGGCCACACATTCTCACCTACTGCGGTGACCACGGATCTGGAGAAGACCCAGGCAGTAAGAGACTGGCCTAAACGCGAGTTGCGCAGCTTTCTAGGCCTCTGCAGTTGCTACCGCCGGTTCCTCAGAAGGTTTTCCAACATCGCTAAGCCCCTGACCCGTCTGAAAGGAGTCCTACCTGTTCACAGAAGAGGCCGAGGCCGCCTTCCAGGCGCTTAAATTAGCTCTCTGTAGTATGCCTGTCCTAAGTTTTGCACAAGCGGGTGGCGATTTCATCGTAGATACTGACGCCAGCGACAGTAGCATTGGAGGCGTATTATCCCAGGTGCAGGATGGACAGGAGTGAGTGATAGTAAGACACTCTAAGGCCGAGAACTACTGCTTACTCGACGTGAGCTCCTAGCAGTAGTAAAGGCAATGGAACACTTCCATAAATATTTGTGCGGTCAGCCATCCCACCTTACAACTGACACTCCGCACTCACCTGGCTGTTGAGCTTTAAGAATCTAGAAGGCCAGTTGTGTCCAGAGGCTCCAGGAATAGAACTTCACATCAGAACTTCGGAAGGGAAGGAGCCACTCCAATGCTGATGCCTTATCAAGAAGGCCCTGTCCGAAGGAGTGCGGCCACTGCACTAGGGTGGAGAAGGAGCGTAACGCAACTGTTCGGCGGTGCTCGCGAATGAATGGGATAGCGCGGACCTGAGGAGGGAGCAGCTGACGGACGCCGACTTTGGGCTGCTCCTAAGAGAAGTGGAAGCAGGGACTAGGCCGAGCTGAGAGGATATCGCCCCAAGGCGCAATGAATATAAGCCTTATTGGGCCCAGTGGGACTCGCTGAGGGCAAGGGATGGAGTATTGTATAGGATCTGCGAAACGCGCGATTGAAAGAGCCAGAAAGAACAGCTGGTGTTCCCTCACAGTAAGGTTGTGGAAGACCTGGAAGAAATACATGCGGGCTCCTCGGGAGGGCACCTTGGATCCAACCGGGCGATCGAGATACTCTGACAGTGGTACTACTGTTTGAGGTTGCGGGCGGATGCCGCGAGATGGTGCCGTCAATGTCATGCATGTGCGGCAAGCCGTGGCCCGCAAACCAGTAGCCGTAGCCGCATGCAGCAATATAACGTGGGAGCACCCTTCGAGCACATCGCCACCGACGTAGCTGGGCCCTTCCCTGTTTCTGACAGGGGCAACAAATTCTGCTGGTAGTCATGGATTATTTCACAAAGTGGCCTGAAAGTGTACGCCGTACATAACCAGGAGTCTAAGACGATCGCAGACTGCCTAGTGGAAGAAGCGTTCTGCCGCTTTGGAGTGCCGCTGGAACTACACAGTAACCAGGGCAGAAACTTTGAGTCAAACCTAATGAGGGAAGTGCTGGGGCGACTCGGAGTACACAAGACGCCAACGACACCTCTCCACCCGCAGTCGGACGGCATGGTCGAGCGGCACATTAAAACTCTTGAGGAACACCTGAGGAAGGCTGTGGCCAACCTACAGGAGGATTGGGATGTCAGGGTGCCACTCTTCCTCCTGGCCTACTGCTCATCTATCCACGACACCACGGGTTGAAGCCCGCAAGTTTGGTTTTTGGCAGGGATATACGTCTTTCATGCGATCTAATGTTTGGAAGCCCTCCTGGGGCACGACTGCCAGCAGTCGACTACGTGGAGAAGCTCGTGGAGCATCTTCACGATATACATCAGATGGAGAATCAACACATCCAGTTGGCGAGCAATCGGATGAAGACCCGGTGCGACCGACAAGCCAACAGCCAAGGCGTCCAGCAAGAAGATCTGGCGTGGCTTTATTGCCCTATCCGGACAAAGGGGCGTTGCCCTAACAACCTTGGCAAAGACCATACCGCGTGGTAACGAGGATCAACGATGTAGTCTATCGCATCTAGAGGCTACCCCGGGGGAAGATGCCGGTGGTTCATTCGGATCGTTTGGCACGTTACGATAGTGCTGGTTGGGACGACTAGCTATGAGGAGGGAGCAGTATAACAGCGCCCGCCCGCGTCTAATTGCCTACACTAGCGAAGGAACCCGGCCAGGCGCTTACCTGGCCTAAAGACCAGCCGCCGACAACACAATGCAGCAGGGGTGGGAAGGAAGGCACTGAAGGTGTGAATTTACCATCCCTTTCGTCTTCACAACTGTCTTTCAACAGCCACGTAGAGTCAGCTAAACCGGTTGTTTCTGGGTATAGTCGCGTGGCAGTGTAAACACAGTGCAGTGGTGGCTGCATACGCGGCAAAGGTGGACGACGAAGGTTTGTTCGGGAATAGGGAAACAAGTACTTTTTGTTTATTACTTTCTCTACTAGTAAGTAGAGGAAGTGTTGTATTCCACACAAAAATTCGATATCGATATTTCACCAGAAATATATATTTTGAGGCCTCCCATTTTTAGAAAAAGGTCCGTGTATGTGTCAGATTGTGGACAGCATAACTCACAAACGAAAAGTCGATTCAAAACGAAAGTTGGTATTTAAGTTTAATGTCTTTCAAGGATGCAACACGAAGATTTTGAAGAAAATAGCCCCCCCCTAAATTACCCTTTACATGGAAAAATTTTCAAAAATGATTTTCTTGAAAAGGGCTTTAACGATTTTGATTAAAATGTCATATGTTTAAGATATTTTTTATAACAAATGGAACGTTTATCTCGAATTTCCTGGCTATAGCCCATGTAGTCCTGTTTAATCTGGATGATTTGAATAACTCGTAAACCGTAAATCTTACTCTACAAAAAATGTTGTTGTTAGCTAATGCTGGATTTCTGACAATGAAGTCATTAATCCTCTTGCTCTCCAATATTTTTCACTGATGGATGGGGATATTTCATAATGAAGAGAGCAATAGCAGTAATAGTAACCGTTTTTTAGAGAGCACCATATTTTTATGTTTTGGCGGTCACATCGCTCTCTCACAACCCCGAGAATGTCTGGAGAACCACACCTGTCGTTGGTTTACGGGTCTCACCGACCTGACCGGGAGAGTTATCAAAACAAATTCACCGACCATATCCTCTGTTCACCAATCAGAGGACGTATACATGCCATGACAGGTCAGCATGTTAGGGGTTAAGAGTTTAGAGAGAAATTAGAGAAATGGGGAGGTTGGAAAAATAAAGACTCCCTAGCCCTCAGGAACCCTAATAGCATCGAGGTCGGAAGAGAACAAGAGATGACCAAGGTAAGGTCAGATAGAAAAGTTACAGTGAGGAGCAAAACACCAGTAAGTGGAAGTAATGTTCTGCTCAGCTTGGGTACCTTGTGGTTGCCATTCACATATCCCCTAGACGGAGACCCCTGAGTAGATCTCGCTAAAACACAACTTGTCTAAATAATTGTTTTTTGTAGAGTGAACTATTTCGGAGATATTCCTTGTTATTAGTGTCAGTTTCGGAAAACTCGGTGAAATGGAACATCGTTGTTCATTTTTACTTTCTCTATTGGTAAGTAGGGGAAGTATTGTATTCCACCAAAAAATTCGATGTCGAGATTTCACCGGAAATATATGTTTTGAGGCACCATGAATCCAAAAAAAGCATTTTTAGAAAAAGGTCTGTGTGTATGTGTGTGTGTGTCAGTCTGTGGACAGCATAACTTAAAAACGAAAAATCGGTTAAAAACCAAAGTTGGTATTTAAGTTTAATGTCTTTCAAGGATGCGACACGGAAGTGGATAACGCTAATTAAAATCATAACTAAACAGAGCAAAAAATAAATTTTAGAACTGCAATTATTTGTAGTGTTTGGACTAATTTGTACAAGATTTTGAAGAAAATAGCTCTACCCTAAACTACCCTTTACGTGGAAGATTTTTTGAAAATTTTGATTTTCTTGAAAACGGCTCAAACGATTTTGATTAAAATGCCATATGTCTGATATATTTTTATGATAAATGAAATGTATATCTTGAATTTTCTGGCTATAGCTCTGTAGTTGTATTTACTCTGGAGGACTTTTGCATAACTGGTAAACCGGAGATAGACCAAATCATACTGTACAAAAAACGCATATCTTGCTAAAATACACAACTTATGTCTGACTAAAATTTCTTGTAAGGTGAACCATTTCGGAGATATTCCTTGTTATGTGTGTGAGTTTCGGAAAACTTAAAACTTTCGTGAAATGGATCATCGTTGTTCATTTTTTTATATGGTAAGTGTGCAAAGAGAAGAGAATCTCAAAGCTTCAAAAGATGTGACTATCGCTCAAAGCCTTCTGTATTCTAACTTTCCCCTTGCACCTACAAGGAAATAAGCAATACGATAATTTATACAAATGTTTATCTCAACTAAGACGAAGAAGATATAGGAATAAGAATTTGTACAAATAGTTTGTACAAGAGTAGAGAAAGTCATGTGAGTGCAGCACATCAGATTTTTTATATGTTAAGCGTGCAAAGAGAACGGGATCTCAAAGTTTTAAAAGATTTGACTATCACTCAAAGCCTATTGTACTCTAATATTCCCCGTGCATCTGCAAGGAAATAAGCAATAAGATAATTTCTGTAAAGGTTTATCTCAAGTACCACGAAGAATATATAGGAATAGGAGTTTGTAAGAATAGTTAGTACAAAAGTAGAGAAAGACATGTGAGTGCAACACATCAGATTTTTCCCCTTGCCATAGACGAAACCACTGATATTAAAGATCCATTTACATATGAATTTTTGGTGGCCCAAGATGAACTGCAATTGGAATTAATTAACCTTCAAAGCAACACATCTTTGCGCAGTTCAGGAAAACTTGGTTTGGATTTGTACACTTTACTGCCGAAAACATTTTCCAAGCTGCGCCGTTTTACAAGCAAATTACTGGCCATGTTGGTACTACTTATGGACGTGAACAACTGTTTAACATATTGACATTGAACAAGATCCTCCTACGGATAAACATCTTCAATGTGTTCTATGTTTAAGTTCATATAGGTTGCAGTCAAACATTGAAAGGCTAATATTTAAAAAGAAACCAGCAAGGAAACCAACCGTGTAAACTAGGGGAGTATCATTATGACTACGCCACTATCTAATAAAATGTACATTGTAAACAGTTTCAATAAACTTTTCATATAAATTATAGCGTTTATTTTTGAGAATACAGTAGGTATAGAAACTTTTAAATGTCTTTAGTAGTATAAGGGAACTGCATAACAAGTATTGTATAACAAAATAAAACAAAGGTAGTAAACATGTTAATTCTATAAAACTGCTTTTCTCAACTTAAGGTTTGGCTAGAGCTGCCATCAGTAATATGGTGAGAGAGTTGTTTCTCGCACAATGCCAATATGAGTCGTCTACGTCGTTCATTCATATTCTCTGTGCTTTCCTAGCCAACTCGTGTTCAAAAGTATGCATTTGATCACGTCGTAAAAGACGGTTCAACCGAAACCTCAATGGCCACCACTACGGCAAACGTCCCCGTCTCTGTTTACCTGCCGCATAGAAGGAAGCAGGGACTGGTGATTGTGGTGGTCAAGCACTTCACAATTCCAGTGCCTATCTTGCCAGCCTTGCAATAGAGCATGCGGGGACAATAAGTATGTGGTGGTGCGGTTTCTGGACTGTTTCGCCATAGTCACTCCCGAACATTCTACTTGCAGAACGTTTCCTTTGTCTAAAAACCTATATAAGCAGCTGTCGAGAACCGAGCAGCAGGAAAAACGTATACGAAGCGTTCAGTGGACAGCGCCTGTGTAGCAGTTCAGTGCGAACGTAATCTGATAGTTCTTTACTGTGATTTGATTCGACAGTTGTTTTGTGCTCTGAGTTTGTCTGAAGTGTAACGTTAGCACTACGCTGACAGGAAGGCAATAAAGTGCGAATAGCAGTAACTGGTGTTTTCTCATTTGTCACAGTATATAGACACATCCATTTACTTTCTCCACTACGTATAAGTATTGTATTCCATCCAAAAATTCGATGTCGAGATTTCACTGGAAATATATGTTTTGAGACCTCCCGAATCCAAAAAAGCATTTTTAGAAAAATACCCGTGTGTGTATGTGTGTGTGTGTGTGTGTGTGTGTGTGTGTGAGAGAGAGAGAGAGAGAGAGAGAGAGAGAGAGAGAGAGAGAGAGAGTGAGTTTGTGAGCAGCATAACTCAAAAACGAAAAATCGGTTAAAAACCAAAGTTTGTATTTAAGTTTAATATCTTTCAAGGATGCAACACGAAGATTTTGAAGAAAATTCTTCCACCCTAAACTACCCTTTAAATGGAAAATTATGATTTTCTCGAAAATAGCTCTAACGATTTTTAATAAAACGCATATGTTTTAAGATATTTTTATGACAAATGAAATGGTATTTTGAATTTCCTGGCTATAGCCTATGTAGTTCTGTTTATTCTGGATGACTTTTGGATAACTCGTAAACTGTAACAGATAGACCAAATCTTACCATACAAAACATTTAGATCTCGTTAAAACACACAATCGATGTCCTTTTTTTTTTTTTTTTAAAGATCTTTATTAACTTCTTTATATCTTGGCCGCGCAAAGAGAACAGAATTTGAAAGACTGCATGTAGCGAGCAGCTTTAAAAGATTTGGCTATCGCTCAAAACCTACTTTATTCCGCTTGCACCTACAAGAAAATTAACAATAAGAGTGAGTGAGTGAGTGGAGTTTAAGGGCCCGTAGACAGCTAGGTCATTTGGGCCCTAACAATAAGATCATTTGTACAAATGTTTATCTGGATTAACATGAAGAGGAAGAAGACTTTGCATGAATATTTAGTACAAGAGTAGAGAAAGTCATGTGAATGCAACATATCAGGTTTTTAGATATATAGATCTCGTGTTTCTTTGGAGACATTTAAAAACGTAACACTTAATACGCTTAAACAAACAGTTAAATTCTTAGGAGACCATAAAGAACAAAAAATAAACAAAATAAATAATTAAATAAAAACATCGGAAGACACTATACAAAAGCACTATTGAAGAACCAGTGAGTAGAGAAAACCGTGTAAATGTAATACATTGCATTTCTATTTCATACATAGAGCAAATTGTATGAAGTGTTTGTAGAAGAGAGAGTAGAGGAAGAAGTGTAATTGTGTTTTGTAAAAGAGGAGAAGAGAAAACCGCGTGAATGTAATACTTGCATTTCAATTTCAAACATTTGGCAAGTTGTATGAATTGTTTGCAGAAGAGGGAGTGGAGGACATGTAAATGTGCTATGTAAAAGAAAAGCGGGCAGAGAATACCATGCATAGTAAAATTGATAGAATGTTAGATATGCAAATTTTATGCTGATCGATCCACCGGTGCTAGTTCATAAATGTCAACATTCATTTTTACGAGGTGTACATAGATTCTATGAATTGTATGTTGGAGAGCGAGTACGTAAAAGAAAAACGAGTTGAGAAAACCGTGTGAATTGTAACGCCTCAATTTGTGCGCCAAATTTTGATACAGGGCACTAGGATTCGTCAATTTTGTGCCGGGCTCTCCCCGTCGTTGCCTCGGTAGCTCTGCTGGTGCAGTAGCCGCCTCTGCGCTGTACTTCGCTGCCTGGGATCGCTGTCGGTACTCCCAGATTACAGGATCTGCAGCTGACGGCTCCGTTGATTTTGAGTGGGATTAGGTACTGGAATTTAGCTAGGCATGAGTCTGATACATACGTCTTATTAGGCGCGAGGTTAGATAACAAAATACACTGCACTGACGTTTCCTGATTTATTTTCTATCACATAAATGCCTCGAAGAACAGACTTGGGCGAGTTTCTGTTATTGGGTGTTAACCTTATCGTATCACCCCAGTTATTCACAGCATCCTTACCTAATCTCGGTCAATTTCAATACTGCGATGTTTTTGGCACGAAACTAGACCTCTGTTGGCCACAGATTTA
Source organism: Tenodera sinensis (assembly GCA_030765045.1). Classification (NCBI taxonomy): domain Eukaryota; kingdom Metazoa; phylum Arthropoda; class Insecta; order Mantodea; family Mantidae; genus Tenodera; species Tenodera sinensis. The sequence goes on from CM060967.1 coordinate 81,805,544, forward strand.
TCCTTGGTAGCAACAACACGACAGATCCTGGTCCTATTGAATTTCCAGTATTTATACTGTTTCACCCTGCTACTTTCTTCCTGTCCCGTTATGGGGGGGGGGGGGTGTATTGTTTCCCCAGCTGTGTTCTTGTACTGTTAATGCCAAGCCATCCCTTAGTGAAAAATGACAAAAGATGTTTGTCCTCTGTCAATATGTACCATACAGAAAAGCACCCAGGTTCACACATGTTCAAGAGTTAACTTCACTTTACAAATTTCATCATACGAAAATTATAATATAATACTGTCACCCATCGCATTATTGTCGGCACTACCGCAAAGGAGCTGAAGGAAAGAGACAGAGAATGGCCGCATTGTTGGGGCGCTTGCCGAAAGAGAGAAAAGGATAGAGGCTTCTGGAATCTTCTGCTTTGTATTTCACCGCAATAACTGAACTTTCCAGAATAGTGTCTGGGAGATATAAATAGCGGTAAAGTGCGACAGACGGAGGGACAGACGTATGTGACGCGTTGAGTAGTCGTGCCGACGGAAAGAAGAGACGTATGCGAAGCGTTGAGGAGTCGTGCCGACGGAGACGGGACAGTTTTGTGACGAATTCGGAGCCGTGCTGTTGGTGAATCGGAAAATACTTTCTTGCTGTTGCAACGAGTGTACAAAGTTACTGTTTACGGAAATAAAAGTGTTTCTTTATCTCGACTACATCTGTCGTCTTTACTTTCACAATACGTTACGCTCTCATAATTATATTTATTGATACATGGAAGTTCCCGTCTCAGAATGTAATACGTTACATTTCTATTTCAACCATAGAAAATTGTATGAATTGTATGTTGAAGGGCGAGTAGAGCAGGATATGTAAACGTGTGACATAAAAGAAAAGCGATTAGAGAAAACCACGCGAATGTAATACGTTGTATAGGAAAACGGATAGACAAAAATCTCCTCCATGAAAACATACATAAACATGGCGAATCACGCGGTTACAAATATATGAACATTCATATTGTATATGCAGGGTGTAAATAAATAACACCACAGGAATTTTACTGGTAATAGAGGGTTCTTAGACAATCAAAATGAGATACTAAACCAATGGTCTACGACCTCAAATTAATAAGTTATGCGTATCCAAAGTAATTAGAGATTATGACCAAAAAGAAATATGTCAATATTATCCACTGGAATCGAAATAGTGCTTATTAGGAACTTAGTAAACCCTGTCTTCTGTCTCTCCGAGGAAGCATTTATAAATTGTAGCGTTACCAAAAGCGCTTAAATTGGAGATTTAACATGTGGCTGCACGCCACTGCAATGGATAAAAGGTTGTGGCGAGGGGCTACAGAAATACAGAATAATTTCAAAACGTGTGCTTTGACCGCGCGGTTATGTCGACTGACTGTGGACCTCATGAACCCTAGAAATCAAGTTCAAACCCGGTGTAACGGATTAATTGGGGGGAGCACGAACGGCAGTTCGAAGAGCCAAAAAGAGAGGGTGGCCGGCAAAAGATGGAACAGCTTGAAATGACGTCAGAGACAAAAGCCGGTTGCCTGAGGGATTCTACTGCATGGTGAGTGTGTGGTTAGAAGTCTACCGTGAGATGTGACCAGGTGTGGGTCAGCCATCAGCAAGGGGAAGTAGAACCCGGGCACCATTGCAAGTGGTTGGCACGGCGATCAGCCGTGGTGAATGCAGGACAGGCGCATAAGCCTAATCCTGCTAGTTACATGTAATTCAACTTGGTGCATGTGGTTCCTTTGGGAAAGGAGCGGTATGGACTTCTGAGGTGATTGTGCCAGTTAAGGCTGGTAAGAGACGTCGTCTATGTGGAAAGGAGGCTTCGATGAGTGGCTGTGAAACCAGAAGACACCGTTGTACACTGTCGACCAGGGCGTGGCTATTCCCGGCTGAAAGTTCTCCGTACATCCTATATCTTCGAGTGCCGACATCGGGATGAGTATCAGTTTAGTTAATAATACTTTGTAGGAGTGGGAAAACTCCAGAGGGACAGTTAATAAAGGGGGGTTGCTCTGTATGAGGCCCTTAATCAGTAAACCGGAGAGCAACTCGGTATAGGTGGACATTGTCACAGACTGTAAGCAAGATTTCCAGTTAGATAGTATTTTCTTCCTAATTTTCTTGATTTCAAATATAGGGAAATTTCTTGTTTTCATCTTAAAATTTTCTTGTTAATATTTAACAGAGTTCTTTATCAAATTTGTTGTTTCATTTTAATATTTATAGGTTACTATGTAACGGAGTCCATTTTTAAAATTATTGTTGTCTTTAATAATTGCTTTGTTAATGTTTAACACTTTTCATTATAATAAATGTTATGTTATGCTGTAGTTTGTTGTGTTACTTGGTAGTATCCTGTCACGATCCTGCGGAATACGTTATTAAGGAAAGGGGAAAGGGAAAGGTAGTAGGTGTAAGTAAAACGCCAAAAGGAGGCGTAACACCGGAGAAGGGTAAACTCCCCCCCCCCCTTTCTTTTCCATTCTGAGCAATGTTGTGTTTATGCTTTAAAATAGCAAAATACCACCATCATATGCAATGCACATAGTATTGTTTATTCTATTAAATAATTTATTTCTGATTGATTCTCACTCTCCAATTCTGTGCACCACAACCTACAGATCCAAACATTTGTCTGACTATTCTTCTCTAGAAAGATCGTAAAGCCTTTTCATTGTTCATTGTGGTAAACCAAACCTCAGACCCACAGGTAACTACTGGCCTTATTAATGTGTTATAAACTCTGAGTTTAGTACTTCTGGTTATTGTTCCATTAGAGAAAATCTTTTTATTTGCATAATAAGCTCATTCCTTGCCGGTATTCATTTTCTTATTATATCGCTCAACGTATTATCAGATTTAATTAAGGTACCAAGATATGAAACCTACACTTACTTCCTTACCTTTGTTCTGCTTGTATCTACCTATTGTATTGTAATATTAATATTAATATTAATTCAACTTATGTTTATAATAATTCAATCTCATGTAGCACTTTCAAGTGCTTATCAATTATGTACTTGTATCTAAGCTACTAGTTAGGCTTGAACCATCTCATTTAAGTGAAACCGAAGTTCTCAGTGTGTACCTACTATTTAGTTTATGTAAGTGTAAATAGTATTTAAACATACTAGAAACAAAGAGTTTAAACATTAGTTAAACGAAAAATTACAACGCGACACAAATGTTTCCTGTAAATAAAATAAAATTAAGCACGCGCTTATGAAAAACGAAATAAATAAATAAATAAATAAATAAATAAATAAATAAATAAATAGAAAGAAAGAGAGAAAGAACGAAAGAGAGAGAGAGAATGAAAGAGAGAAAAAAGACGGAGAAAGAAAGAAAGAAAGAGAGAGAGAGAGATGGGGGAAGAAAGAGAGAGAAAGATTGAGAGAAAGAACAAAAAATATGGACTTATGAATAGGGCTCGGAAGTTCATGCCCTAAAAAACACTGAAATATGCATGCAAATATGCTCTTAAAAACTTGAAAATATACCAAGAAATATGCACTATTGAATTAAAACAATGCCCCTTTGCAGTAGACAAGACGAGTTAGTATAAATAATAAAGTTACCTTATTCCTTAGAGGTTGAAGCAGAAGTGGTTCCGCTGCTAGTATTAACTGCTAAATTGCAGTTCACAACCAACACTTTGCACAAATTTTCAACTGTAAAACATCGTCTGTTATCTCGCAAAACACTTTTGTAACGTGAAAAACTTCTCTCCACGTCACAAGATGTTATTGGGGCATATTTAAATGATGTTAACTGCTTCACAAAGAGAGTCAAGTCTCTTGGTGTGACAGATTTTTTTTTTTTTTTCGAGGATGTCTCAAATATCGCACATCTGTTTATAACCAGAATTTTTTGAAATTACATATTACACTTTCTCTTTCACTTTTTGTCCTATACCACCAGGAACCGAACTTAGATCACATTGTTTTTTCAAAGACAGTAAGTGATTCATGCGAAGGAGATCCTACAGCTTCCAATGCCATATGGCTGTTGGTAAGAAAGAAAAATGGGCAGATATGAAACTAAGATCCTCTTTTAACCCAGTGCCTGACAGAATATTTTGCAGTTTCTATTGATGAAGCATCTTTCGAGTCCAATGAATTAACAACCTCTTTGACTATTTCTATGTGCTCAGCATAATATAAAACTGCATCGACCATGTTCCCCATCGAGTTAACACTGGTGCAGGAGGAAGTCGGATATTAGGTGCTGTTGATCTAAACAATTTGACTCTTTTAGGAGATTTAACAAAAATTCTCTTTGTACAGGATACAAATCTATCAATGGGAAAGAATCGCGTATTGTCTCAGAAATGCGATGAAGAGCGTGTGTCAAACAGGTTATATGAATTATGTTAGGAAAAATACCTTTCAGAGTTTGTCCTGGTTTTACCATATAAGGACCTGCATCAGTAACAAATAAAAGTAACCGGTCGTATTTGATTCCACATGGACATAGTAATTTCAAAGAGTCCATCACAAACTGGGTTACAGGTACATCGTCAGTGGCCGACAATTTGCACACATTAAGAATATAAGGTGTAGTCTTTTGTTCATTATTTAAAACACCCACGATTATATTAGCAATAGAACGGCGCTCAGAATCAGGGGTTTCATCAACAGACAACCACACAAACTGATCCGCTAATTCATTTTGTATATTTGACAGTACGTTATTGTAACATTGTCCGACCTAAGTCTTGCGCAGTGCACTTTCTTCAGGCACATGTTGTCGAGTGTACTCGGCAAGAAAGTTTTTAAATGTCGGATTATTAATTTTGAACAAGGGAATATCAGCAGCTAAAAAGGCTTGGCACAAGTCAGTAACCCTACTTCCTGAACACTCTACTATACAGGTATATTATAGCTGTTTTTGAACAGGTTCTCTGTTTGCGAGTTTTCTGATTAAATTCTCCTTATGTTTTGCTGTGTTTATATGCTGAACTGTTTGAAATCTTTTCTCACTCTCTACATTTTTCTCACACGCTCCACAATACAGTACCCTATTATCTGTAGATATTAAATCACTCGAAAACTCTTTCTGTAAACTAATTAATCTAGCACTCGAAGTTGGTTTTATTTTTGGCATTTGAAGAGCTCTTTAACATTTTATACACCTAATTTAATTTGGTGGGAACCAGTTCACAACACTGTTACGTTTGAAGACCATGCCACAACTATTGGAGGTCAGGCAACTTGCAAGCAACCTGAGGCAAGCGTTGCGATAATCGTGCTGCTCAAAACGTTGACCTGCACTTTATCCTTGTTAATATAAACCTCTCAGATAACGCACTGATTATTCTCTATGCACATACATATAATAAAGGGATGTAAACAGGGTGTTCACTGCATGACAGCATGACTCACCTCGCGAGATGCATCAACATGAGCAATACTACCAATATGAAAAGTATTATACACATGGAAAAAATAATAAAAACCATAAAAATCATTAAAACATGCAATATAGGGGCTATAATATTGAAATCTTCGTGAGTTGCATCATCATGCCCAATACTACCAATATGAAAAATATTATCCAGATGGGAAAAAATAATAAAAACCCACAAAAATCATTAAAATATGCAATATAGGGGCTATAATACTGAAATAATATGCATTTATCAAAATCAAGAAAATATGCAGTTATATGCACCATAAAATCATGTCCAAATAACTGAAAATTCCATAATTCGTGCACATAATGTAAAAGCATACGTTTTTAACCCCTGTAAAAAATAGGCAAATGCATGAACTTCCTAGCCCTACTTATGAATATTTGAACCTGCGCTACGTGCATACTTTCGCGTCGTAGCACCATATCCAGCACGCTAAACAAACAGGCTGCGGACTTCGCCCGATTGTTCTCTCATCATGCGCTACAACTACAGTGGACATGATCAGTGGCGTGCATACTCTAAAATAATTTTAAGGCGCTATTCTGTAATTTGTAATCCTAGTCCACGGGTTTCCTGTCTAAAATTGATTGCTTATGAGCCGTCTATCACCAGTAAAATTCGTGCGGGTTATTCATTTACAACCAGGATGTCCCAGAAAACACCGACAACGCTTGGTATGTTGTGCGGGACGGCAAACTGATCGGTTTTCAAATAAGCTGTGGCACTCTTGTAACGTCAGCGGAGGATCAAGGCTCTAGTCCACGAAGCGATTGAAAATCCCGCACGCATTGGGCCATGTGTATGAGGGTCACCACCGCCGATGTAGGCTCTGCAATGACGTAGGAGGTACACAGCTCGAAGTCCGATTGTAATGTAGACAGCTCGATGTTGTGTTTGTTGACGAAATGTAAACGCACACCCATCTCACACTTCGATGCGCTACAGAATCCAAACCGTGCACCTCCGGACAGAGGTTCCTGTTTGAAAACCAGTCAGTTTGCCATCCTACACAACATACTAAACGTTGTCGAAGTTTTTTGGGACCGGGAGGAGAGCAATAGACCTCCGAAGGGCTGCCTATCTGCTTTCTCGACGTTTGTTGTTGTCTGCCGCTATCATTGAAAGGCGCGGATGAACTATACGACCTTCTTAAAACCGCTTTTAAAGGCTTTACTGACCAACTTTATGAAAGAAGGTGCTGAAGCTGGTCACCGTCGTCCAAACATACATTTTTAACACCTCTTTAGGAAACTATCCACCACTCGCCGTAGTTCACATTGAGCAATGTTGGCAACTTCCTGGTGGATATTTTCTTTTAATTCTTCCAGGGTGTGTGCATCTGTCTTGTACACTTTGGTTTAAGTTATGTTTTGTGTTTAAAAGTAGTTTTAAAAATTTGATGTGTTGCACTCACATGACTTTCTCTACTCTTGTACTAACCATTCTTACAAACTCTTATTTCTATATCTTCTTCGTGTTAGTTAAGATAAACATTTGTACAACTTATCTTATTGCTTATTTTCTTGTAAGTGCAAGGGGAATGTTAGAATACATTAGGCTTTGTGCGATAGTCAAATGTTTTAAAGCGTTGGGATTCTGTTGCCTTTGCCCACTTAACATATAAACAAATGAACAACGATGATCCTTTTCACGAAAGTTCTAAGTTTTCCGAAACCCACACACATAACAAGGAATATCTCCGAAATGGTTCACCCTACAAGAAAATTTATTCAGACATAAATTGTGTATTTTAGCAATATCTACATTTTTTGCATAGTATGATTTGGTCTATCTCAAACGGTTTACCAGTTATGCAAAAGTCGTCCAGAGTAAATACGACTACAGGGGCTATAGCCAGAAAATTCAAGATATACATTTCATTTGTCATAAAAATATCTCAAACATATGACATTTTAATCAAAATCGTTAGAGCCATTTTCAAGAAAATAAAAATTTTAAAAAAATTTTCCATGTAAAGGGTAGTTTAAGGTGGGGCTATTTTCTTCAAAATCTTCGTGTCACATCTTTGAAAGACATTAAACTTAAATACCAACTTTGGTTTTTAACCGACTTTTCGTTTTTGAGTTATGCTGTCCACAGACTGACATACAGACTGACACACACGAACCTTTTTCTAAAAATGCTTTTTTTGGATTCAGGAGGCCTCAAAACATATATTTCTGGTGAAATCTCGACATCGAATTTTTGGGTGGAATACAACACTTCCCCTACTTACCAGTAGAGAAAGTAAAAATGTATGGTTTTATCCGCAACTTTCTATGATAGCGGCAGACGGCAACAAGCGCTGAGGATGCCGACAGGCAAAACATTGCGCAGTCCGTTCGGTGGTTTTTTGCTCTCCCGGTAGATTGTATGAAGTGTATGTTGAAAAGGGAGTAGAGAAAGACATGTGAATGTGTTACGTAAAAGTGAGTAGAGAAAACCATGCGAATGTAATATACTGCATTTGTATTTCGATCATACAGAACATTGTACGACTTACATATTGAAGAGCGAGTAAAGAACATGTGAATGTGTTATGTAAAAGAAAAGCGAGTAGAGAAAACCTTTTGAACGTAATACTTTGCATTTATATTTCAACCATAGGAAATTGTCTGAATTGTGTTGAAGGGCGAGTAGACAAGGACATGTATAAGTGTTGCGTAGAAGAAAAGTGAGTAGAGAGAACCGTGTGAATGTAATACGTTGCATAGTAAAATGGATTGCATGAAAACCTCTTTGAAAAAAATACATATACGTACCGAATTGATAAGGGATTTTGGAGATTAGCGATTACACATACACGCACGCGCGCACACACGAACACACACACACACACACACACACACACACACACACACACACAGACACATACACATCTATTTTTACTTCTACTGGTAAATAGAGAAGTATTGTACTCCACCCAAAAATTCGATGTCGAGATTTCACGGAAATATATGTTTTGAGAACCCCTGAACCCAAAAAAGCATTTTTAGAAAAAGGTCCGTGTGTGTCTGTCTGTGTGTCAGTCTGTGGACAGCATAGCTCAAAAACGAAAAGTCGGTTAAAAACCAAAGTTGGTATTTAGGTTTAATGTCCTTCAAGGATGTGACACGAAGATTTTGAAGAAAATAGCCCCACCCTAAACTACCCTTTACATGGAAAATTTTTCGAAAATTTTGATTTTCTTGAAAATGGCTCTAACGATTTTGATTAAAATGTCATATGTTTGAGATATTTTTATGACAAATGAAATGTATATCTTGAATTTTCTGGCTATAGCCCCTGTAGTCGTATTTACTCTGGATGACTTTTGCATAACTGGTAAACCGTTAGCGATAGACCAAATCATACTATACAAAAAATGTAAATCTTGCTAAAATACACAATTTATGTCGAAATAAATTTTCTTGTAGGGTGAACCATTTCGGAGATATTCCTTGTTATGTGTGTGAATTTCGGAAAACTTAGAACTTTCGTGAAATGGGTCATCGTTGTTCATTTTTTTATATGTTGAGTGTGCAAAGACAACAGAGTCTCAAAGCTTTAAAACATTTGACTATCGCACAAAACCTACTGTATTCTAATATTCTCCTTGCACCTACAAGGAAATAAGCAACAAGATAAGTTGTACAAATGTTTATCTTTACTAACACGAAGAAGATATAAGAATAAGAGTTTGTAAGAATGGTTAGTACGAGAGTAGAAAAAGTCGTGTGAGTGCAGCACATCAGAGTTTTTTATATGTTAAGTGTGCAAAGAGAACGGAATCTCAAAGCTTTAAAAGATTTGACTATCGCACAAAGCCTACTGTATTGTAATACTCCCCTTGCACCTACAAGCAAATTAGCAATAAGATAATTTGTACAAATGTTTATCTTAACTAACACGAAGAAGATACAGGTATAAGGGTTTGTAAGAATAGTTATTACAAGAGTAGAGAACGTGTGAGTACAATACATCAGATTTTTATATATACTGTTTTCCACTTATAAGCATCTATAATAAAAGAAACTTTTATAATTTCAAACGTATGCATACAAATGTGTTGAGGTTTGCTACCATTTGAAAGAGGGAGTTGGGAAGTTTTAATCCACGGGTGTGTTAAGTTTAGAACAGCCAGACAGAGCGCGCATGGCCAGATCATTGCATTAGAGAATGCATATCATATCGTTCATCAGTCAGACTACTAGGTGTTCTGTGTCAGTCAGCATGTACTACTTGGCAAAGCGCCCAGGCATTATCGACCTTGGTTGTCGAGCGCTGCGATCTCTATGTTGTTTATTAGAACAGCGAAATACTTAACGAACAGTCAGTAAGCAGTACAGATGATTGACCTCTCGTGCCTGCCGATATATGAGACGTTGCTGTGCTGAAGATATGATTGCATCTGAACAGAATGTACATACACTGTCTCGCCGTGTATGTGCGATAAGCTCACGTAAACAACTCGACAGTTTCACATTCTTTCAGGCACGTCTCATGGCTTTGCCAGGTAGTAGACGCCACAACATGTCTCTTATGCTGTCATATCAAATGGAGGTAAATATTTCAAGACTAAAGTGTCTGAGTGCAATGTCAAGCGTATTCTGAGACATTTCAGAGAAACCTAGAGAAATTCATACAACGGGCTAGTGTGCAGTTGAACATCCCACCAACAATGCATACAATGCATGCTTCATGAAAGATTGCCTTTGCGAGCGTACAAGCTGCAACTTCACCAGATGATTACGCCGAATGATAAATGGGAACGAAAACTATGCGGAAACAATGTTGAAAAAAGTAGACGATGAGCATACATTCCTACCTCAATTCTGCTTCTCAGATGAGTTAACGTTCTGGCGGTCTGAAAATACGCGTATTGCAATTGAAATTGAACCCCAGCGGGATTCCCCTAAATGGAACGTTTGGTATGGGATCATGTGTGGAAGAATCATCAGTTCCCCCTCCCCCCTCTTTTTTCTCTGAGAAGACGGTCACTGCAAACACATACCTGAATATGTTGCAGCTATGCGATGTGTCTCCCGTTGGAACATTTTTCCAGCAAGATGGGTCATCATCACATTTTGCCAACATAGTACGGGCATTCTTGGACAGTTTCCAGGAAGATGGCTCGAAGAGGATCACCGTACATCACATGGCCTGCCAGATCACCAGACGTGACACCACCTGATTGTTTCCTGTGGGGATTTGTTAAGAATCATGACTACAGGACACCAGTACGTGATTTGACAGACGTAGGACACATAATTTATGCTGCTGTTGATAAATACTTTGTTCATAATACATGGATCGAGCTTGAATATGGGTCGGACATTCCCCGTGCCACTAACGCGAGCAATGTTGAGGTTTATGAACCACAAGATCAACAAAAAAATGTTTTCCTATTGGTAATGTTTCCATTTCCTAAATTTGTATTAGTTCAGAATTTACAGCTATTTATTTTATTATACCTATAAGCGGAACGCCTGTATATAGATTTGCTTTGTGTTTACGTGTATACATGTTGGTCTGGGTGGCTCAGTTGGTTAGACGCTGGCCTACTGATCCCAAAGTCGGAGGTTCAAATTCGGCCCAGAGCGATGGTTAAGTGTGCTTAAAAACGACAGCTCCATTACAGCAGATTTACTTGATGTAACAGCTTGTCATTTTCGTGGGGAATCGCAACAGCAACAACAGCGATCCAAGTAATTCGGATATCAGCAGCATTTTTCTACTACAATAAGCATCAATAGTTCATATGTATGTTTTGTTTACGAAAATCTTTGCACTGATATACAGAGTGTTAATGAACTACACCGAATTATTTTCAGAGAATATGGAGATGTCTTAAACAAGTAATTTGAGATAGACTTATGTGTTCGTTCAAATTTCGAAGGTACGGCTATAAGTTTCTGAAGTGCTAGTACGCCACTGACTAATACAAGCATTCGAGAGCGCAACACACGAAAATGGACATTTTAGAGTGTACCTCTCTGGCGCAGTGATTATAACGTTAGCGTTCGAGCATAAGGTGGCAATTTTCGAATTCGAGTTTCGTTCGCTTCTTTATTTTGAGTAGAGCATATTAATGTTCTTTTGGTCTAAATTTTAAATTATGTTTCAATATGTGCAGTTTTATTCCAACACGCCAGTACAATTAATTACAATTCTAGCTAAAAGAAATTGAAACTTGCTTAATACGTTCATATGCTCCACTTCAGAATGGAAAGTAGTTTAAAGGGTCAAAGAAAGAGTAAAAGCATGAATACATCTAAGACTTTGTGTCAGTTTTATAGGAACTGCTCGAAATTATGACCTGAATTTCCATGACAAAATTGACAAGGGCAATAGGAACGATTGTCGTACCCTATCCAAGATTTCTGGTGTGAGCAGAACCAAGGAAATGGTAGGAGTGTTAATGCTCTTCTTCATATGGAATAAAAAAAGAAAGCAAAAATAGTAACTGCATGGTAGGAAACGAACCCACGCCCTTTAGGACTACAACGTTTGACCTCAGGAATTAAGCCACAAGAACAGTCAAGCAAACGTCACTAGAGCAGGCTGCACAACGCAAGAAGGCAGCTAATCGTTGTTCAGTGTCGTACTGTCAGGTGATTAGTCCGAGATTTGAGATTTTGTGGCATTAAAGCTTGAGAACGCTGATAACGAGCCGCTGAAAATCGACATTTCTATGTTCGGGCAGCAGCTTTAAAGACATTCTAAACCAATTTTTCACTAGACTTTGATTTAACACTGCCTTATCAGCGTCTGATATTAATAGATATATTTAACAGCATATAACTGCGATATGTTTAGGCGCGGACCATACATCGCCTATCTCAAATTACTTGTAAGTCACATCTACAATCTCGAATTATTTCAGTGCAATTTATTAACACCCTGTATAATTGCACGTTCTATGTTTGCATGTAGATTCACTATTTTGCTATTGTCTTCATATATGAATGCAAATAATACCCGCTATACATTCCAGGTATAATCCAAATTATCTTCGTTCACATAATCCTAATGCACTCTGCACGTAATCGCAATAAACGGCAATGTTGACCCCCCCCCCCCCTCTCTCTCTCTCTCCACCAAATATCAATTCATTTCTTTATTGGCCCCGACTTAAGAAAATTAATTTTGATAACTTAAATTATACTGAAATGATAAGCGATTCCTGTGTTCATATAACATTCCTGAAATTGCTGCTCATGACAGCTGAATCTTCATAAATGGTACCAGCAACGCGTACTTTATATGAAACATTTCTAGTATGGCAATTTTAGAAATTCCGTTACCATTTTTACTTTCTCTACTGGTAAGTAGGGGAAGTATTGTATTCCACCCAAAAATTCGAAGTCGAGATTTCACCGGAAATACATGTTTTGAGGCCCCCTGAATCCAAAAAAAGCATTTTTAGAAAAAGGTCCGTGTGTGTGTCTGTGTGTCTGTCAGTCTGTGGACAGCATAGCTCAAAAACGAAAAGTCGGTTAAAAACCAAAGTTGGTATTTAAGTTTAATGTCGTTCAAGGATGTGACACGAAGATTTTGAAGAAAATAGCCCCACCCTAAACTACCCTTTACATGGAAAATTTTTCGAAAATTTTGATTTTCTTGAAAATGGCTCTAACAATTTTGATTAAAATGCCATATGTTTGAGATATTTTGATGACAAATGAAATGTATATCTTGAATTTTCTGGCTATAGCCCCTGTAGTCGTATTTACTCTGGACGACTTTTGCATAACTGGTAAACCGTTAGAGATAGACCAAATTATACTATACAAAAAATGTAGATCTTGCTAAAATACACAATTTATGTCGAAATAAATTTTCTTGTAGGGTGAACCATTTCGGAGATATACCTTGTTATGTGTGTGAGTTTCGGAAAACTTGGAACTTTCGTGAAATGGGTCATCGTTGTTCATTTTTTATATGTTGCGTGTACAAAGAGAACGGAATCTCAAAGCTTTAAAAGTTTTGACTATCGCACAAAGCCTACTGTATTCCAATATTCCCCTTGCACCTACAAGGAAATAAGCAATAAGATAATTTGTACAAATGTTTATTTTAACTAACACGAAGAAGATATAGGAATAAGAGTTTGTAAGAATGGTTAGTACAAGAGTAGAGAAAGTCATGTGAGTGCAACACATCAGATTTTGTCATTAAATAACCAGAGGTTCTATGTTTCTCATTATCTTTTCATGCAACTACCGTAGAACGGCCGGATTTTAAATGTTCCTGCCAATTTCGATATGAAGATGTTGACTAAAATTCCTAATTAAGTTTGAGAATATTCCCTGATGTCTGTTGTACCTTTATCATACAGGATATAATTGCTATGTGTATTAGTTCCCTAGAAAACAGGCTAACTTCGGCCACGGGGAAAAAAAAAGAGTGGAAAAACTAAGTTACACTAGCCTGTGTTTACTTCCGCCGCTAGAAATGCATTGTTTAATGCTGTACTTGTTTTGGAACGAAAGTTGCGTTCAAAAATTGTTTTAAAATAAACTTAACAGTTTGGTCATATTTTAGGCCTATCCGTGATTTGTATTGAAAGAAGTAATTGTAAATTTCTTAAAATAAACCTTCCATGTCTTATGTGAAAGGATGGTTGCAGTTTCCTTAACAGCTGCTTCTTCTGCACGTTGTAACACAAGAATTGTTTCCCTGAATATTTTCTCAAGATGAGGCAACTGATAGTTCTTATTTTGCTTCCTTTAGTTAATATTCTGATGAGTTACTGTGATACTGTATTGAGTTCGTATATGTATCTTCATTTGATTTGGTCTAATTGTGTTGCTTTTCATATTTTACAGTTTAAGGTGTAATAAACATATTTAGGGACTATTTCAATATAGTTGGTGCTTTATTCGACAAAAGTAGCATCTAGAAGTTTTCTGTGGTATTTTGGTATGACCGAAGTTAACCTGAAAATTCACACCGATGAATGTAGAACTTATGCAATGAAACACTAATTGTTTAATCTGTTTCAATCTTAAATAACATATTTAGAGATACTTACTCATCAATTGCATGAAATAGAAATCACCTACACCTTCAAGTTTTAACTAGGTATAAGTGTTTCACTTTTCCAACCAGCAACAAGTACCGACGGAACGATATCAGCTGCTATTGGTGTCTACTTTACGCATCGGGATGCATGGAAAACGCCTTTGCAAGTAATGCGCTCCATCGGCCGTACAATAAAATTTCCGAAACCGTTAATTATTAATCTTCTAGGTAGCAGAATAAGTAGTTAAGTTCAACAACCTAATGACCGAAGATACCCAAGGTGGCCGAAATTTAAATTATTTTCTTGTTTAACGACGCTGTCATTTGCGAGGATCATATTAGCGTCGGCAGTGTGCCGGAATTTCGTCCCGCAGGAGTTCTTTTACATGCCAGTAAATCTACTGGGACCTGGAAATACACAGACAAGCTTCAGACCAGTCGCAAATTCCGAGTCCGGAATATCATTTTCAGGTATTATGGGGGCCAGGTAAACATAGTCAACCACAATTACCAAACCTAGTCATTTAATTTAGAGCCAATTTCAATAATAAATGTAATTAAAAATTGAAACATTTATGATTATGGGAAACAGAATTAATGAGAATTGAAGCATTGCATTTTTTGTTGTGAAATTTAGAATGAGCTCAAATAAAAACTAATAAAGCTTATGAGAAAATACAGGTTGATTATTTAAAACCTAACGGACGTACGGCATTTCGCTTATGCGCGATTGGGTGTGCCACAACCAGCTTTGCTCCCACATAAACTCCGCGCGTATAACACGAGAAACCTTCTACAAGATGCTGGAAATGTTGTCCACCCTCGGCCAAACAAGCATTATATCGGGAGAACATATTCCAATTCACATGAGGTAATGTTTCCGATTTCATTTCTAATATTTTGTTTTAGTTCTTCCAATTTATGAGGATTTATCTCGTAGTCTTTCAGGTTACTCCACAAGTAAAAATCACAGTTACATTGGGAAGTGAGAGTGCCATACACCAGCACTAATCACTCTATCTTCAGACACTTCACTAATATTGTTCATGGACTCCTCTGCCTTATGGGCAGTATCAGAGTCCTGTTGAAACCACCCACATGCTTTCTCTTATTCTGTCAGTTGATAAAATGGGGTCAAAATGTCATTTCAGTACCTCTCTGCACTTACAGTATGCTCGTAGAATATTGGACCCATTTTGCGTCTAGTGCTAACAGTACAAGCAGCTCCAACTCTCCGATTATAATAAGGGATTCCTTGAACGTGATGTGGATTTTCAGAGGGCCAGTGCCTACTGTTATGAGTGTTGACACGACCATTTACAGTCGGCGAGAGCTAACCTGGCACTTGACAGCTAGCACACACCTGCGAACGAGGCTAGCCCTTTCTCTTCCATCGACTTATCGTTGCGCGATATGTTTGTAACACGATTGGACGAGATAGGGTACCCTCGTTCAAGGGTAAGTGAATCACCAATACTTCATCCAGCCTTAATTCCGCACCTTGTATCCCTCCGCGATAACTGGTGTTCGTATCAGCTGCGACTAACACAAACAAATACTACGTCGACTCATGCCTCGTGTTTATGATGCAACAGAATGATATTTACTCAGGAGTTTTAGGAATAGCGTTACATTCATGCAATCTTTACGAGTTTATGATGCATCTTGAAAATTCACAGATAATCGCCAATATTTAAGGTACTATATTTTGTGGTGTGCTTTCGTAACGGCGCATCACGGGTTAGTTGTTGACGGTTTGTTTCCACCAAGTGCAGATCTAAGGGTGGAGCGATTATAGCTGTCAAGTGTCAGGTTATTTCTCGCCGACTGTAAGTGGAACCACGTCGGAAGAGAACAGAAGCTGTGGATCAATTAAGCCGCCATTCACTGATGAAAGAAGCAATTCACAATAATGCATTCGTGATACTGGGTCACCTTGTTTTAACGCATGGATACTTGCACACTTATACGGTTTTAGTTTTAAGAATTTAGTTGCTCTATGTGCAGAAGACTCCGAAATTCCCACCTGTTGTACTAATTTTGGGATGGATTTGGTTGGCAAACGTTCAAAACATGCGCCTATTTCGTCTAGCTTTTCCTCTGTTAAAACCGTACGTTTACGCTTTTGTTTTTTGTTTGCCACAGAAGCACTAATTTATTCGCAATCTCATGAATTGTAAATCTGGAAGGAGGCACTTTACCAGGGAACGTTTTAATATACGCGTACGAACTTGGCTTGGCGATTCCCATTTACAATAACTTTTACACACGAAGGGGGAAGAGTGTTATGCATGCTTTACGCGCGGAATTCATGTAGGAGCAAAGCCGGCTGTGGCACACTCAATGGCGCACAGGCGAAATGTCGTACGCCCGTTAGATTTTAAATGAAGAACCCTATAATTGTTTAACAGAAGAAGTAGAACAATTGCATTGTAATGTTGATATCCAGATGGGCAAAAAGCTGGCAATCATGGAAAAACATTACAGCATACTTGTCATAAATTAAGATCCAATGTTAAAATAAAATGTGCATCAAATTTTCGTGAGAAGTGGCCTAAAAATGGGCGTTTGAAAGGGCCAGTGACACAGTATTTGTATATTGTTTTTTTTTTCGGGGGGGGGGGGGGGAGGGGGGCTGTCATCCACGTCCTGAAAATTAGCCAGCTCATAATTTTTGTGCATGAGGGACATTTGTAAGGGAATATATACCCAACAATGCTATAAGAATTACCGAGCGAAGCAAGTAGTGGCATTCTGCGCCGGATTCTCACAGTCGCTTGGAGGTAGTCAAAGTGTGAGGTTGTAACTCTCAAGAGGACAGACAGAAATTTGTACGTGGGTTTAAAAAACAGCCCGTGTCGTTTTGGTTTATTAACCTAATACATAGTGAGAACTAGTCTTGGTTAACAAGAGAAAGGTGTTTTATAAAAAAAAAAGGTGGCAGAAAGAAGAAACACGTTTGCTGTTTCGTAAGAACTCATTATTGGAAATAAATTATTGTAACAGTATTCGCTTCTCGTCAATTGCTTTCAACCACAGAAGATCCTGACCTAAGTAGCTGCCCAGGATTTATTTCAGCTCTCCCGAGAACAGCTGAAGAGATCAGTTCCAGGAATCCCGAAGAGACACGTGGACGAGGCAGACTGTACGAGACTTCCCCGCTTCAAAATGTTTATACACAAGAAATATCTCATATTTTAAGGGCACACACCTTTAAAATGAAGCTGAAATTCTCACAATACCGGCAGCAGTAAACTTCTTGTTTTCTTGATCCATACCATTGGATTTTTTCTGAGTGTAGACTTGAGACGCGACTTCCCCCTGTTACCTGAACTTCGACACTGTAGCCTGGTTTGGTTGATCGGGGTCTATGTGTTGTTTATATATACATTTATCTTTATTTATTTATTTAACTTTATCTTTTTCATTTCCATATTATTTATTCACTTTTTCTACTTTAATATATATCAATATATGACAATTATATATATATATATGACAATTTTTAAAATTTCCTTTTAATATATACCAATATGAAAGTTGAAAAACAAAAACTGAGATTATCACAACATTATGGAATGACCCTATAAGCAAAACATGTGAAGTTACATCTAAGACCTGGGAAGTGCCACCACCAATTGCGTCTGTACAAGGTGGATAAAGTTAAGCTCGTAGCCGAGGAAATTATTCGGCAATATCCACCGTCATTTCTACTTGCTAATGGTCAATTTTGTGGTACTATGCTAATGTCAACAGTATTATGATGCAGCGACTACTGCCCAAAGTTATTGTGAGGTCGGCGCTGGGCAGTCGAAACGGTAAACAAAATAAGTCGCGTGTTCACTCAGTGGAAACACTACAAAGTGCTATCACCAGAGAATTAGAACCTTCTGGATGTTTTGCCATCTTGAACGTTCCGTAATTGGAAGGACTTCCAATGGTTGTATAAGCAAACGATCTCACAAGTTAAGTCAGTCTCGCGAAGCGAGGGAGTTTACGAGTGATAGAAAGTGCTGTTCTCCGAACAAATACTGATGACTGGTGACGTGCAGTAAGCGCTGTTACTGCAAGGGATTAAGGACGTCTTGTTCATCTCTCCAGCGAGTGAACTACCTGGGAGAAGAGGCTACTTTGGGCATATTTCGCTACGCTGTTACGTCGTGGAAGAAAGTGTATGTGAAAATAAGGTACTATGAAGTGATAGTGAATAGTAGAACTATGGTCTATCTCATCCTTAGAAGACAGTATGGAGTTAAATGAGATATATCTGTCTCTATCTAGCGCAGGCATGGGGACATTACTGATACCATTTGAAGGACTGATCGGTTCTCTGAGGCAGTCAGAACAATAGCGGGAGGCGTGGCCTAGAGGTAATCACTGTGAGACAATGGACGGGGTTAAAGGTACGATGTGGGGCATAGATGGGGAGAGCGGACTCAATATGTCACTTCCCTTACTGTAAGTGGAGAGGGTAAATACTCGATTGTATATGTGTCACCCCTCTTCCCCATGCCTGATGTAGGGGAAATGGCACATTGAGTCAGTTTTCCCCATCAATGATATAGCACATGCAAGTTGCCATTAGCTTCGTTCTTTTCTACTTCCGCGCTGTTGCCAGGTTCCTAATAGCATGGTGTAAAATTCATTTATAATTTTCAGCTTTGAACACATTATTCTAGAAGAATTTTTCTTCACCATCAGATTATATCCTTTTTAGAGTCATTATACATTTCTGTAAGCCCAAATTTCTACAGAAAACGTATTGTTCCGTAAAATACTTGCTGTTTCTATGCTAATCACGCACTAATAGACTAACTACTATAATATGTACATTTTTTCCTTAGCTACAGTAAACTATAGTGCTGCTACCTGCTTACTTTGAATTCTCTACATTCACTCAGTTGAGTGTTACAATTTTTTAAATTAAATATTTTCAGAAAATTGTATATTTGTGACATGCGAAAGTTACGCAGTGGGAAACATTTTTATTAGTGAGTTTACATCAGGGATCAAGTGAGAGCAAATGTTGAGGAGGGTTAGAGAGCTTTTAAAATGAACCAGAAGCCTGTAACCTCTTGCTTTTATCGTGTAGGGCAAACAAAAGTTATTCAACTATTCTGCTCAAAGGAGCCCGGTGTGCACATAACAGTAGTAAAAGCAAATATCAGTTCGTGGTGTGTGTGTGCGTGCGTGCATGTGTGTGTGTGTGTGTGTGTGTGTGTGTTTTTGTGTGTGTGTACTGTATTGAACCTATGAAATGTTATTAAGTTATTTGTTTGTAGTTATGGAGGAGGAAGTTAGGAAGAAAGGATATATTGGTAAATTAATAAGCAAAGAATGCCAAATAATTATGAATGTGTTAAATTATTTTTTTTTTCAAGTAAATTAAGTATTAGTAAGACAATAAAACAAAAAGCTAGGACTATCGGATGTTCAGAAGCAGTAGTATATAGGATTAAAAAGGAACTAATAAAGGACTTCTAAGAACGCCATCGAAAAAGAAAGCAAAAAGGGGGGAAACACACGCACACAACGCCAGGTTAATGCAACATGGTGGAATAGTGCAAAGTGGAGTGTGACGAATTGCTCATTCTTTGCTGTTTGAAAATATTCCACCCACGTCATACCCTACTAAATTTCTCAAGGCCACTCTGAGTAGATTCTTACTGCATGCCCACGACAAGAAGGCTAGAGGTGAATGAAGGGCAGAGGAGCTTGGATTGTGTATCTGCTCCGGTAGCGGACCTGTTTACTAGGAAATGAGTGTATGAGAGTGAATATTTCTAGCTATGGGTGAGTTATGTGACAACATTGTGCTACTTTAAACGAACCTAGCATCCTTGTCATACTCGGAAACTAGGCATATACACCGTGCGGGAAGCACAAAATGATTACGCTACACATTCCTAAGACTTGCCTTCTTGTCCTGGGCATACAGTACATGATTTGGGGTTCGAATATTAAAGAAGGGGTAGCAAGTGCATATTAATAGAAAGAGACAATACTATTAGATAGCGACATAGATATCGAAGACAAAAATGTTTAGAGATCAGGGGAAATCAAGTGTTTATACACATGAGTCAATTGTAAATTTAGGTCATGCGTGCCTCCGTAGCGCATTTGGTAGCGCGCTTGCCTCTGGCACGGAGGACCCGGGTTCGATCCCCAGTACCAGCATGGGGATTTTATCGCCTCTGGGAGGTGTACTCAGCCTCGTTAGGTTCCGGGGGACCAATTAAGGAGCTACTTGATGGAGAAGTAGCGGCCCCAGGTCGAGAAGACCGCATAACTGGCCAGGAGGACTCGGGGCGCTCTCCACGTCCCACCTTCCACTACTGTACCTCACTAATGACGCCTGTGGTGAGCAGAGATGGGGGACGCAGCGGCTGGGCGGTAGGCTTTGGCCCTTCATGGGCTGTCGCGCCGGGGTTTAGTTTAGTGACAAAGGCGTGGAGGGGAAGCAGATTTAAAAGTAACGTCAAACAGCAATTGAAGGACTGTGTGCAGGGATTGGGCAGCAAGATTTGCAACTTTGATGCATACATATAGTACTTGTTACAACACTGCGCCCCATTTAACGAATACTGTCTTTTAACGCTGAGACGCGCTTTAGTTCACATTAGTGAAATGACAGTTTTAAAAACTAGATCAAGTCACAATGCTGCCAGGAGGTGGGACCTGGATCACTGCTGGGAGGAAGTCATGCTGCAAAGAGAATAAGCTGATGGGCCTTAAAACTGGATTTTCAAGAGAGCAGAAAAACTACTTTCAAGTAATGCTGTAAATCATATCTTTATTAAATTTAATTCAACATGAATCACACAGCTACAGATTTCAAGCTCTTTCAGCACAACATCGCAATGTTCATTAACTTATTCTCTTACGTGATCAAGCTCTTTCAGCACAACATCGCAATGTTCATTAACTTATTCTCTTACGTGATCAAGCTCTTTCAGCACAACATTGCAATGTTCATTAACTTATTCTCTTACGTGATCAAGCTCTTTCAGCACAACATCGCAATGTTCATTAACTTATTCTCTTACGTGATCAAGCTCTTTCAGCACAACATCGCAATGTTCATTAACTTATTCTCTTACGTGATCAAGCTCTTTCAGCACAACATCGCAATGTTCATTAACTTATTCTCTTACGTGATCAAGCTCTTTCAGCACAACATCGCAATGTTCATTAACTTATTCTCTTACGTGATTCGTATAACATAATATGTTGTTACTCAGATAGGAGTAATAAGAAATACAAGTTTATCTGCAATCTTACAACGCTCGAGCAGCCATTGACAAGAAATAAACACCTCTCCAAGTTAAGCGCTACTCAGCTGCATAGCCAGTAGAGGTCTGCACCGGCCGTCTTTCTTAGACCTGGCCCGGCTTGGCCCGGAACCAACCAAGCCCGGGCCCGGCCCGAGCCAGAGAATAGTCTATAGGCCAGGGGTGTCAAACAGCACTCACCAGGCGTGAAAAATTTTCCCCTATTTTCCCTCCCTCAAATCGGAAAACGGGAAAAACAAAGCGAAAACCGGTTCTACTAGCGCGTGCTACTGCAGTTACGGAGGGGTAGACCCCTCTCTTCACACCCTGGGAGTGATGTTTGACATGCCTGCTATAGGCCATGGCTCGGGCCAGACCCGAACCCGATTGTGCAATTTTCTTTTAAACAAAATTATCCTGCAGTTATTGACAATACTATTATTATTACTATTACCATTACTGTTGTTGTTATTGTTATTATTATTATTATTATTATTATTATTATTATTATTATTATTATTATTATTATTATTATTATTATTATTATTATTATTATTATTATTATTATTATTATTATTATTTCCTAAAATCCAATTTTGGTCCATATACTTTCGCTAGCGAATGTTGGGTACCTGCATAAATAACGTTAGTACATTAATATTGTTTTGAGATCATGATATTGTCTCGTAAAAGTCTTAGAAACAACCTTTTTTTCCAAGTTTGAAGAAAAGGTTATTGGCGTGTTTCTAAGGGTTTATCGGGGCAATATACGATCATAAAACAATATTAATGTACTCAATCTGTTGTACGCTATCCGCAATTGGCCATAGTAGAAATTAGTTATAATCACAGGCGCTAAGTATAGGCATTATAAATCATTAAAATAGGCAGGCAGAACGACATTATAAATAGTTAAAATCGGCAGAAAAAAGGAATTATAAATACTAAAACAGGCAATAAGAGAAACCCAATAATACATTACACTATTCAATAACTGATCGTCATATTTTAAGGAACTTCAATGTTTTAAACAAAGTACTGCCGCGATACATGTCCCCCATCTCGTTATGATAGGTTAGGAGGGGGGGGGGGCATAGTTACATCTGGTGCAATGTACTGACATGTCAGGATTCTTAATGAGGCTGACACAAAGATCTTCTTAATACTGAAAATCCATTTGCCAACATCCAGAAAGAAGCATCGTATCTCTTCTAACATCCTGAGAAAGCCATGTGCTATGCAGGTCATGTGAAGCATGTTTGGAAATAACACTTCTAACGCTATTCCAGCCTTTTTCATACATGATGCAGCGTCACTGATGAAAAGTAAGGCGACGTATTGAACCTCTTCAGGCCGCAGCAAATTTAATGAACTGGTAAATAATTGCGCAATAGTTCGATTGTTAACTTTCTCAAGACACTCTAGTAATCAGGAATGATTTCATTGATTCATCTTCTGTAGGATCTAATCCTCCATTAACAAATTGGCAATGAAACGACCTATGGTATCAGTTGAATCGTCGATATTCGTCGATATCCCAGATCATCTTATTTTTCATTTTATCTTTAGTTATTTTCATTGTGTCATCGTAACATTCGGTTAAGTAACATTTTCGCAAACTTGACTCGCTAGGTACAGATTGGTTAGTATACTTCTCCAAAAACTGTGATAATGTAATATTCTGTAATTTCCAAAAAGGGATTCTGGCGCTGAAGAAAGCTACATAAGTCGAATGCAAACTGGGATTTTCGACTCGATGTTGCAATTACTGTTGGAAGCAAAGGAATCTTCTGCCTGTAGCCCTGTTTGATTGTGCCGATATGTTGTGATATAAAATACTTCTTTTCGTAGTTCACTGACTGCTCGTATATTTTGCATGTGAGTACTTTACCGTCGGTACAAAATATGCCGGATCCAAAAGTGTTAACATAACTGTGTAATTTACTCCGTAAAGGAACATGGAATTTCGGTACCTTGCTGCTAGCTACAACGTCGCAATGAGAACTGAAAGAAAATCAAAGTTAGACCCGCACCTGCTCATTATTGCATTTTAAAATAAACACACGTGATAATCCAAATGCTTTATTTATCTATACAGTACCTGGGCAACCGAGCTTTGCTCGGCTTTTCTTTTCCTTCTTTTTATTTTTTATTTATTTTTTTTATTTATTTATTTATTTTTTTTTTTTTTTGAGAAGATACCTATTTAGATAAACTTGAAAAGCAAATGTTAACTAACTATAAATTTTCATCCTAATTGTTGGAGCCGTTTCCATGATGAGACCTTTAATATCTTGGTAGGATGGGATACAGCTTTCCTAGAGCTCCGTGTCCCTGAGCAGGTTTAGCTGTAACATGTTTAGTGAAGGTAAGTCCTCGGTCAAGTTGTACTCCGAGGTACTTAGCGGTGTTGACCCAAGGGATTCTCCTGCAAACTAGTCTCAGGTCCCTATCCGTCCTACAGGTTCGGACTTTGCATAGCAGTAAAGCTGAGCTTTTCTGCGGACTTATGGCCATCCTCCGCTTTTCACTCCTTCTAGCGATGACGTCGAGGTGTCTTTGTAATAGAGGGAAGCAGTAGCGTAGATTTTTGTTTCGGGCCAGTATGAGGACATCATCGGCGTACTGGCACGTAACAGTGCTGGGTTCTACGGGGAAGTTAGACATGTAGGCAGCAAAGAGCAGTGGCGACAGAACACTGCCTTCCAGGACTCCAGCCGCTATTCGTCTAATTGTAGATAACCTACCCTCCACTCGCACCCGGAAGGTGCGGTCCCGTAGGAAACTGGCTATGAGGGACATGTAAGGGGAAGGGAGGTCTGCATCTCTGAGTTTGTACAGTAGGCCCTGGTGTCATGTTGTTGCAAAGGCTCTATCGACATCCAGGAGCACCGCAACTGTTTTGAAGTTTTCCTGGAAACCCAGGGCAGCCTTCTCAACAACACGCAGGAGCTGTAGGGTAGTGGAATGATCTCGACGGAAACCAAACTGATGATCCGGGATGAGTTGTCTTTCCGCTAAGAGAGGAGTTAGGCGGGACAGAAGCAATCTTTCGAATATTTTCGAAATGATCGGGAGTAAGCTGATGGAACGGTAACTTGATGGGAACATTGGATTCTTGCCGGGTTTTAAAATGCAAACTACACTAGCTTCCTTCCAAAAAGTAGGAAAGTGGCGTAGATGCAGGCAAGCATTATAAATCCTCGTCAAGCGGATAATGGCTTTACGTGGTAGGTGTTGTAACATGGATGTCGTGACACCGTCATGTCCAGGGGTTTTGTTATGTTAAGACACCTAATTTGGGAGGCAACTTGCCTTGGGGTGACTATTGGTATATGATCGCCTCGTGTGGTGGCAGCTGATCCTCATAGAGGTAGTCCACCGTTGCTTCTACGAGTTCAGAAAAGTCCTCGTCTTCTACGTCCTCTCGGGGCTCGAATTGGGACTCTAGATGGTCTGCAAAGTCTGTGGCTTTCTCTTGCGGTTCAAAAGATAAGTCTCCCACGAGTGCCGTGGATAGGATGCTGATATAGCGTTTTATCCTTTCTCAAGGATTTAAGCCCGCCTCGGTAGCGTGATGGTTAGCGTGTCTGCCTCACGTTCAAGAGGTCGCGAGCTCGAATCTCGCTTAGGGTAAGTTATCCGGGTAAGTTTTTTTCCCGAGGTTTTCCCTACCCTGAGAAGAATGTCGGGTAACTTAAAGCTCCATGGATCTCGGGCTCATTTGAGCATCATTTCACCCATTTCATGTCATTCATTCGTCCAATATGACACAATGTTGGAGGACGTTAATTTAAAAAAAAATCAAGGATTTAATTATCCGCCATGGTTTCTTTTCAGAGAGGTTGACATTTCTCATAGTATTTTCCCAGGCCTCTTTGCCTGAATCGCAGATAGATAGCCTCCAACCCGGGATGGCGGAAACGCTGCCATAACTTCCGAACTGTTGATTCAGCTCTTAGCAACAGTCGAAGTTCATTTGGGATGGTTGTGGGATTGGGTATATGACATGGGATGCGGTAAGTGTGCCCACGTACCACATTTGAGATGTGTCGGGAGAAGGCAGTGGCCGCCGCTTCCAACGTCTCGATAGAATCGATAAGTGGTATGGGATCCACTGATTGGTTCAGTTCAAGGACGGCTGCATCCCAGTCTACCTCATAGGTCCAATCTGGAGTTACCAGCGCTGACATGTCAACATTAGAGTCAACCAGGACTGGATCGTGGTCAGAATCCAGTACGTTGACTGCCGTGAGGTCTAAATGGAATGGGAAGTTCTTAGTGACCATGATAACTAGCACGTCCGGTCTCCCTCGGGCAGGATGAAAAGTAGGCCCTCTCGGTCCATGCGCAATGAGGCTTGGAATACCGCTTAAGAGACGGAATAGTCCTCGCCCCTTCGCATTGGTAGCGCGACTATGCCAATTGGCATATTTCGCAGTCACCTGCAATACCACAGGGTGAAGGTTGAACAATGTGGTGTAATCTGCTTCATAGAAGCGATGGTCGGGAGGATCATATGCCACAATCAGCAATGTATCTAAACCGCCTACAGAAAGCTTAATGGCACAGGCTTCTACATGCTGAAGTGGTGGGAGAGGGAATGATGTATGCGTGATATGGTTTTTAATGAAAACGGCCGACCCGATCTGACCGATGGGCGACGTAATTAGGCAGTGAGAAGTTTGTGGCAGCATCCAAATGAGTTTCGCAGAGCATCAGAATGTCAATTCCGAAATACTGTACAAACTCAGTGAGGTTTGGGTAATGACTAGGTAGTCCGTTGGCGTTCCAAAACGCAGCTCTAAATGGTCTTCGCACATGTCTTCCGGCGATTATTAAGCTGAGTTGGGATAAAGCTGTTCCAAAGTCTGAAGCAAGATGGAGTGCTTCTGCATTGGGGTTAAATTAGGGTTGTTTATCTGCAGCTTACAGTTGCGGAATGTTGGTAATACCTTATTAATTAGTTTCCCAAACCACGATAAGGAATGAAATCCCTCCAGTTCTTTTTGGGTAATAGTTGCAAATGCACAGGAGGTCATCGCCATGTTAGGCAGTGGTGTAGCTTGGATGGAAGGCATATCACCATCCATGGGTAATGGCTACGCCTCTACAGGTGGCTCTGTAGGTAATTCAGGTGCTTGTGGCTCCAAAACTACATTGGGAGCAGATGGTTTGCTCGCAGTGTTTTGTCTCCTGTTCCTCTTCTTCCTGCGTCGCTTTGGTGCAGCGGCCTTGGGCACTGTGGCTTTTTCCGTTGGACCTGGAGGTGGTGGCACAGCTTCTGATGATGAGGAAGCAATGACAGGCGTAGCTGCCTCTTTTTCTGCTTGGTGTAGAGTGGTCTCTGCCTTATTTAAGGCAGAAGCGAAGGACACTCCTGGGCGGACCTCGGCTTCCTCAGGACGGCTCTCAATGATCTTCTTTCTTGCCGAGCATCCTTTGTACACACTTACGCGTGTACCGTCGTAGTTTGCACACTTGCACTCGTCTCTGGGTTTAGTGCAGTTCTCCAGCAAATTGTTCCCAGCACACCGCAAACATGTCAGCTTTCGCTCACACAGCATGCTGGAGAGGTTGAAACCCATGCATCTATAGCACCGAACTGGTCCCTCTCTGCCGTAAAAGCGTTCAACTTTCACAACAGTGAAGATGAGCTTGTGCAGAGTGTCAATTGGCTGGGTTTTTTTTGGTCACGCACTTTATCAAGTACGATAAAAAATAAAGGTATCGACACTTTATTAGGTCCACCCTCGGTGCTTAGTTTTCTTGAGCTGTGCCACCGAGTTGACGGTTATTCCATGTTCTTCAAATACCGCAGATTTTATTTCGTCTGGGGTACATTCAGAGTCGAGGCCTCTGATTACCCGACGTTCTATGTGTGGGCGTTGTGGCGAATACGAGTAGAACGTGATGTTCAACTCTCGCAGTACCAACTTTGTCGCCTCAAAATCCGCCATGCTGTGGGTTTGTAAATGCACACTTTTTGGTTTACGTTTTGCCTCGAATGTTTTCTTGAGGCGCGCAGCCAATAAGCGCATGAGTCGGACGTGGTTTGGGAACACGTCCGCTATGATTGGCGGAAGCCTAGGGCCCCTTTTGGTTAGGGGTGGGTTAATAATTTGAGTTTGCTGCTGCTGAATGGGGGACTTACGTCCACGTCTACGATTTTCCACCACCGTAAACTCCCCCAGCTCCAAATCGGACTCGGAGTCAGAGTCGGGAAGATGTTCATTAGAACCCAGGCTTTCTAGTTCTGCTACAGGTAAGTGGCGTGGTACAGAGCTCTTACGCTTTTGTGCATCAGTCCTGGTGCGTTTCCTAATGGGCTCCGCTGCTTCAGGAGAGATGGATCTGACAGATGAAGTGGATGGTTGTTGTCCATCATCATCGGTCAGCGCGATTGCCCTCCGGCTACTCACAGCGGACCGGACCTCCTCTAAGGGGGCGCCTTTGCGAGCCATTTCGGCTCGAGGTTTCAGGCCAGAAGCCGTCGACCTTTGGCTACGATCTTGTGAGCCCGCTGTCACGTAAGTCGTCAGTCTGTCAGTCAAGGAAATACAGATAATAGTAAAAGGGTAGTAAGAAAGGATACCTGTTCTTCTTGGCACCACTTCAGGAAAGCTTGCCTTGGGTGTGCTCTAAAGCTTGCTTTTCAAGCCACTTATAGCGCTACACCGGTTTTATGTAACTATATAGCGTTCCACTCTTAGAAGACAGTATGGAGTTAAATGGGACATCTCTGTCTCTATCTAGCACATACAAGTTGCCATTAGCCGCGTCCTTTTCTACCCTTGCGCTGTTGCCAGATTACTAATAGGATGGTATAAATATTCATTTGTTATAAACTTCAGGTTTGAACACATTATCCTATGCAGAATTTTTTTCTCTATCAGGTTATATCTTTTTCAGAGTCATTATACATTTCTATAGGCCCAAATTTCTTCAGAATACGTTTTTTTTCAATAGAAGTCCGATATTTGCTGTTTCTACACTCATCACGCGCTAAC
The DNA here is from genome assembly GCA_030765045.1 of Tenodera sinensis. Taxonomy (NCBI): domain Eukaryota; kingdom Metazoa; phylum Arthropoda; class Insecta; order Mantodea; family Mantidae; genus Tenodera; species Tenodera sinensis. The sequence goes on from CM060967.1 coordinate 81,834,267, forward strand.
TAACAAACTAACTGCTAGAATGCATCTATATTTTTTACTTAGGTAGAGTAGACCATAGTGCTACTACCTGCCTACTTTGAATTCTCTATGTTTACCCAGTTAAGTGTTATAATTTTTTAAATTAAATGTTTTCGGAAAATTTTATATCTGTGCACTGCAAAAGTTACGCAGTGTGAAACTTTTTTGTTATTGAGTTTACATCAGGGAACCAGCGAGAACAAATGTTGAGGAAGGTTGGAGAAAGTTTTTAAAATAAACCAAAAGGCAGTAACCTTTTTCTTTTATCCAGTAAGGCAAACAAAAGGTATTCATCTATTCAGCGCCAGGCCTGACACAGAAGATAGTATAAGGAGCAGCACTAACATTAGTTCGAAAGAAGCCGTGTGTGTAACTGTGAGCTGTTATTACGTTATTTGTTTAATATTTTTGTAAATATTTGTAGTTATGGAGGGGAAAGCTAGGAAGAGACGATATATTGGTAAATTAAGAAGTAAGGAACGCCAAATAATTATGAATGTGTTAGATTATTTTTGAAGTAAAATGCGTGTAAGGCAGTAAAAGAAACAGCTAAGGCTATTGAGTGTTCAGAAGCAGTAGTGTATAGGATTAAAAAGGAAGTAATGAAAGGTCTCTAAGAACGCCATCGAAAAAGAAAGCAAAAAGGGCGGGACTACACAAAACGCTAGGTTAACGCAATATGATTGAATAGTGCAAGGTGGATTGCGGCGAATTGTTCATTCTTTACTGTTTGCAAATATTCCACCCACGCTGAATATAATTTTGTCACTATTCAACAGTGATGAGACCCTACCAAATTTCTCAAGGGCCACTCTTAGTCGGTTCTTACATGATTCGGGGTCCGAATATGAAAGAAGGGGTAAGAAGTGCATATTAATAGAGAGAGACGATACCATCAGATGGCGACATAAATATCTAAAAAACATAAAAAGGTTTAGGGACCAGGGGAAATCAATTGTTTATACAGACGAGTCATTTGTAAATTTAGGTCATACAGTAACAAAGGCATGGAGGGATACCAAAGTTAAAAGTGCCCATCTCGTCAAGCAGCAATTGAATTACTAAGTACAGGACTCTGGTCACCTCGGGGTCGCGCGCGGAGAAAGATTCGCAACTAGTACATGTTGCAACACTGCGCTCCATTTAACGTGTACTGTCTTCTAAGGGTGAAACGCGCTTTAATATGAATATATTAGTTCGTCGTTTGAAGCACATGTGCAATCTAACCATATAGATTGAAGCGCTCCACCTCAGTCGTCGCGGGATCTCCCCGGCGAGATAGCTGGAATGCTGTTTTTTCCACCAGTGTCTAGCAAAATGCATTCGTGAGGTTCAAACACCAATAGGCGAATGAGTATTTGGCGGAGGTTATCAATGGGATATTTCTCCACCTGAGTCGAAGTGACCGTTCCGGCCGCCAATGGCGAACCTTACCAAGGAGGAGTGCGGAGCTTTTCCCCGGACTAATAGCCATTCTCCACTTCTCACTACAGCGGCCAACGGCATTGAGTTGTCGTTGAAGGGGAGGGAGGCAATATCTCACATTCTTGTTTTGTGCCATGGTGAGGACTTCGTCCGCATACTGGCATGCCGCAGTATGGTGTTCCGTGGGGAAGTCGGACATGTATGCTGCGAAGAGTAGTGGGGAGAGCACACTGCCCTCTGGGACTCCTGTCGCTATACTTCTTAGTGTAGACAGTCTTCCTTCCACTTTCACTCTGAAAGTGCAGTCCTGAAGGAAGCTGCTAATCAGTGCCAGATATGGGGAGGGATGTTTGCCTGTTTTAGTTTGTACAGTAGGCCTTGGTGCCAGGTTATGGCGAGGGCCTTTTCCACGTCCAGCAGAACCGCTATGGTCTTTAAGTTTTCCTGGAACCCCAGGGCAACCTTCTCGGCCACATTTAGTAGCTGCATGGTCGTGGAGTGACCGCGACACCACCCTCGCCTCCTTCCAGCATGTTGGAAAGTGACGGAGACATAGGCATGCATTGAAAATCCGGGTCAAGCTGACGACAGCCCTTTTGGGTAGCATGAGCGCCGTCATGTCCAGGGGATTTATTGGGGTTTAGGCTTTGGATTTCGGAGATCACCGCTTTTGGGATGATTATAGAAATTTGGATCTCCTCGTGTAGCTGCCAGTTTCTCATAGAGGTAATCCACGGCCGCTTCCACAAGTTCCGTAAAGTCTTCGTCTTGTGGGTCCTCCCGGGGTTCAAACTGTACCTCAAGATGGTCCTCCCGAGTGCCATGTAAGGGATGGTGGTATTGGGTCTGCCATAGCTTCCGAACAGTTGCCTTGGCTTTTAGTAACTGCCGGAGTTCTACAGGTATGGTTCTCGGGTCAGGGCTGTTGGTGGAGTGCACGTTTCGTTAGACACTTGGAAGAAAACACTGAGTGAGCCAATCCGTGATTTCCTTGTTTACCACTAACTGGTACACCTAAAAATTGTAACAGGCAAGAAACTCTCGGGTCCTCAGGACCCATGTCAGTTATGAAGCTGTTTTGATAGGAAAGAAAATATTGGGTGGAATATCAATCTACGGCACTGAAACATCATCCTACGCTTTAAAATAAATAATCCTCCTTCTAAAATGATCAGGTTATAAATAGTAGAGGTATTTATTATCCTAAATACTTTTCTGATATTTACCATACGCTTAGCACATTATAGCCCATATAAAAATGGTCTCTTTTGAATATTGTCTATTACACAGTTACTCGCATTCATTTTCAATAAATTCACCTGTCACATTTGCTAGATAATTTAGCAGAAACACATAAAACAATGCACTCTTCAACTTTTAGTTTCCGCAGGACGCAAAGAAACTTTCAAACTTGTGACAACACTATATAGTCTGATCTGATCTGAATGATGACAAACTTATTATATTTTCCCCTGTTTATTTCCATTTTGTTAATGGAGGTCACCTTCGTAAACAAAAAAGCATTTAAGTCGTTTCTTAACAATATTTCATATCGTTTGACATTATTATACTATGTCCTATAAAACGACACCATTACTGTAGGGTTACTACCATGGGCGTCGCGAGAGGCGGGCAAGGGGCGAGGGACGACCCCCCCGGAAGTTGGTGAACTTAATTTGCAGTCAATTACTGACTATTAAGCTAGTATTTAAATTTTGATGTAAATAACAATTTTTATTTAGCACAGATTAATACCGTTATCTGCAACAAATATAAATTTTGACAAAATAATGATTTAATATTATTTGATTGCAAACTTCCAACATGTGCCCCCCCCCCCCTGGAAAAAAGTCTGCTGACACTCATGGTTACTACGGTTGCGTGTATCGCTATCCCTCATTCAGCTTTCCATATCGATATGTAACCAATCGACTAGGCTCTGCTCTATGACATCAAAGCTTAGCTCGCTGTAATGAAACTGAACTAACCAATCAAATACACACTTGCCTCTGCTGTCGGCCATGGCTATGCTAGCTAGGACTCTATACAAGTTCGATGTGCGTATTTGATTGAGATATGAAAAAAAAAAAAAGAAAAAAAAAACTTTCAATTTCGAACGCGTGAATAAATCAGTTACCGCTGGGGTAGCTGGGGTTGAATGCACGCCAATGTAAACAACAGCAGCAATTGAGACAAGATCTTATATTTACATTGTTTAGTGCCATTATCAGTCAAATTCAGTCTCTTTACTTATCTAAAACGCCTTGGATACAAATCTCTTGAACATTCCAAACACAAAGGTGGTGCTCGACATCTGGCACATGCTCTTGATGCTTTCCTGTCCTTATATGGGCACACCAAACACCTTTTCCTCTTTGATCCAGTAGTTTGGAGTATCTGTAATCTCTTGCCCACTCAGTTTTTACAGTCTGGCAGAGCAAATCCAAAATAATGAAAGTGACGCTAAGAAAAAGATATTTCACCAAAGGTAAACCATGGTCCTTGGGACTCAATCGCCTTTATATGTAGAAGTAAAACTACCATAGATACACCTGCAACAATGCGGACCTAAAGGGGCCAGGAGTTGTCAGGAAAACTGAAAGTCCGTTAAATCGCAAAATGAATGAAAATGAAGCAAAAACAATTGAAACTGTTTTATTGGTGCATACCATTTACTTTACATGATTTACTCTTGGTTCGAAGTTGCTCCCTGTGAAGTTGTGGGTTTAAAAAAAGTGTCAATACCCATTTGCTTCCCATTTGAATATTGCTTCTTTATGATTAAGGAGCGAAACTGTCTGAAATGTTTATAATAGATTAGCACTCGTGGGTCTGAAAATCTTTCCATGTAAGAAATCACATCATCCATGTGGTCTCTTAGTACGGGTAATTTAGGTGTACACTTCAAAGATGCATCATCACTGTTGTCTTCATCTTAATCCTCTTGAAGAACACTTGCAGCGATCTCTTCACGACTCAGAATCTGGTAACCTGGAATGCTCAGAGAATGCCCAATTCAGACTGAAGCCAAGAGTCATGTGAACTCTTGAGCGTGTGATATGTAGACGAACTTTCATGAATGTAGCTGAAGACACGTGAACTAGCCATCTCGATCAGGCAAACAGCGGAATGCCGCAATTTAATCATAGCAGATCTTCTAAATTTCATTTAAATTTATTCTATAACCAACGCCAAATTTAGTATTGTGACTTTTGGTTGGGTGTGAAGTAAAGAAGACAGATGTAGTCGAGATAAAGAAACACTTTTATTTCCGTAAACAGTAACTTGTACACTCGTTGCAACAGCAAGAAAGTCTTTTCCGATTCTCCAACAGCACGACTCCGAACTCGTAACACAAAGAACTCTTCTCCGTCGGCACAACTCTCCACATCGTCTGTCCGTCTCCGTCGGCACGACTACTCAAACTTCACATACGTCTGACTCTTCTGTCGCACTTTACCGCTATTTATATCTCCCAGGCACTATTCTGGAAGCTTCAGGAACGTTCACTTATTTTGCGGTGAAATACAAAGCAGACATTTCTAGAGGCCTCTATCACTTTCTCTCTTTCGGCAAGCGCCCAACAATGCGGCCATTCTCTGTCTCTTTCCTTCGGCTCCTTTGCGGTAGTGCCGACAATAATGCGATGGGTGACACTGCGGTTGTCGGTAATTAGATACGGCGGGCGCGGTGACAGTATGTTAAATCCGAAGTCTGCTGAACAGAGGTCCATTAAACCGAGAGTTTACTGTATCAAAATGACACCATTCATCACGTAGGTAAATTTCTCTTCAATTATTTAGATTCAAACATTTTAATTCGGAAGCAATGAGAATATAGCATCGTACAGAGGACCAATCAGACGACATACGAGTCATACTTGTGGGGGAAGTATGACGTGGGTTATCTCATGATGTACATATAGAGTTCAAAGACATTAGAAGCATTCTGAAGTCATCATTTGCCAGGGTAGCATGTAACCCGTTCTTTGGGGAAGACAGTTATTGGTCACACGTAAAGTGATTAGTGACAAAAGCAGCGTGTGTAAGGGACTATAGTCTCTAAATCAGGGATCTCCAAACTTTTCAGCCTTAGGGCCGTATTGATTACTCCAGAAAATTACGAGGGCCAGAACCGTTTTAATTTTTCCTGACATTATCTGTAATTTCTAGGCTAGTCAAATTGTGTATTATTGTTACAACCGTGACACTTGAAGACATCTAGTTGTCAAAACCGGAAATAGGTAGTGGTAGAACCCTATATCGTTAATAGATGGTGCTAGTAGTACTTTCGAGAACGTTCTGGTGTATTCCACTCACTTCGAGATGGCTAGCAGCTGGCAGCAAGATCCCCCAGTCAATCTGCCTTGGGAAGGCGAAGGAAGCGAAACTATCGTGAAATAAGGTAGTGTTAATCCCGTTTAAAAGACATTTTCGAACCGGCCAACGCCCATACTTGACAGTATTTTGATTTGACTTGTTTTTGTGTGTGACTTACTAGAATGGAAAAGAAGAGAAAAGTACATAGTGAATGCAGAACATTCAAAGATCAATGGAACTATCAGTATTTCGTGATTGAGTTCTGTAATAAGGCGCTATGTTTGATTTGCAATGAAATCATAGCCATTTTCAAAGAATATAACATTAAATGTCATTATGAAACGAAATATTTGCAACATTACTCAAAATATACAGGAAGTTTGCAGGCAAAATTTGAAACTTTGAAGCATGGATTGAAATCGCAGCAATCCTTCTTCTTAGCGAAAGTCAACACTGAACAAGTGGCTCCATCTCGTGCTAGCTTTCGTGTGGCTCTTGAAATTGCAAGACATGGAAAACCATTCAGCGATGGAGAAATGATCAAAGAATGCGTAATTGCAGCAGCCGAAGAAATGTGTCCCGAATAGGTAAATTTATTTAAAACTGTCAGTTTGTCAGCAAACACCGTGGCTCGGAGGGTACAAGACATCGCAGAAAATATATTACCATGTCAACTATGTGACAAAAATGGACATCTTGAGTGGTATTCTCTGGCGTGGATGAGTCAACGAATGAGACAGATACTACTATGAAGAACTTCTTGATACTGATAGTATTCACGGCACGACTGCTGGGGAAGATAATTTCAAGGAGGTTAAAAATGCCATTAATACTAAGAATCTTCGACAGAAAAACTTGAAATCTATTACAACTGATGGAGGCAAAAACATGTGTGGTAAAAATAAAGGAGTGATTGCACTTCTGTCAAAGGCTGTAGAAAATGACGATGGTTCAAAACCATTGGTCTTGCATTGTATCATTCATCAGCAATCCTTGTGCGGAAAATGTTTGGATATATCTGAAGTTATAAAACCAGTCATATGAGTTGTTAATTTCATGAGATCCACTGGGCTGAATCACGACAATTCCGCGAGATTGCGACAATTCAAGAGATTGGAGAAAATGACTTACCATATCATACTGCCGTACGGTGACTTAGTTGTGGAAACGTTTTTCAGCGCTTTTTTGAACTTCGAACAAGGTTTTTTTTTTTTTTTTTTTTTTTTTTTTTTTTTTTTTTTTTTTTTTTTTTTTTTTAAATGGAAAGAATTACCCTCCTACTGAATTACAAAATAGGGAATTGCTGTGGAAGTTAGCATTCTGGGTAGATTTGACAAAACATATGAACGAACTGAATTTGAGATTGCCAGGAGAAAACCAACTTCTCCCTGTGTTATACACTAATATCAAATCGTTTCGGCAGAAAGTAATCCTGTTTCAACCAGTCACGGAAAAAATGTTTCACACATTTTAAAAGGTGTGAAATATTCAGCCACACTACTGAGACTGAGTTTCCTGTCCAGTTTGCAATCGATGCTTTGGGTGCTTTGAAGATAAATTTTGATACCTGTTTCTCAGACTTTGATGACACTGCGAATGAAATTAAGATATTTCGTGATATAATTAAGAACACATATCAAAACTCATCTTTGTTGGAATTTTATAAGTCTTCCACTGTTACAATTTGATAATTTGCATAAATTTGCTCGTGGGCTGTTTTCTGTTTTTGGTACGACTTACTTGTGTGAGAAAACATTCTCCAAAATGAAGTACACAAAGAATGTTTACAGTTCTAAGTTAACCGATGAGCATCTTAAATCTCTCTTAATAATTGGTACAAGAAAAATAATTGGTCCACAACTGCAAAATATTGCCAGTGGTAAATCGCAGCAACAGTTACATGAATCTCATTAGTATTTTCCAGAAGGGAACACCCCGCAGTTTCATTCGCATTAATTTAGCTTTCCCGTCCCCGAGGGATTTTCAAGATAAAAATAATGTGTGATATTTAGGATATACGTATGTACATTCCAAACTTCGGTTTATTTACATATCCGATACTCTTTACCCCAACATAACTGCCGAGGGTGAAACCGCGGGATGTTCACTAATGTTAACGAGATTCATTTCAATTATTTGTTAGTTATAATATATAAATTTAATTGACTGATTATTATACTTGTCATTAACCTTTACCTAGCAAGTAAATAAAACAGACTAAGATTAAGTGTTTTTTTTTCAATCTAACATATCACAGCAACAGAATTATTGTAACCAACTATTATAAATAAATATTATTGTATTATTATATGTGTGTTAATATTTACGTTGATTTGTAATAATATGCAACTAACTCAAATAATATTGTAAGACTTTATTTTGTAATTAATTGATACATTAAAATTAAATAAATAAATTTGTGATTCATGACACAGATAACTTAACCATAGGCAGTCGCGGGCCGGATTTGGCCCGCGGGCCGTAGTTTGGAGACCCCGGCTCAAATTGAACTATTCTTCACAAGAAGAAAATGTAACTGCGTAGGCTTTCACGGCCGGTGTCGTTATATAGAAACTGATTATCCGGGCTTATGGGCCGTGGTCTAGTCAGGAAACTCCTTCCAGACGTTTCGTTCGAAGCTGCGTCGAACATCCTCAGTGGCGTTGCCTGAACACTCTGGTAGTCTCGGCGATGACTGACACGGAGCTCCAGAGTCAATTCGAGTCGAGCGGGGAAGATGATTCCCCCGCCCGAGTGTCTTTAACGCAGTACCTAGCCGTCATACGGCTTAACCTGCGCGATGGTTTCGAAGGGGTCTCTACAGGGATGTTTGTCATACTAGGAAAGTTTCAAGTTTTCTTTATTCATAATTTTGGCCTGGTACCGGTACAAGGGACCCGGCTTACAGACTATAAATTTACATTTATTTACAATTTTTTTTTACAAGCTTATAGTTTTGGGTATCACCAAAAACCCATACGGTGGCCATCTTTAGGCCACCGAGAATAGTTTTCGTTAGTCTTTTGGTGTCTATTCCTATTATTTGTTGATGTTTTTTACCCCTTATATACATATATACATCTATATACACACATACACGCACGCATTCACCCACACACTCACATTCACACGCGTACACACACACACGTTCACTGGGCGCACCAGAAAAATGCGTCCCAGCTCGCGCACTGCACTATTTACAATATTTACATTTTCCCGCTGTTTTCCTGCGCGGGCAGGGTGTAGCTACTGGGTGTTTTCCGAGGCGAGGGCCTCTGCCGTAACGTGTGTGTGGCCTAAGAGCGAAATTGCATGGACACGCATTAGTCGGCGAGCCGTGCCACGTCTAGAACATTTTTATTCTAGTATATTTGCGGTGCTTCGGCTCGCCTTTGCCAATGTTGGCGATCACGTAGTTTTCGTGGTTCCTAATGCGCGTCCATGCTGCCGTTGCTCTTTTTGCTATTGCCTCTGGGATGGACGGGATCTGAGTTTCGAGGTGAAGAGTTTGGTTAGTGGTAAGGAGTGGAGCAGAGGATTTTTCTAAGGGAGAGGTTTTGGAGGGTTTGAATTTGTTTGAGGGCGGTTTTAGAGGCATTTGGCCAGCCCAGGCATGCGTACAGGACCACCGAGAGTATAAATGACCTAAAAAATAAAAAAATAAAATAAAATAAAATAATATCTGCCAGCTATGTCCAGATACCTAATTTCTTATATCTGGACGTAGTGTGCGGATATTTTCATTTATTTAAACTTATTTATTACAATTTTTTCACAATAGAATGTGCAGAAAACTAAATTAAACTAAAAATGATCTATATAAAATCAGCTTGGATTTAAGTTGTAGCTGTTTGCTGCGGAAGATGGAGGCGCATAACTTTATCCGCTGTCTGCTTTTGTTGGCCGTATTTTTTATGTGGGTGGACCAGCACATCGTGCGGTCCATGGTGACGCCAAGGTATTTGACATTCTGGCGACATTGCAATACTTGACCACCGACCGTTAGGTCCATTGCCAAAGTGTGATGCCGCTTTGAAAAATATATTAGCTGGCATTTATTGGGGTTAATTTTGATTGTCACGGAGCCATGAGAGGAAGTTGTTTGTGTATCCTTGCATTTCTGCACGGCCGAAACGAGGATTTTTGTGGTGGTTGTATATTGCAGTGTCTTTTGCATACATGGCGACCTTGCATCTGGCATCCACTGGGAAATCATTTGTAAACAGTATGTACAAGAACGGTGACATGATTGCCCCTTGTGGGACGCCAGCACGCATCACTCTCTCCCGAGAGGAGCGGCCCAATTGGACGTATAAGTGTCGATTTTCTAAGAAGTCGTGCAGCAGGTACAGATAATTTTGGAGTGCCGGGAAATTATGGTGCAGTTTGTAAATGAGGTCATTGTGCCAGCACCGGTCAAATGCAGCTTCTACGTCCAGAAATAATGCCAACGTTGAAGCCCCATTGTTAAATTGCTCTGCTACGTCATCAGTTAGCCCGAGAAGCTGTAATTCTGTGGAATGTCCTTTTCTAAACCCAAATTGTGAATTTGAGAGTTCATGTGTTTCCGAAATTTGTTTTTTAAGTCCAGAAAGGATAAGTTTTTCGAGCAATTTACTAATAGTAGACAAGAGACTAATGGGGCGGTAATTTTGCGGCTGTCTGGTGCTTTTTCCTTGCTTTGGGAGCATGATGACCTTGGCTCGTTTCCAAGTAGAGGGGAAATAGCCTTGCTGCAAACAGGCGTTAAATATCTTAGTCAGTTGCACCAGAGCTTTTCTCGGGAGATGCTTAAGTTCCTCATTAGTCACTTTGTCTGGGCCTGCAGCTTTACCATTAGGCAATTTCCTAATGAGCTTGTAAACTTCCTGCGGTGTTATTGTTGCTCTTGCTTCTGCGCCACCCAGGTTTGTACCCATAGGAAACAATTTGTTGGAATAGGGGTTTTTATAGGGGCGGGAGGGATGGTAGGCAGGGATTGGTCCGCGAGCGGGCTGCGCGCGGCTTCTGATTGGCCGTTTCCACCCAGTCAGGTGACGCGCTAATCCCCACCAGGGTTCTGGCCGTCAGACACTCACTGAGAGGTGAACTGAAACAGGTGATTCCTTCTGTTTTGAATACAGATTGTATTTTCGCCTTTCCCATCTTTGAGATTAAACCGCCGGACTTAAGATGTCCTTTGGTAATCTTCTGGATGGTAGTCGGCGCGGCTGACTCTGGTCGTATTGTCCCAGAGTATTCACCAGAGGGTTAGGGTGGTTCTGGAGTTTGTTGTACATTGTTCGAGCGCGAGTTTTAAGGGACACTGGGAGTGAAATTTGAAAGTTCCACATTTCTTGATAGATTTTTCTGAAATTTTTAGTGTTTGTATTTATATGAGAACAGGAGGTACACAAAATTTCGTTAAAATTGGATAATTTGTTTATGATATATAAATTATTTTATGAATTTAATAGGCACATTTTCAAAATAGAGCTCGCGTCTATTGACTTTTCAAAATTCATTTATATTGGCAGAACTGATATTCTAAAACACGGGTAACAATTGTATGCAGAGATATTTAAAATATGTTAGCTGATTATGCTGTACATATTGTTTTAATAGCAAAGAAAATTTAATCTTAAAAATTATTGATTTTTTCATACAAAAAAATGTTTTTGGAATTCATGTTAATGATAACATCAATATTGAATCATAGTTTTGTTTAGCTGCTATTTGTGAATACTTTTGGAAATTTTCACTGGATTTGAAGCAAAACTCAGGCGCGACCTTCTTTTGGAATGTGCAGAAATGTAGTTTTGAGAAAAACAGGCTTTTATGTAGGAACATGCTCTGTACGTTAAGGGAAGAGCACTATTTGAAAGGGCCGTAATGACCACATGCAATGGGGGATATGAAAATGTTAGCTGATCCAAATGCACAGGTGTTCCAGGAACATTTTAAGGTAAAAAAAAAAAAAAAAAAAAAAAAAAAAAAAAAAAAAAAAATTCGACTCTTTGACAATTTTGACCAAAATTTCACCCCCAGTGTCCCTTAATTACGTCGACAATGTACGGGATACCGGAATGTTCGTGAAGGATATGGGCAGGAAATCTCCAGCCAGTATCATAGATCATCCTTAATGCCCGGTTCTGCAACGTCTGGAGTCTGATGAAGGCGGACTTTGCCACCACTCCCCAGATCTCACATCCGTACAGGACCAGAGGCGGGATAATCGCTCGATACAGCTGGAGCTTCAGGCGTAAGGGCATGGTTTGGGAACTGAATATTGGGTATAGCTGCCGGAGAGCAGCGTGGCCTTGCAGTACTTTGCCCCTGACGTGATGTCTATACGTCAGCCGCCGGTCCAGCGTGACCCCGAGATACTTCGCCGTAGTGACCCAAGGGACCCGACGGCGCCGAAGCACGAGGTCCCGCGGGAGCCGGTTTGCCAACGTGTTCGCCAGGAGAATCGCAGAGCTTTTCTCCGGGTTAATAGACATACGCCAGTTCTCGCACCATCTACTGATGGCACAGAGATGGGCTTGTACTTGGTGGTAACTGTAGCGCGGGTTCTTGTTAGTAGCGAAGATCATGAGATCGTCCGCATACTGACAGATGTGTGTGTTTGGGTGCGTGGGGGGATCGGCCATGTAAGCTGCAAAGAGTGCCGGTCACAGTACACTGCCCTCGGGGACTCCTGCGCCAATGGGCCTTTCTCTAGAGAATGACAGGGATAGGGACAGGGATAGATGTCGGGTTTGGTGCATCGGTAGGAATGCGGTGTGTGTGAGCACGCACCGCCTTTAGGACTGAGGTTGAAAACCCCGCGGCCGCCTCCTCGAGAGCCTCTATCGAGTCTATTCGAGGACGTGCTTCCACGGAGTCTTGAAGGGCAAGGACGGCTGCGTCTCAGTCGACTTCTTCCACCCAGTCCGGTACTCCCAGCGCAGTGAGATTAACGTCTGAGTCGACCACAACAGGGTTGTGATCAGAGTTCAGAGCATTAATCACAGAGAGGTCCAAGTAAATGGAATGTTTTTTGGTGATCATGAAATCAATGATATCCGCGGCGCCGCGTGCCGGGTAGTGAGTTGGACCAATCACATGCACGTGAAGGGCGGGGTTCCCGCTAATGAGACGGTACAGTCCCCGGACCTTAACGTTCTGGGTGCGGATGTGCCAGCTTGGGTGTTTTGCGTTGAAGTCGCCTGTAATGCAAACCCCGTGGTGTAGGTTCAGGAGTGCCGTGATGTCCGCTTCATGGAAGCGCCCATCCGGCGGGTCATACACCGCCACAAGCACTAGGTCGTTCCCACCCAAGGATAGCCTTATGGCGGTTGCTTCCAGGTGTTGTAGCGGAGGAATGGTAACAGGAGTGTGGGTGAGATGGTTCTTTATGAATATAGCAGTACCACCGCCCTGTCGGCCAACCCGATCAAACCGATGAGCGGCGTAACTTGGCAGGGTGAACTGTTCACCAGCGTGCAAGTGCGTTTCACAGACCATCAGGATATCAATTCCGTGACTGTCTACGAACTCTAACAGGCCAGGTCTTTGGTCCCTAACTCCATTTGCGTTCCAGAACGCAGCTCTAAATGAACGCACAGTCCTATGCGCCACTAAGAGCTCGTGGAGTTCGAATAGAGTTCCTTTACCGTTTGAAGCACCGTGAGGTGCTTCTTCACAGCGGAAATCTCGGGGTTATTCATGACTGCCCTGCAGCGTCGTAAGACCGGGAGGGAACGCTGAACAAAGTCGGCAAACCAGGTTGCTAACTGAAAGAACTCGGCCATGTCCTCGGAAGCGAATGCGTCACTCAAGGTTGCTTGCTGAGAGTTCTGAGACACCGCTGCCTCGGGATTGGCTGGGCCGGTCCGGAAGGACGGGCCAGCATTGGCGGGCTCAGCTGGTCGCTGGTTGGCTGCCGCAGCTGGAGCAGTAGATGCTGGTGGTGCGGAAAGTTTCTCAACAGTTTTGTTGAGATCTTTCACCACAGCAGGTTGTTGTGTGGTGTTAGCCACAGCGATCTTTTTCTTCCCCTTAGGGGGACGTTTCTCCTTGGGAGCGACGCTTGGTACTGGAGCAGTCTCCTGACTCACAACCTTGGGTGTGACGCTTTCCGGGACTGGCGTTGTCGTTACAGCGACAACCTGGTCTTTTGGGGCCACTTCCGCGGCCTCGGCCTGCGCGAGGGCACTTTCGTGTCCCGCCATGGCCTTAGCGAAAGAGACCCCCTGCCTTACCTCGGCGGCAGCCTTGCCCTGTTTGCCTTGCATAATTGCAAGTCTCTTAAGGCACCCGCGATAGATGCCTATGAGGCAACCATCGCAGTTGGCGCACCTTTTGTTCTCAATTGGTGTCGGGCAATCCTTCACAAGGTGCTCGCCCGCACAACGGAGACACTTCAGAGCCCTTTCACAGGCAAAGCTGGAGTGGTGAAAACCCAGGCACTTGTAGCACTGGGCCGGCCCCTCCCTGCCGTGATAGGGCTCAACTGTGACCCGCGTGTGATACAGGCGAGTCACCTGGTCGATCTTAGGGGTTCCCTCCCCTTGTTTTATGATAGCCACTAGACATAGTGGTAGGGGCACCTTGGTGGGTTTCCCCTCCTTCACCTTTGTTGTGGTGAGTTGCACCACGGACCGCGGCTCGATTCCGTGTTCGTCCATCAGGCCGGCACGGATATCCTGGAGGTCTGTCTCGGAATCAAGACCCCTAATGACCCTGCGAACCACGTGGGATCGCTGGAGCGAGTACGTGTGGAATTTAATTCACCTTTGAAGTGGTCCGGATTACAACGCGCCCGGGATGCAGCGTTGCCTGAAACTCTGCTCTTAGCTTTTCCCTGAGCTCCTTCATCACTTTGACGTGATTCGGGAAGGGGTCAGACAATTGGCGGCATTTTTCTCCCCTTTTGTGGGGGGGGGGGGACGCTGCAGGTCCCTGTGAAGGAGCGCGTCGCTCTGGGTTTGAACCAGAGGACCTTTTCCTGCGGCTTTGCACCACTACAAAGCCATCATCGTCCGGCAGTGCTGGAGTTGGGTTGACGTGAGCTTGTGGTGTTAAAGGGACTACTGTCCCTTGGTTGACGGCCTTTTTCACCTTCGGCCTGGTCTTGGCCCTAGTAAGTGCCTTGGTTTTCGCCTTGGCGATGCTCACTCGGGGACCGGGTGAGGGGTTCGAGGTAGAGGTTGAGGATGTCGAAACCATTTTGTCAGGTCTTACCTGTATGGTGCTGGTACTCGGTATGTCAAGTTTAGTCGGTGCAGGTGCCATTCGGCTTCCCACAGAGGGCCGGACGCCTTGCGACGCGCCTGATGGGGCGAACCCCGGGTCCAGATGACACGGAGCCTTTTGGCTTCACGGGCTTTATACGTTTGGCGCGGGTGGGCGGAGCTAGTTCTTGGTTGCTCCGGTCTTGGCTTATTGGTACGGCTGCTGCGGGGGCTGGGTTATTGCTTCTATTGCCTATGCTTGATGTTGAGGCTGTTGGCGGCGTATGGTCCTGGATTTGTTGACGGTCAGGTTTCCTGCGTGCTTTTTGTAATGCTGGATGCCAGGCTTTATTTAGGCGTTTGGTTTCTTCCTTTCTATTGAAGTTGGTGTTATGTTTGTAGATCTCTATAGCTTCTCGACTTAAACGGGTGTAATAATGTACTGTGGAAGATAGGACCGCTGTGTCTGCATACTGTATGTGTGTTACCCTGGCGCTAGTAGTACGTGTTCTGCGACTGCAGACTTTTCGGTTTGTCCCAAACGGCAGCACCTCTTGTGTTCCGTAATGCGTGTGTTTACCGTACGTTGAGTGGTCCCTATATACACAGAGCCACATGAGCAGGGAATTCGGTAAACACTCGCGGATGAGAGTGGTTCTTTTGGATCCTTTGTTGAACGTAGCATGTTCCGTATTTGCTGTGTGGGTTTGTAGATGGCCTGGATGTCGTGTTTTTTGAGAACTTTCCCAATGCGATCGGTGACACTTTTGATGAATGGCAGATAAACTTTATTCTTCTTTTTCAGGTCAATTTGTTCCGGGGTTGGCAGGGTCTTCTTTCTAGGGCGTATGGCACGTTTAACTTCCTGGCTGGTGTAACCGTTGGAGTGCAATGCACTATTAATGTGAGAAAGTTCCAGGTTGAGTAAGTGTGGTTGGCAGATGCGGTTAGCATGATCTACTAGCGGTTTTATGACAGCCCTTTTTTGACCGGGATGGTGGTTGGAGAGCTTGTGTAGGTACCGGTCTGTGTGTGTAGGTTTGCGGTAGACTGTGTGAGAGATCGTGCCATCAGGCATCCTGGATAAGAGTACGTCCAGAAACGGCAATTGTCCATTGTTCTCCACTTCCATAGTGAACTGTATGTGTGGATGGATAGAGTTGATGTGACGTAGGAAATCTATCAAGGTATCTTGCCCGTGGCTCCAGATGGCGAAAACATCATCTAAATAGCGTAGCCAGCACACAGGTTTATGTTTAGCGGAGTCCAAAGCTTTGGCCTCAAAATGTTCCATGTAATAGTTGGCAATAACTGGACTCACCGAACTGCCCATAGCTACTCCATCAGTTTGTTCATAGAACTCCTGGTTCCACTGGAAGTAAGTGGTTTCCAAAACATGTCGGAATAAATTTGATATGTCCTCAGGGAATAGTTCCTGTAGTAAAGTAACTCTCCTGTATGGGTACCATTGTGAATAAAGAAGTCACATCAAAACTTACAAGAAGGTCGTTGGACTGCAGGGTCAAGGACTTCACTTTTTTAACACAACGTGCGCAATTCTTGATGTACGAGTCATTGTTACCAACATGTGGCTGTAGCAGTTTGGCCAGGTGTTTCGCCAAATAGTACGTGGGAGATCCAATGGCACTATGGGCCGGAGAGGTACTTCTGGTTTGTGGACCTTCGGTAGTCCGTATAGTCTTGGAGGCTGTGCTTCTGTGCTTGTGAGCTGTCGTTGTTTTTCCACGGGTATTGAAGATTGCTTGATGAGCTGATTAGTTTTTCGCATGATGCGCGAAGTGGGGTCACGCGGAAGTTTTTTGTAGGAAGCTGGATCTAGTAGTTCCGAGATTTTACGTTGGTAATCCCAAACTTCATAATGACAGTAGCGTTGCCTTTGTCTGCTGTGCTGATAACAATCTCCTTGTTGTTGTTCAACGTTTTCACGGCAGCCTTCTCCGGTCAGGAGAGATTGCTTTTGGGAGGTTTTGCCCGCTGTAGAATCCTCGCACATTCACGGCGTATCTCTTCCAAAGCACAACCAGAGACGTGGCGAATACCAGCTTCTATGTTGGCAATGATATCCTCTGTAGGTATAGTGCTCGGAGCGACAGCAAAGTTGGCACCCTTTGTAAGAAGTGTGGTTTCATTCTCCGACAGTTGGTAGTCCGATAAGTTGATCACAGTGCGCTTAGGTTCACTGGCAGTAGTGGATTGCAACTTGGAGCAATTATCAAACTTCTTCTGTCTGGTGGTAGCTTGGTTTGAGGTTGAGATCATGGAGCTGCAAAAGGGGGCTGTCATAAAAACGCTAGTAGATCGTGCTAACCGCATCTGCCAACCACACTCAACCTGGAACTTTCTCACATTAATAGTGCACTGCACTCCAACGGTTACACCAGCCAGGAAGTTAAACGTGCCATACGCCCTAGAAAGAAGACCCTGCCAACCCCGGAACAAATTGACCTGAAAAAGAAGAATAAAGTTTATCTGCCATTCATCAAAAGTGTCACCGATCGCATTGGGAAAGTTCTCAAAAAACACGACATCCAGGTCATCTACAATCCCACACAGCAAATACGGAACATACTACGTTCAACAAAGGATCCAAAAGAACCACTCTCGTCCGCGGGTGTTTACCGAATTCCCTGCTCATGTGGCTCTGTGTATATAGGGACCACTCAACGTACGGTAAACACACGCATTACGGAACATAAGAGGTGCTGCCGTTTGGGACAAACCGAAAAGTCTGCAGTCGCAGAACACGTACTACTAGCGCCAGGGTAACACATCATACAGTATGCAGACACAGCGGTCCTATCTTCCACAGTACATTATTACACCCGTTTAAGTCGAGAAGCTATAGAGATCTACAAACATAACACCAACTTCAATAGAAAGGAAGAAACCAAACGCCTAAATAAAGCCTGGCATCCAGCATTACAAAAAGCACGCAGGAAACCTGACCGTCAACAAATCCAGGACCATACGCCGCCAACAGCCTCAACATCAAGCATAGACAATATAAGCAGCAACCCAGCCCCCGCAGCAGCCGTACCAATAAGCCAAGACCGAAGCAACCAAGAACTACCTCGCCCACCCGCGCCAAACGTATAAAGCCCGTGAAGCCAAACGACTCCGTGTGAGTCATCGCCGAGACTACCAGAGTTTTAAGGCAACGCCACTGAGGATGTTCGACGCAGCTTCGGACGAAACGTCTGGAAGGAGTTTCCTGACTAGACCACGGCCCACAAGCCCGGATAATCAGTTTCTATATAAGAAAATATAACTTCAAGTGTTTAAGATATAACAAGTGTAAAGATAAAAAAGGAACTTGCAAAATTCTCACTAACTCAGTGTTACTTCTAAAGATTGTGCAAGTATTATTCAAAGTGTGAACCTCAATCCTTGTGATCCCTGCCACCTGAATACCCACAACCAAATCAATACAGTCTTGGAAATCATATGGGGATGCTGAGATCACAATCCTCCTTGCATGACATCCTACACCAACTAAGCTGGCCAACTTCATCGTGGAGCATTCAATGTAATACTTCTACAGTACCATTTAATTTGCATATTTTCCAAAATTTCCCTCCAAAAGTTATTATCACAACAAAACTCCAATACAGATATAAGAAATCTGTAAAGTTTCCAAGAAAACCTACAGCCATCTATTAGGTGAGTCGTTAACTAGTAGTTTCACAAACAGGACCTTCTAGATTATTTAGGAGGTCCTGTTCACAAAGCATGCTTAACTACGCATCACCGCAAGGCGTGGTAAGTATATCATCGGATTTTGTGTTGAGCCACCACCATTAAATTTTGCGACAGCCATAGAAATATATATGTATTTGTAAGACTAGTTTGTACAGGAGTAGAGGAAGTCATTCAAGTGCAACACATTAGGTTTTTAAAATCGCATCCCATTTATCTCACCATAACACATAAAACTATTACATAGTTTTTTGTATTGGTTTCACACCAAGGGCCAATATCAAAAGTTATTAAAATTTGAATTTGTGTTATGTACCTATACTTATTCCTTTAAAAAAATGTTTGATGTGTTGCACTCACATGACTTTCTCTACTCTAGTACTAACCAATCTTACAAACTCTTACTCCTACATCTTCTTCGTGTTGGCCCAAATGAGCTCGTTATCGACGGGCCGTTAAACCCTACACATTCACTCACCTTCGTGTTAGTTGAAATAAACATTTGTACAAATTATCTGATTGCTTATTTCCTTGTAGGTGCAAGGGAATATTAGAATACAGTAGGCTTTGTGCGAGAGTAAAATCTTTTAAAGCTTTAAAATTCCGTTCCCTTTGCAAACTTAACATATAAAAAAATCTGATGTGTTGCACTCACATGACTTTCTTTACTCTTGTACTAACCATTCTAACAAACTCTTATTCCTATATCTCCATGTTAGTTAAGATAAACATTCGTACAAATTATCTTACTGCTTATGTCCTTGTAGGTGCAAGGGAGATATTAGAATACAGAAGGCTTTGTGCAACAGTCAAATCTCTTTCACCATTGAGATTCCGTTCTCTTTGCACGATTAACATATAAAAAACATGAACAACGTTGTTGCATTTCGCTAAAGTTCTAAGTTTTCCGAAACTCACACACATAGCAAGGAATATCTCCGAAATGGTTCACCCTACAAGAAAATTTATTGAGACATAAATTGTGTATTTTACCAAGATCTACATTTTTTGTATAGTATGATTTGGTCTATCTCTAACGGTTTACCAGTTATGCAAAAGTCGTCCAGGGTATATACGACTACAGGGGCTATAGCCAGAAAATTCAAGATATACATTTCATTTGTCATAAAAATATCTCAAACATATGACATTTTAATCAAAATCGTTAGAGCCATTTTCAAGAAAATCAAAATTTTTCATGTAAGGGGTAGTTTAGGGTGGGGCTATTTTCTTCAAAATCATCGTGTTGCATCCTTGAAAGACATTAAACTTAAATACCAACTTTGGTTTCTAACCGAGTTTTCGTTTTTGAGTTATACTGTCCACAGACTGACACACAGACACACACACGGACTTTTTTCTAAAAATGCTTTTTTTTGGATTCAGGGGGGCCTCAAAACATATAGTTCCGGTGAAATCTCGACATCGAATTTTTGGGTGGAATACGATACTTCCCTACTTACCAGTAGAGAAAGTAAAAATGAACAACCATGTTCCATTTCAGGGAAGGTTTACGTTTTCAGAAACTCACACACATAACAAGGAATATCTCTGAAATGGTTCACCCTACAAGAAAATTTATTGAGACAAATTGTGTGCAGTTTTCAAAAATAAATTTTTGGAATTTTATTCTCTTAAATGTGACCGCATACTAGCACAAGGATCATTACACAACACTTTTGGACATATTGACAAATTTTACTGATTAGAAGGAAAACAGCTGGTTATGCCAGAATTGAACCTGCCATCCTTGGAATATAGCAAAGATGAACTTATCCTACTGGGTGTATCACCACAGTTGTATTCCATATAAAACATTTGTTCTACTTTTCTACGGAAAAGTATGGCATTGACTAACGAGTTAAATAAAAGCAATTTGTTAGGGCATTTTTGTGTATTTTCTTACTTTTTTTACGGATAAGTCATTTTTTGGCAATTTTTAGGTAATTTTGAGTATTTTTAACACTTTTCCGGAAGGTTGGGAGATTAGTATCAGCTTAGTATTTTACCATGCATTGAGAATACCTTGGCCTAATGGGATTCAACATTCCAATGTATTGCTTTTTATAACAGACGCAGCACACTACATGATAGCTGCTGCTTCTTTAAGTACACTCGGCCCAAAAATGCTGCATGTGACATGTTTAGCGCACACATTACACCAGGTCGCGGAAGAAGTACATGCAAATTTTCCTGAAGAGGATAAATTAATTGGATGCGCCAAGAAAGTGTTCTTGAAAGCCCCCTCTCGAGTTGTAGGATTCAAAGAAGAAGTTCCAGAAATTCAACTGCCCTTTTCACCTGTTTTGACTAGATGGGGAACATGGCTCGAGCCTTGTAGTTATTATTGCAAGAATTTTGACGTTGTGAAGATTCTTTTGATAATGCTGAGTCTGTGTCAATTAAATGCTGGCTGATAAAGAAATTGCGGGTAAACTTTCTTACATAAACACCAATTTTGGATTCCTTCCTGATGCAATAACTTCTCTGGAAAAACGCGAAGTGTCATTAATGGAACAGCTACAAATAGTGGATAAAGTAGTGAATGATTTGAGCCGTGCATATGGTAAAGTAGGTGATGCAGTGGCAATGAAAATAAAGAAGTGTACAGACAAGAACAGGGGGTACAAAACATTGTGTTCAATTGGCAGTACTTTTCTGATGAACAGTTTTTTCTTGCTGATTGTGAGTTAAATCCAGGAGATATTGCTTGCTTTCAGTATGCTCCAATTGTTTCTGTTGAAGTACAAAGAAGCTTTTCCATTTTAAGTCAGTACTAGCAAACAATAGAAATTTTTGTTTGAAAATCTCCACCAATTTGGGACTGTTAACTACAACTCAAAATTGTTATAAAAGTGCAGTGAAATAGAATTTCTTCAATAAAAGATATTATTTATTTACTATTAAATCTGACCTTATATAAAGGTTTGCCATGTGACACAGAATAACTTACAGGTGTTTTAAATGAATACATAAAAAGGTTAAAAAAACATGTACATTTATAATTTTCTTTTAATATTTTGATTTTATTTTATATTTTATGTGACTTAGTAACAAACTGAGTGCTTAATGTAATAATAATAATAATAATAATAATAATAATAATAATAATAATAATAATAATAATAATAATAATAATAATAATAATAATAATAATAAATCATTTTTACTGGCAATTCTTTATTTTTTGGTAACTAACATTTTTGGGGTCATCTTTTTGGGTTATTTTTTGTAATTTTTAGGTTATAGATGCATTTTTTTATTTTGCATTTTTTATCAAATTATAGGTCATTAAATGCCTGGCCCTCATCATCAGTATACATCTATGGTGCATATGCAATAAGAATGGACATACCTCAACAAAGCCAACTGCTCTCAAAAGAGAAGCCAACTTGTAGTCCTGAAGAGTCTGGCTAGCCACACAAAATAATCAATAGTGACAATACCTGGCGCCCCCTTGGAGTTGTATTGGTGGGGTGCTCGAGAGGTCTGAGGATCCTTTGGACTATACTGGTGGTAGCGTAGCTACTGGTAGGATCTCCCTTGCCAGCATGAGCAAAGGTGAAGACCCAGACAAAGAAGCAACTCAGAAGAGGACATCCAATGGTAGAAGAGGTGTGAGAGATCCAACGGCAGCAGAAGTGGATAAGATTCGTCATGTTAGGGAGGGGCAGATCAGGCTCTGTAGCCATGGCAACTGATCTTAGGGATGGAAACCCCAAAATCAAATGGCCCTGACCTCCAGATTCGGGGTTGGATCGTGAGGCTGACAACCTCACATCCAGAAAACAATCACCATTGAGAAACCCTTTGGATATAGCTGGACTGATATAAGGAAACAAACTGGCAAACAAAAACAGATAAATGACTGGAATTTAGCTACTTGGAATGTGAGGAGTCTGAACAGAACTAGAATACTGAAGAATTTAATAAATGGTTGAGGAAATATAATATTGTGATTGCTGCAATTCAGGAGGTTAAATGGAAGGGGTCAGAAATATTTGATATTGGTGATTACACTATGTGTTATAGTGGATGTAAAAATCATAATATATGTATTTGGAACTGGGTTTTTAATACATAAAAATGTAAAGAAGCACCTGTTGGACTTCCAACCTATTGATGAGCAGATATGTTGTGTACGAGTTGAGACGGGAACTTCTATATATATATATATATATATATATATATTTGTAATTTTAGAATCAGAATGTAAATATAAGACTCTTAGGTATAAGTATAATTTTGTATTATAAATTGTGTAAAGAAGTTGTCTCTTGAAAGTATGTTGACCTGAGTATATTTCTGAAGGCCAGAGGACAAACATCTTTTGTCATCTCGCGCCAAGGGACGTTTTGCCTAAAGTCCAAAGACACAGCTGGGGAAAATACACCCCTCCCCCATAACGGGACTAGAGAGAAAGTGCGGGGGTGAGATACATAAACAGGAAAAATTGGAAGAGAATGGGACTGTCTGTCTGTTGTGATGCTGCTACCGGGATGAACCTGTATCGCGAATATGTATAGTTTCGCGCCAAAAACGTTGATGTGTGAAAGGCGACGAAGATTAGTGTAAGGGTGAAATAAATTGCGATCTGAAAACGCAATACGAGAAACTCGCTCAGGTGTGTATTTGGAGGCAACCATGTGGTGGAGAATAAAATCAGGAAACGTATGTGCTGTATTCGTCA
The DNA here is from genome assembly GCA_030765045.1 of Tenodera sinensis. Classification (NCBI taxonomy): domain Eukaryota; kingdom Metazoa; phylum Arthropoda; class Insecta; order Mantodea; family Mantidae; genus Tenodera; species Tenodera sinensis. The sequence goes on from CM060967.1 coordinate 81,857,633, forward strand.
TCTAACCTCACGTCTGAGAAATGTCCTACTCATGCCTACCTAATCCCAAACAAAATCAACGTAGCGGCATACAGCACAGAGCCAGCTACTGCACCGGATGAGCTACCGAGTATTTCAGGTGACAGAAAAGAGACTGCCACAAAAGTGGCACCCAACGTACACTGTTACAAGTGGCTTCCCAACCCCGTTACAGAGTGAAAGGAAAGTTCTTTAACACAACAATTGTTTGTGCATGTGCACTAATGGAGGAAAAAGATGAACAGAACAATAATTCATTTTATGATCTTTTGGAGAGAACTTATCAAAAAATTCCAAAGCATGACATTGTTATAGTAATGGGTGATATGAATGCTAAAATTGGGAAAACTCAAATAAGACCTATTGTAGGTAATTTCAGTCTACATAATGAATCCAATAATAATGGCCAAAGACTGTATGACTTTGCTGTTAGTAAAAATATGGTGTGCAAGCCATGCATCAGATATTATTGATATTAGAAGCCAAGAGGTGCTGATTGCGACACTGAGCATTTCATGGCATGAGTAAGATACAGACCAAAGCTTTCCAATATACAAAATTTAAGAGGAAATAAGATAATAAAGTACGACTCAAAGAAGCTTAAATATCCATTAATTATAAGTGTTCATAACAATTTAATTGTAGAGAATATCAGTAAACAGGAAATAGAGAATACTAACGTAAATAAAAAATGGTCTATTATTACAGAGTATTAAATCTGCAGCCACAGAAACATTAGGGACAGTAAAACAAACTCAAAGAAATCAATGGTTTGATGAAGACTGTCAAAAAGCAATACATGTAAGAAATAAATTCAGAATGGAAATATTGCAAAGGAACACAAGAGCAATAGCTGAGAAACATAGAGGCCAGAAAGTAGGTAAAAGGAATATGCAGAATGAAGAAAAAGAGCTTGCAAAAAAATTTAATCTACGATCTACAAGAAAAGTTTGGCCGAAATGATAGTAAAAAGTTCTTTGAAGGTATACATAAACTCAAAAGAGGATTCCAAGCTAGAACAAACTTTTGCAAAGTTAAAGATGGCAATTTAGTAGGTGGAGAGCAACAGGTGTTGTCCACATGGATGGATCATTTTATAGATGTATTAAATAATTGGACCTACATATGATGAACCTGAAGATGTATACTTCGGACCAGAGCTACTAATCCCACCTCCTACTCGTAACATAATATATGAAAGCATAAGGAAGATGAAGAATAATAGAGCACCAGGAGAAGATTCTGTTACAACAGAATTAATAAAACAAGGTGGCACAAATTTATGGGAAAATATACATGAACTGGTTACTGAAATATGGAATACAGAAACCATGCCAGAAGATTGGAATATGGCAATAATTTGCCCTACTCATAAAAAGGGTAGTAAATTGGAATGCAATAATTATCGGAGGATCCCAGTTTTAAATGTCACCTATAACATTTTTACAAATGTTTTAGCAATGTTTATTAAACCTTATGTTAAGGAAGTTCTTGGCGAATATCAGCGTGGTTTTGAGAAGAATCGATCAACAACTGACCATATATTCATACTGAGACAATGTTTAGAGAAATTTTAATAAAATAATATTCCGCTACATCAGTTATATGTAGATTTTAAACATACATTCCATACCACTGACAGAACATATATTTTACATGCTATGGCCGATCTTGGCATCCCATTAAACTTAATTAATTTAACCAAAATGACTCTTGACTAAAACAGTAAAAAAGGTCAAAATACAAAATAAGCTCTCTAATAGTTTTCCCACACATAATGGAACCAGACAAGGAGACTCACTGTTAACCCATATATTGGGTTAGAACAAATAATCAGAAATATTAATAAAGGTGGTTTAATTTTCAATAGATCCTTGGCCTATGCCGATGATAGTTTTCCTTACTAGAAACTTAACTGTTTTAAATGAGGCACTAAAAGAACTACAAAATGAGGCTAATAAAAGAGGATTAAAGATTAACATAAATAAAACAAAATATATGGTAAACAATGATGACAGAAATTAATATTAAAATTAATGAAAATGTATATGATAAAGTGTCATCTTTCAGGTATCTTGGCTCAGTCATTACCAATCAAAATGAACACTAATAGACATACCAGAAAAAATTTCATCTAATCAGTGCCTTCGGGCTCTAGATCCTTTAATTTTGAATATATGGGAAAGAAAAGTACTCAGAAACATTTATGGACCGACTAAGAAAAATGGCTACTGGAGAATAAGAATAAATTTGGAGCTGTAAAACTTGTATAAAGATACAGATATCGTCTCTGATATTAAAATAAAAAGATTACAGTGACAGGGCCATGTTAGACCATGCTAGAATTGTTATGGAGGCTAGAATAGATGGTAGAAGGAAAGTTGGAAGACCAAAGAAGAGAAAACAATGATGTACACGCTGACGTTAGAAGAACAAACATAAGGAGTTGGAAAGCTAAAGCACGAGATCGATCAGAATGGAGGATATTCATTACGGAGGCCACGGTTATATTAAAAGGACTGTGATGCCCAAGAAGAAGAAGACAACACCTGGAGGAGCTAACTTAATAAATACTTAACGCAGATGCCAAAAACCAAAATGGCGCACCCATGGCAACTTTAGATAAACATGGTACTACATGGTATTCAAATAATAATTTCACATTGTATTACAATAAATTTTACCAGAGATAATCTCCAGTGAAGAAATATTGTAAGTTAATAATCATTTATGACTATGCATAATAACTCAATCTAAGAAAATTAATGTAATGGCAACAGTTTAAAAAAATGGTTAATGCTACAGAAAAGGTTGACATAACTTGTGTACCTTTAATGAGCTGTACCTTTTTCATGTAGCATTCTTTTGACTATCTCATAACATTTATGAGTTATTCAAATTTATACAAAATTCATTTAGAATTACATGGGCTTCACAGACTATTTGCAGAAAATTAAAGATATGGATTTTTATTAGTCATAAATATATGTCAAATTTTATTCCTCTTGAACACATATTGTCCATTTTTATTAAAACCATTCATGAAGCCCTTACAATAGTAAGGACATATCGCCAAAAACTAATTTCAGAAAAAAGGTACTCCATGTTTCATATATCTTTTGTCTATATTGTATGGCACTGCATAAGCACCTAGGTGAAAAGTTCAACATTGCGTTCTTCAGTATTTTACGTTTCACATTGTCATGAAATTAATACTTTTAATCTGATTTAATTCCTTTCTCTGCTGGCCAATTCATTTACATACAAATTTGGTGCTCTAAAATGGAGCAGAGCCATATGTACAAGTAAAAATGGGAAAGTACTTGTCAAAGGGTCTTCAAACTAATAAAAAATTACAACAAGGATGCTGTATATCTCTGACACTACATAAAATTTATACTGGAAAAGCTATTGAACACTGGAAAAAGCAATGTAACATGATGGAAATACCACTAGATGATGATTTAACAGTATATTCCTTCCAATTTGCAGGTGATCAACTATAGTGGCTCAAAAATTTTACGATATAAAATACTGTACTAGAAAATTAATACAAGGTTTATGGGGTTTAAAAATAAATATGGATAAATCCAAATATATGACCATACAGGACCTTTCTGAAGATTTGATATTAGAAGAAGATTTAGAGGAAGAATATGAATATTTGGGAATTAAGATTACAATGGATGGAAAACAAAAAAAAAAAAAAAGTTAAGGACTAGGATCAACACAAGAAGGAATGCCATATCTATACTAAATGGAATACTATGAGACAAACATTTTCAAGGGGGAAAAAAATAATACAATTAGAAGCATGACTTCTGGAGGTGACGTGCAGGCTTTGAACTCACAACTGAGAAAAAAATTGCTTGCTGCAGAAATGGACTAATGGAGACGCTCTGTGAGAATATCAGGAATAAAAAATTAGGAATTCACATATAAAAGAAATTATGCAAATGCAATACTCATTTTAGATTTTATCAAGAAGAAGCAGCTTAAATGGTATGGACATGTTAGGAGAATGGAAGGTTGAGGACTTCCAAAGCTAATCATGGATTGGGAACTGCAGAGAAGGAGGAAGAAGGGAAGACCATCTATTATGTGGATCCAAGGAATCAAAGAGGCCAAGAGGAAGTGGCAAATAGAAAAATATATTGGACGAACAGACAGGAATAGAAAAATGTGTTAAATCAAATTTATTAAAGGCTGTGAATTTGGGTGCCAGAAAAATGTTTATTCATTGTAAAACTGGTTTAATAAAATACAAAAAGGAGATTAGCATAGTGTTATTGATGAATATGTTATTACTAGGGCTAGGAAGTTCATGCATTTGCATGTTTTTTCATAGTGGTTAAAAATGTATGCTTTTACATTATGTGCACGAATTATGGAATTTTCAGTTATTTGGACATGATTTTATAGTGCATATAACTGCATATTTTCTTGATTTTTGATAAATGCATATGATTTCAATATTATAGCCCCTATATTGCACATTTTAATTATTTTTATGGTTTTTTATTATTTTTTCCATCTGTATAATATTTTTTTACATTGGTAGTGTTGCACATGAAGATGCAACTCGCGAGGTGTCGAGAACTAATACTGAGTCATGTTGTCATGCAGTGAATCCCTGTTTCATCCTTTCATTATATGTATGTTCGTAGAAAATAATCAGTGTGTTATCTGAGAGGTTTATAATAGCAAAGATAAAGTGCAGGTCAACGTTTTGAACAGCACGATTATAGCAACGCTTGCCTGCCCATCAGTAGTTGTGTAGTGGTCTTCAAACGTAACAGTGTTGTGAACTGGTTCCCACCAAATTAAATTAGGCGTATAAAATGTTAAAGAGCTCTTCAAATGTCGAAAATAAAACCAACTCCGAGTGCTAGATTAATTAATTTACAGAACGAGTTTTCGGGTGATTTAATATCTACAGATAATAGAGCATTCTTTTGTGGAGCGTGTGAGAAAAATGTAGGGAGTGAGAAAAGATTTCAAATAGGTCGGCACATAAACACAGCAAAACATAAGGAGAATTTAATCAGAAAACTCACAAACAAAGAACGTGTTCAAAAACAGCTAGTAGAGTGTTTAGGAAGTAGGGTTACTGAATTATATGACTTCTGTCAAGCATTTTTAGCTGCTGATATTCCCTTGTTCAAAATTAATAATCCGACATTTAAAAACTTTCTTGCCAAGTACACTCGACAACATGTGCCTGAAGAAAGTACACTGCCTAAGACTTATGTAGGACATTGTTACAATAACGTATTGTCAAATATACAAAAATGAATTAATGGATCAGTTTGTGTGGTTGTCTGTTGATGAAACCCCTGATTCTGAGCGCCGTTCTATTGCTAATATAATCGTGGGTGCTTTAAATAATGAACAAAAGACTACACCTTATCTTCTTAATTTGTGCAAATTGTCGGCCACTAACAATGTAACTGTGATCCAGTTTGTGATGGACACTTTGAAATTACTATGGCCATGGGGAATCAAATACGCCCAGTTACTTTTATTTGTTACTGATGCAGGTGCTTATATGCTAAAATCAGGACAAACTCTGAAAGGTATTTTTCCTAATTTAATTCATATAACTTGTTTGGCACACACTCTTCATCGCATTTCTGAGACAATATGTGATTCTTTCCCACTGGTAGATAGATTTGTGTCCAGTACCAAGAAAATTGTTGTTGTTGTTAGCTAATGCTGGATTTCTGACAATGAAGTCATTAATGCTCCCAATATTTTTCACTGATGGATGGGGCACTAGAAGTGGCCGGGCATATTTGAAGGTGGTCTCGATCCATTTCCTCTTGCAGATCACATAGAGGACAGAGTGTTGAAGAATATATCCCAAATTCTGTTTTTGTTAAATCTCCTAAAAGAGTTAGTTGTTTAGATCAATAGCACCTAATATTCGACTTCCACCTGCACCAGTGTTAACTCGATGGGGAACATGGGTCGATGCAGTTTTATATTATACTGAGCACATAGAAATAGTCGAAGAGGCTGTTAATTCATTGGACTCGAAAGATGCTTCATCAATGGAAACTGTGCAAAATACTGTCAGACACTGGGTTAAAAGAGGATCTTAGTTTCATATCTGCCCATTTTTCTTTCTTACCAACAGCCATAACGGATTAGAAGCTGTAGGATGAATCACTTACTGTCTTTGAAAAAACAATATGTGACCGAAGTTAGGTTCCTGGTAGCACAGGACAAAAAGTGAATTATGTAATTTCAAAAAATTATGGTTATAACCAGATGTGCGATATTCGAGACATCCTCGAAAGAAAACCATCTGTCACACCAAGAGACTTGACTCTCTGTAAAGCAGTTAACATCATTTAAATATGCCCAATAACATCTTATGACGTGGAGAGAAGTTTTTCATGTTACAAAAGTGTTTTGCGAGACAACATACGATGATTTACAGTTGAACATTTTTGCAAAGTGTTTGTTATGAACTGCAATTTAGCAGTTAATACTAGCAGCCGGACCACTTCTGCTTCAACGTCTAAGGAATACAGTAACTTTATTTATTATTTATACTAACTCGCCTTGTCTATTGCAAAGGGACATCAATCGTTTTAATTAATAGTGCATATTTCTTGGCATATTTTCAAGTTTTTAAGAGCATATATGCATGCATATTTCAGTGTTTTTTAGGGCATGAACTTCCGAGCCCTAGTTATTACTGATTACATTTTGTATCACATTTAGCTTTATTTTTTGGGCTGCACAGTAATTTCCCACCTGTAGTATGTGGGCCTGACTTTATATGCCAAATAGTTAAAATTGTTATATTAAGATAGCATAATGCTAGTGCTGCAAATCTGACCTACCGATACCAAGGTCGCGGATTCAAACCTGGCCTAAGCCAATGGTTTTTAAATGTGGTTAAAAGTGACAGCTCCATGTCAGTAGATTTACTGGCATGTAATAGAACTCCTGTGGTACAAACTTCCAGCACCTCGGCAATGCTGTTATGTTCCTGGCAGTTGATAGTGTCGTTAACAATCAAAATATTTAATATTTTAGTGTTGTAAATATATCACAAATATTGTATTTTAAGGCATTAAAGTTATATTTCTTGTCACCATTAGCTGTTAAATGTACAACTATATGCATATGCTAATTATGCACCTTATTATTATATCATCATCACATCATCAGGATCATCCTTTCATTTTCTTGGCTTAGTGTGGGATGTACTACATCACTTCAGTTGTGAATTCTGCTGGGACATTAAAGGAAGAAAGTTGGATTTATGTTAGGTTTCTCTGTATTACTGCTTCCTGAAAATGATTACTTTATTTGTATCTTGGTGGCACACTGGAGATTATTTGAGAATTGGTTGAAAATTGGAGTGTACTTTATTTTACTGTCCAAAATTTTTCTTTGCTTAATGCAAAGTATTAACTTCTATGCCAAAAACTGCTTTGTGGTATCGATCCTTTCAGAAGTTTCTAGTCCATTCAGTGATACTAACAGATGAAGGAAAAATATGCCTCATACGTGAACTTGAGCGTTCACGTCTCATAATCTGTACAGTTACTAGATGCATATATTCCAGCCTTAAAACTAGTAAAAGATGAGATAGGTCATGCCACAGTGAACTCAGTGAAACAGTTTGTCTGTTTAAAGCTTGTTTCAAGGTCTTTCATATGATGTACAACTTCATAGGTTAATTTGATAACGAATTTAAAGAATGTGCTTTGAAAAATTCAAAACTTATTTTTTTCTTAAACTGACAATTTTAATATTTTGCAAAACTTCTCAAACCAAGTTACTAATGTTTTCGTACATCAGCCACAGTATTGTTTTGGGATCTGCGGTATCAGGAGATACAGAGCAAAACACAAATATACACACAACAAATACATTTTACTTTGATTTATTTTAATAATAATCACAGTTTCACTTCTAACTGCTATTTTCCCATCCTACAGCACCTGAGGTACTGCGGATTCCCTCTGCAGATGTGATATGTACAGTTAACTGTCACAGCAACAGGTTGAACATATACTTTACCAAAACAGGAAGTGCAAAAATGTGTACAGATTCCAGCAATATAGGGCTTGTCACACAAAGTAGTAATCTACAGTAAAATTGTCATGTTATATTACAATGTATTTAATTAATAATACGAAATTACATTATCCATGAAATAGGGAGGATTGGCTTAGAGGTGTAAATGCCAAATATGGCAACTTCCCTGGATGGATAAAACTGATTTACCCACACTTGTAATTATAATATGAAACTTTTAAATGTTAGTATGATGAGATGGTATAATACGTCTATGCAGTTAAGAGCCTGCCTGAAAGGAGCATCTCTTTAAATGGAATTACTATGCTAAATCATTAAGCGGACTTTTGAATAGTGTGTTTGCACTAGTTTAAAATGATACCACTCCCAGGGCTGCATCATAACTGGTTGGTATCCTGCGCTTCATTCAAGAACCAAAATGCATCAATTAATCATGAAAACTTCAGATCTGAACATTTCATAACTTAAGAACCATTGAAGTAAGAGACCTGAAGTTACACATTTTTTATAAGTCAATCACCTTAATAATTGTGCAGAACATTCTTGAAATCCGGGATGTTGAAAATCCTTCTAAATTAGAGTTGACATGGAATGACCCCTAGAGAGAAAAAATGGCATCTGTAGGGAACTAGGAAATCATTTTGTAAGCTAAATACGCAATTTAATTCCATTTTCCCACACACTTAATTCCTTGGGGGAAAAAAAAGGCCCTTCGGGATAAAGTTTAGTATCCAGTAAGAAAACGTCATTTACGTCGTTTTCCACCGAGACTATCATGTATACTAGGTATATCTCACAGGTATATCTTCTGTGGAGATTGCCTTATTCCATTTCAGTTTTCCTACCAAGTTTATTACTAATATATTCATAAAACAGGTTAGATCCCAGGTCACAGGTTGGCTCTACGTAAGCAGTTTTAAAACTATGGTATTACAAACTGTAGCCATGTAACAGTTTTCCTACACTAATACCAGCCCTTCTTCCAAATTGTAAAAACAAATTAAGCTGAATGATTCGTATTACCGGGGCTCTGTTGTCAAAATGCTATAACCATGGCGGGAAACAAATATGCTGAATTGAACTGCCTGTTTTAAAGTTGAACAGTTTTGTAGCATTTTGTATGCAAACTTCTTGTAGAACAGTGTTTGCACAAAACAGAACACTGACATGAACAAGTAGATGCACAAACTTTTTACATTCGCCAGCAATTATTAACCTCTTCTCCGAGTCCATAAAAACAATTCTGCGTTTTATGGGTAAACTTATTCGAAATGACATAGTTTACACTGGATTTTAAATATCACATAAAAAGGTGCATATTTGATAGTGCTGTGTATATATTTATGTGTACCTTTTAAGTGCAAGACTTGACTTGGCTTGATGTTCCACTTTTTCTTCTTTAGATAGTCTGTTGTGTTGTTATTACCACATCTGTTCAAAATGGCCGCAAAAAATGTGGGCTGTGGTGGGAACTATGTAAGGGCATGATGGGATATGGGGAAAGTATAGACGTTGGGTGTGCAAGCATGACTGTGATTGAAAGATTAAGTCTAAAAGTACAATTTTCTTTGTTAATGTACCCCAGTATGTACATTAAGCATAATGGAAAATGCGAACGTAAATAAGAGAAGAGGGACTGCAGTGTGTGAAACGGTGAATTTGGTTTTGCACAAAGCCAAAATTCACAGCCGTAAATATTTATGCTGCGTTTCACAGCAATGAAAATATTCTGGACAATACACAGAGGGGAAATATATGTAGGTCAATATGAAGTTAAGATTGAAACTAAGACACAATGAACATATTAATTCATATTTTAATTTCCTTCATTATTTATTTTCAAACGTCAATCATGGCGGATGTGATCACGTGGTACAAGTCGTGGCTTTTCGGCTTACCTTACAGCTGCTGACTACTGTAAATGCTTAGAGATTTTGTGCGTTAATGAAATGAATTTAACATTTTTAGAGATCATCAAATGAAGCTACATTGATGGTGTTTCCGGTTACAACGCATGTATAATCGCAATGACTATTATAGTTTTTCTGATCGACACTTCTGCATCCATGAACCAAAGAGCGTATTTGGGTGGACGACCGACATTGCTTGATGTTGCTAAGGGGGCAGTAGAAACCTTCATTAAGGTATGTGAGTTTTAAAGGATACAGAGTCCTGTGACAATAAAAGCGGCAGATCAGCTTTAAAAATTGGAATATTTTCTGTTTGTTAGGTGCGTCAGAGATCTCCAGAAAGTAGAGGTGATAGGTATATGTTACTAACCTTTGAAGATCCGCCCGCTAATATTAAGGTAAGCGAAACGATGTAGGGAAGGTTAGTATATAGAATGTGCGTCTCTTATTTTATTCTAAGTGTTACGCGTACTAAACTAGGTACATATATCATTAGCTACATCACAAACCTATTTATTTTAAGTTATGTTGACACGAAATTAATTTCATGTATATGTTTTATACCTGTGTCGTGACTGGAAGGCCGTTAGGATGTGTTGGAGGTAGGGTATAGTTCAGCATGCACCACAAAACATTAGTGAATAAAATCGCTTTCCGTTTCATTTCTTCAGGGTCATTTTGTGTTGTTTATACGGGTCAAATGATATTAAAAAGGGAACATTACAAAACAACAAAAAGCACATCACAGTACTTTCAACAATACTTATGATACATAGTGTCACCTTTAAGCCAGTTTGGCAGATCAGCATTGGTTGTGTCTTGTAGATCATTATACCTTTTGGTTTTATCCCTTTATTTAGTCCAGTTTCTGATTTTCCTCCCCCAATTTAGGTTTAGCTTTATTTAGATGAAATGGTATTATGGCTAAACTTGTAACTTACGGCTTACAAAAATTGTATGAAATGAAGACAAGTGCTATGAAAATACCTGAATAGCAGTATAGGTGGGTAATTTTGTATGATTAACATAAATAAGAACTAAAGTGTGTACACAATAAAACACTTGAGGTGGAACTAGATGAAGGTGGGCAAGTGCAAGTAGCCTATCCTAGACAGGCAAGGTTGCACAGTTTTGTAGTGAGCTGTCTAGTGCAATAGTCGTTTTCACTTTCTCATTGTGCTCAACAAATTCAGCAATGCCTCATTATAAACAGTTCCACAGGAAAGAACTGGAAATTTTGAAGCTGACCTTCCAAGATACAATATTTTAATGACCTGTAGCCCAAGATGTAAATAATTGAATAAACAGTTTCATCAGCAATAAAAAAAATGCCACATCTCTTGTATCTTGGTTCTCGCTGAAGATTATTTTATTCTCAAGGATGTAGAGATGGAACTACTAAGAATGTGGAACATTAACCCCAATTGATGCTATAGTAATGCTGACCTCACGCCATGTGACGTCCAGCTTTCTGTGCACATGTGGCAGACCTCTGGCAACATGCTCCTGCACTTTTATTCATTTCCGTAGTGTAGTGAATATATTATGTTAACTTTATTTCATCTTTAAGTTTTGCAGAGCAGTGTATTCTAATATCCAAGAGTTGTATTTATTGTAATAATACATGTGCGTCATGCTTAGAGTATTGATTTTTGCTTATACATGTATAATATTTATATCATATTCTACTGATATCCATATTCATTCAATCTAATATGCAGTACTAACGATAATAATTAAAGCATAATTATTATCGTAGAACATCATAAAGGTTTTAAATTTTAAATCTTATAGTTTAAATACTTGTTAATGCTATAAATTTAAACGAAAGATATGTTAACTTTAAAGATTCATTTTTAAATGCTGTTACAAAACTCAATTCTTCTCAGTTTTAAAAGATTGTGGATTGGACTTGTTTTGCAGTCTCCAAATGCTCTGCCATTACAAACACTTCTTTAATTTTCATCATCAGCATGAACTGTGATATACATAAACCTTAAGATTGGTAGAGGTGCACCATCTGAGATTAAGATGCCTTTTCCATGGAATAACATTTTCTAAAAAGCAGATGATTCTGAGAATAAACTTGAATACACCTTAAAACAAGGTCATAGCTTTTGGTAGAGGGAAACTTAACATCTCTAGACATATTACCTTTTGCAATTGGATGAGATATTGGAACTTATCTTAATTTTATAAATGAGGATCACCATTAATTCTACTAAATTGTCTTCAGAATAATTATTTATTTCACCATTAAACTTTACCAACACAGATTGGTGAGCTCATTAAAGCAAGACTCATGAATGGGAGATCTGCAATTTAAATCCCACTGGTCCTGCCATCCCTGACCAGCGTTATTTCCAGGTTTTCCTCCGTTCTTATAAAGGTTAATTCACAACTACCTGGTAATGGTAACAATCAACATTTTGGTTCACATCAGTAATGAAAATAGGAAGGCATACTATTGATAAGCTTATTCAAAGAAAGTGGAGATCAATATTGTGACAAATGACAAAAATCAGTATACAGTTACTTTTCTATCACCTTATTATGTTCTAACATTTTACCGTAAATACAGTCTTCTTCTCATCAACACGGTCCACAGTCTTTCGGACTGTCACCAATCGCAATTGTGTGGTGATAGCCACACAATGAGCCAAATTCTCATAATATAGCTTTATTGTCTTTTGTCACTTCCTCTGTCTCTTATGCACTAATTACAATGATGTAATCACTTGCGGCAATCTTTGAATCGTCTTACGATGTACCAACATGACAACACGCTGTCTTGCACTCAGTGACTGACCAACTGTGTCTGTAACTATAATTCTAGAAACTCACTCTTTGTCCTCATGTACTGGGAATGACTTTACACAGACTTTTCTCAAGTACCACACACACATGCACCGGGAATGAGGCAGCTAGAAGTCTCATAAGCATTCTCAAAACCTCTTTTGTTTCTGCTGCTTCAGTTGTTGACAATCATGTACACACAGCAGTCATGCGAGGCAGCTTGACCTTGAATATCATCTGACCTGGCCTGGCCTGTGGTGTGAAATGGCATGACCCTGTCTGTTGTGCACCAAGCTTGATGTCACACTGCTCCCTACCAACACTGTCATAGTTGGCCAGGCGATCCCGATGTACCCCAGCATATTCTCTCAGGGCGCCCCTGGGTGTTGTATCACTTCCCCACGTCGCATGGTCCTTGGCAATGTTCTTGGGTAGCACCCTTTGATCCAGGTAGGACGATGTCCGCCATCCTGCTTGAAACCTCTGACAACCTCACCGGTTGTTATGGGTCTTGTTCTACTTACCCTTGACCCAGGTGTGTTGACGTACCATTCTGCACACAATGTGAAAACGATCCACGGTGTTCCATGACCACTGACCTCCCTGGCACATTTTCCCAGCCACGTTGCTCCTGGTGGGCCCAACTGCAGCCTCCTCCATGGTTGCCCTGCCAACCTTCAGATGCTCGCTGGTGTTCCAGAGCATTACCTTGTCTTGTCGGACTCACAGGACCCTTCCGCCAACGTTGGCCATTGCCTCATGGCTCCTGAGAGCATCCAGTCCTACTATCACCTCCTCAGCCATCCTCATGACAAACACACACAGACCCATAATACTCTGCCCAACTCAGCTGGGCTGCAGCCTCCACAGGCTAGGTGTCACCCATTGCCATCACTCATTGCCATCACTATCTCATATGGTTGATCCAGTTTCTTTGTTGGCATATCCTTCACAATCGGTCGAACCATGGTCACAGCTGCACTTGTATCCACTTGTACCGGTGTGGCTTCACCTGTATCCTGTAGTCCACAATGATGTTCTCCATTCTTTTGTTCATGGCTCTCAGTGTTCACCTGATTGAATGGCTCCTACGGTTCCTCCATGTCCTATGCCAAGTTGGTTCTTGTTCCTTGCTTGCTTGTTTGTAGGCTTCCCTGCTGGCAGTCCTTCACAACATGTCCTGGTTGCTACATCCTCTACACACTCCTCTAGGGGATTCCTGAGTTGGTCCTGCGGTGCTGTATGTAGTAAAAGTGGGCGTTAAACACTACCACTACCTGAGTTGGCTCTTTGCCTTCATCGTGCCATACACTTCCATTCTCCTAGATGGGTGTAACTGTCACCTTGGCCACTGGGTGCTCCCTACCCAGGTCCGTGCTATCCTGTCTGCCCCTGGCGTCCAATTCCTTGATGCTGCTGTCAGCTCTTCCTTCCAGGGTGCTAAGACATTCCCTGTCATCCTCCATGATGTCCATGTGCTGGCAGGTGTCTCCCACCTTCCTGCTGAGTTCTTCCATGTCTTCCTTCACGCCTACCAGTTCCCTGTCAATCCTCGTCAATAGCTCCATCTGCATCTCGAACATTTGTGCCATTTCTTTCTTTACAGCCTCAATCTTCTCTATGGTGGAATTCCCTCATGTCATTTCACTTCCCATCTTGTTCATGCAGGTATTCACATTATTCAATTCAGATTTCATTTCCGTGTCCATCTTATTCATTCTGGGTTTCATTTCTTCCATTCCGGAATTCACACTTTCCATTTTGTTTGTCTTCATTTTCTTCATGCCAGTATTCACGTTCTTCAATTTGGATTACGTGTAACTTTTTTCCTTCACATTGTTTTATATGCTGAATGAATAAGTATACCTTACTTAACATATCTTTAAAGTTTCATCTGTGTGTTGTCGCAACTTTGGAATGCAGAGTGCATTTTCCCCAATGGCACACTGACTTCACATTACAGGTGGTCAGTGGTCTACACGTCAAGACCTTTACAAGCTATTGTTGGCTGGTAACTAAAGTAACAAGTCTGTTTACAACTTTTGTAATTCCTAAAATAGATATTTCTAGTTCCCATAGTGAAGAGGTCCTTTTGCAATTAGAAAATAGCAGTCATTTTGCACCAACTTCAATTCACAATGTCACAACTCCTACAGAAGTATGAAAAATTTTGAACTGAAGCACAGTAATTGTTTAAGAATTCGAATCAGGTTATGATACAATGAACCAAATACATGTAAACCAACTCCTTCAGCTCTCCTTAGTAGAAAAAATCAAACTATTTCCAGAAAGTAGCATGAAACCGAAGAGACAAAAAACCAGGAATCACTGACGAAATTTCTTTTGCTGCTCAGTTAAGTCTAAAAAGGTCTAGAAAAGCTGATGGAGCAAAAGTGCTTGAAAGTGCACTAAATAGGCCCACCAAAGCCACCAAATTATTGTATACTGGCAAAATCTGCAGCCATCATAAACAATTACTGTAGGTCTTACCATGTCAAATTCATGAGAAGTTTTTTAGTGATTTCTTCTGGAAGGGAGGTAAGTTGTAGCGCATTTGACTCAAGAGTATATGCATTTGAAACTACATGACTTCGTAAAGAAATACCCTGGTTTCACTTCTCTGCTAGTGTCCACAAAATGCCAATTCATGGATCTCAGATCATAAATTCAGCAATGATATGCATTGGTCAACTGTCTGAGACACGAGGCACGTAACAAGGATATTGAAAGATTCCAACAGCATCATACAAGAACAAGTTCTTGCCATAGTACAGTGAGTAATCTGCAGAACAATTTGCTGGCATCATTGGATCCTGTAATTTCAAGTTTATGAAAGCTGTGTGAAAAACTAAAGACTCCTCTCTGTGTAGAAGCACAAAAGTTGCTTTATTTGAGTGAAAGAACTGCTTTTCAAAGGGAAAAAGAAGCCACAAGCATGGACGATGAGCAGCAGCATTCGGACACTGGTATGGAGTATACAATAATTCATAAAATGCATCCATTAGTTGAGATAACCACTAAATAACAAACTATTCATTTTATGCATTGATATGTGCTTCATAGCTATTAATATTAATTTTACCCATTATTGAGATTAGTCATACTTTTTTCCCATTTTGACTGCCATCTGGCCCACTGTGCAGTGTGATAAATGACAAAAGTTAGTCCATCAGTCCAGCTACTTTTCTATCACATTATCTTCTAAAATTTTACCATAAATACACAGTTTTGTACTCGTGAACACAGTCTAGTCTTTTGGGCTATCACAACTCACAATTTTTATTTCTCTTAACCTTGCTCACTCTTTTAGCATCTTTTTTCACTTCCAGTGTCTCTCATGCACTAATTACGACAATGTAATGGCTCATTGAATCTTGTAAGATTTAAAGCTTTCACGGTGCGCGTTATTTATTACAGCTTCACGGGTGATCAGCCGTGTGAGGTTTAAAAACATTGAGCTTTTGGCCATTGTAGACTCTATGGCCTTCATCAATGAAAAATGGCGGTTAGCTTTCCGCTCCCCATATATATACAATGTTAGGTGGGAGGGCATGAGCGGGTGACGATTTGTGATTGGGCCTGCTGTTTCGTACTATGTTTGTCACTGGCCCCAGTGTTTTCTTGAGGGTCAGTACTTGGTCCAGAATCACTGTAGTTGCTGCTGTGGATGTGTTTTATGGCTATTGTCCAGGCAGGGCTTAGTTGAAGTCCGCAGTCCCTGTTGTAATTGTTTGGATGTAGTTTGATTTGGATGGCTTCCTTAATGACCCTGTCCCAGTATTTATCAGTATGATCCAGACTTTGATGTCTTCAAAGCTTATTTTGTGGACATACTCTTTACAGTGCTCGGCCACTGCTGACTTATGAAAATGAAATGAAAAAATGTTTTTCGGGCATGTTATTCAACATGCCCTGGCTGTTTAGGGACAGTCCCTCTTCAGCCGCGTTTTTGGTACTTTTGCTTGTCGTGTGTGAGAGATCTTCCTGGCGTGTGTGTATTGTTTTGATTGTGGTGGTGTGGTTTATGTGTTTGTTTGTGTGTGTGTTGTCGTCCCCAGCTACATGGAGGTGACTTGTACCCTTGAAGATTTTGGTTTTGATTGTAGGAAATGTTTGTTGTTTGTTGTTGCTGCCCCGGCTCATACATGATTTTTTGTATTAGTTGTGTTGTTTTGTGTGTTAGATTATGAAAGTGTGTGTGTATTTATGTTTGTGTGTTTGTGTTTTTTATTGTAGTTTGATGTGTTATTGTGAGTTTTTATCGGTCGTCAATAAAGATGGCAAGTTGGTTGCCAACCCTGGTTGTGTTGACAGCTTTTTTCAACGTCTTTTGTGCAGTCTGTGTTAGGTTGTGTAGGAATCTGGCTCTTTGTGCAGGTGGAGTAATGTTGTATATTGGTGAAATGAGCGTGCTTAGGATTTGTGTTATTGTGGTGTTCGTGATTTGTCAGATGTACTTTGTGATGTTTTGTTGGATGTGTGTGATCTGTTCCTGTAATGATTTTATTTGCTGTTCTGAGAGTCCTATGACGTGTTTAAATGTGCTAATGGTTTCGATTGGAGTCATGTCTTTCTTTGTCACAGGGATTTTTGGAAAATTTATCTTGGGCCAGTCAGTCACGTGTTGTGGTTTTGGTGGTGTCGGGATGTTGTGTGAAAATATGTGGGTTTTGGCTGTGTGTTCGGGAAGTGTGGGTGGTTGTCTGGGATACATCGGGTATCTCACTTGCCCGGTGTAGTGCCCATTTTGTCGGCAGGTGGAGCAGTAGGGAGTGTTGTGTCTTACGGGCTGGTTGCATCGTCTTGTGTCGGTGTTATGTCTGCAGTGGAAACAAGTCAGTTGTAGTGTGCATTGTTCTTCGTTATGTCCATATTGTTGACACTGTCGGCATGGTACATGTTTGTCGGTATGTCTTGAAGGTTCTGCGTGGGAAATCTGTTTTTCAATGATTGCGCCTTCTTTCAAAATTGTGTTTATCATTGCTACACTGGTACTGAAAATTCGTACCAGTGGAGTTTGTCTATTTTGGCAGATTATGCGTGAAACGCGTGAAATTTGTGGGTAATCCTGTAATCTGTGCGGTATGTCGTCTGTTATGTTGTAGGGAATTCCTTTGATCACGGCTGTAAGGGTTTTCCTTGGTCTGGCTCTTGTGTCGGCTTGTTTTGAGGTAGGCTGTTGGCATAGTGAGCGTACTTCCCGAAGTTGTGTATTGGGATGGCTTGGGAAAAGGTCACTGTTGTTGGTTTCTGAATGTAAGTGCGTAGGTGTTTCTGTATATTCGTTGAGCTCTGTATAGTGTGTCTGTGTCTAGGTGAGTCTTCGTCTTCAGGCTTCTAATGAGCCATGCATTTTGTTTCACAGGGTCGCAGTTTATTATGTATAGTGTGAAGTATCCGTGTGGTGTAGGTGGTATGTATGTTGTTGGAGTGTGATGTGTGTTAGTGTTTGTGTCGTCAAAAAGTGTTCCAATCCTGTAGCCTAGTTGCGTTGTGGACTCTATGCTTGAGTCTGAGTCATTGTTGATATTGTCGGGAGCTTGGGAAGATGTGCTGCTGCAGCTGGAGCTGACGGAGTGTGTGCGTTGTCTTGTGTGGTTTTGTTTGTGTGTTTTGCTTGTTGATGGTGTGGGTTGAGCATAGCTCGCATGAGTTTGTCTTGGTAGTGTGTGTGTGTGTCTTGTGTTTGAGCGTAGCTCACAGGTGTTTGTCATGTTAGTGTGTCTTGTGTTTGAGCATAGCTCATGCTGGGAGTTGGTGAGTGTCGTGATTGTGTGTCACTGGCAGGTGGTGATGGCATATGTTGTGTTTATAACGACATGGATCTTGTAGTTTTTGTCAGGACGCGACGGCGGTCGGTTTTAGGATCTGGGGGTTTTGGTTGTTTGGCCGTGGAGAGACACTTTGGCATCTTCTTTGGCCGGAAGAGTTGGGTGAGATGGAAGTGGCTGCTAAGAAGCGCTGTTTGTGTATCCTGTGTCTTATGACTGCCTAGGTGTAGTCCCTACGGACTACAGGACTTTCGTCCTTTGGCTAACTGGGCGGACCCAGTGGGTACACAAACCTCACCACAAGGAGGGGTGGTGTAGGAAATAAGGGGTGAGGTGGGGTTTTTGAGGAAAGGGCACAGACTCTTGATGGCTGCACTCTCAGCTTGCTTGCCAAGCTTCTTGAGAGTGCACTACTCGCTTTCACCGTAATTACGGAGTGTAGCTTGCCGGTGTTGGTGTGACCAATCCCTGTCTCGGCATCTGGCATGGAACGCTGGCTCACCACTAGCTCGCTGGCCTGCTCGCTCGCTGACTTATCTGGTTGTAGGAGCCTGATATTGCATTGATATTATTTACATCTTTCTTCTATTGTGCGTCCTGTTTGGCCTACATACACTTTACCACATTCGCAAGGAATCCTGTACACTCCTGGGACCTTGAGCTGAAGTGGTTCTTTTACCGGCCTAAGGTATTCTTGGATCTTCTTTGGAGGTGTGAAGAAAGTCTTGATGCTATACCTAGCGAGTATGCGCGAGATCTTGTTTTAGACGGAACCGTAGAACGGTATGTAGGCTTTATTTGGCCAGCTATCCATCCTTTGAGTGAGGCGTTGGGGGTTGTTGCGATTGTGTTCAACCTTCTTGCGTGCCTTCTTGATGTCGTTATCACTGTATCCCTTTTTTTAGCAAGGTGTCTCGTAGGTATTTAAGTTCTTGCTTAATGTGGTCTTCATCCGCAATATCAAAGGCCTGGTGAAACAAAGTGGAGATAACTGTTTTCTTTTGAGTTGGATGGTGGTGACTGGAGGCATCCAAGTAGTGGTTGGTTGGTATGTATGCGTTTCCTGTATACTGTGTGACCTAGGCTGCCGTCCGGCTTCTTGTAGTCCAGAACATCTAGGAAGGGAAGTGTTCTGTGTCCCCCACCGCTGCCCACTACAGGCGTCATTGCTGGGGTGCATTACTGGAGGATGGGACATGGTTGGCATCCCAAACCCTCCCTGCCAGTTATGCAACCTTCACGACCTGGGGCCTATACTTCTCCATCAAATATCCTCAATTGGTCCCCCGTGACCTAACAAGGCTTAGTGTACCCCATGCTTTATCTCAATTAACATAAAAGAAATAGAAGAATTAGCATTTTTAACAATTGTACAAGAGTGAGTAGAGAAAGTCATGTGAGTGCACACTAGGTTGCTCCATGATTTTAAATTTTAGAAGTTTACATGTGGCACCATTTAGTTACATTCATTTGAGGATAAAAGTAATTTAGAAAAAAGACAAATCTGTGAATATTAACACATGCATTTCTACATTGTAGAAATCGTAAAATGTGTGATAGTCCGCATGTTCAGCATAATGGCTTTGAATACATCAGCGAGTTAGTCACATGTGTAATGCTTTTAATTTGCTGTTGTACGAGATAAACTGAAATGTTATCTTATAAGTATGAGCAATGTCTGTAGGAGTGCTTGGACAGTTTTTCAGATTAGATGGCCAGAAGTCTCTTAGAGTAACGCATTGCTATGCTTCGTTTTTGTGGTAAATTGTCACCAGGCGTTACTGGAAATGAATGAATTGAACGACTACCAGAAATAGTAACCTTTCAAAATAAAGAAATTTCAGTAGGAGCACCATTTTACCAAATGGATTAGGGAAGGCACAATGTAAAACTGTGTTTAAACGCTTAAAAGAATGGAGTCTCAGGCCATGTTGTGATACATCAAATACAGGTAGTTCACATGTTGCATACTGGGAGGACAAATTGGAAGAGATTTATATTTTGTGTGCAGACATCACATACATGAAGTAAGATAAGAAGTGTGTATGAAGCAAAGAAGGGTGATACTTGTGGGCCCGATGTACAAGTTTTCTAGTTGTTCTGAGAGAAATGGCAATCCTCATTGTTCAATTCTGACCTGGGTTGAAGGATCTCCAAGTAAGTGAACAGTTGAAAGATTCATCAGAAGACATGCTTTGATTTGCTAAGGAGGCTTTGCGTAGCCAACAAGCAACAGAAGATTACAGAGAATTCTTAAAAGAACTTGTGATATTTCTAAGTGATGTTCTTGCCTGTGGAATATCCTTTAGAGCTCCAGGAGCACTGCATCATGCACAATGGATGTCAAAGGCAATCTACAGCCTTAAAATATTCTCATTTCACAGTGAGTTTGTAATCATTGAAGAGAAACTCTCAGGTATACATGTAATATGTGTGTTTCTTGTATCTGTATAGTAAGTTCCAACATTGCAGTAGAAGCTCCAAACCAAGACTTACAGGGTCTGCTGTTTTATAAAAAGGTGGATCACTTGATTTCTCAAGTAACTTTAAAAAAGTTATGCTGCCATCTTTGATATCTTACACCTGAGAATGCTGCACTAGCCTTTTTTGACAGGAAAGTGCCCACTGAAGTGAAGAAGAAAATGATTAAGGCTCTCAGATACCAGATAAATCCAGTTTATTATGAAAATGTGAAATGAATAGTAGGTACGAGGGCGAGTCAATAAAGACTGAGAGTTATTTTTTTTTACCGCACACAACAAAGGCACATCATGGAAACAATGTTGTATGATGCCAATGGATCACCTCTCTTTGGTGGACAAAGCACACACTTGCTTGCACATGTCTTTCTACACAGAGGTCGAACAAAGTTGTTCTTACTTTAGAAAGTAGCTCTGTTTGCCAGCGCCTACAGAGAAAATTGAGGTGTTACACAAAGAACAATACACTGCATTGAAGTTTTGCTTTCATTTGCAGAAATCCGGCATGGAAGCTAACGGAATTTTGCAGGAGGCATATGACGATGTTCTGCCACATTACACAGCACTACAATGGTTCAAGGAATTTAAAGAGGGCCATGTTTCAATAAGAAAGCAAGGTGGGGCAGGTGCAACAGCAATAAATGAAACTATGATTAACACAGCTGGCATCATTGTTCATGAAGACCGACGAATAACAATTGACAGACTTGCAGACATAATAATATTTTGTTGTTTAACAATGCTGCCAATTGCCATGATCACACCAGCGTTGCTGGTGTGCCGGAATTTTGTCCCACAGGAGTTCTTTTACATGCCAGTAAATCTACTGACATGGAGCTGTCGTTTTTAAGCACACTTAAAAACCATCTGTCTGGGCCGGATGTGAACCTGCGACCTTGGGATCAGTAGGTCAATTACAGATTTCCCATGGCAATGTTTTTTCAATTCTGCATAATCACTTACACATGAGACGTGTTTGTGCGAGGTGGGTGTCAAGATATTGACACCTGAGCAGAAGTTGATGCAGGTGGAAGTGTGTATGGAACTGCAACGTCTAGTTGAGCTGCATGGGGATGCATATCTGAATTCAGTCATTACAGATGATGAAAGCTGGCTTAATCATTATGACCAGGAAGGCAAACAGGCCTCCTTGGTATGGAAGTCACCTGATTCTCCGACGCCAAAGAAAGCAAAGGTTCGGTCCACAGGAAAAGTGATGGTTACTTTGCTCTTCAACTGCCATGGAATGGTGTATCAACATCAGGTTCCTTCTCATATGACGGTTAATGGTAAGTATTACAAGTCTGTTTTGGATGCCCTTGCTAAACACGTCCAACGAAAACAACCAGAACTGCATCCCTCTGGTTGGCACCTGCACCATGACAATGTCCACCCTCATGTGTTACACAGTATTTGGCCTGCAGAAACATTAAATGTGTTCCCCATACTCCATACTCTCCATACTTGGCACCCTCTGACCTTTATCTTTTTCCCTCTATGAAAAAGGTACTAAAGGGAAAGCGTTTTGCTGCTTTGGAGGCAGTTGTGAAGAAGGCTGAGGCTGTTATAAAGATGTTATAAAGATGGCTTCCAGCACGTGTTCCGGGACTGGCAGAAGTGTTGGGCAAAGTGCAATCAACTCAACAGAGAATACTTTGAGAAAGACCACACCAATCTGGATCAAAACTAGTGTATTTTATGTGTAAAAAAACATTCTCAGTCTTTATTGACTCGTCCTCGTACTTAAGCCAAAAGACATTCCTAGCTTTAGTTCCAAAGATATTTCAGACTTGCTCAGAATCTTTCAATTTCTTTTAAGAGGTTTAACATTTTCACAGATTTCCTGTCCTTAGATCCCCAGCACTGGCAAAATAATGAATCTTATTTGCAGCAGTATGAGATTGTATATCTTTAAAAGTAGTAATTCAACAGAAAAGTGTATTAAGTTAAAGACTGACTGTAATAGTGCGTCAGACAAAAAATGAAGGGAAAAAAAACAGTATATATTGTAAGTTGAGAGATTATCCCGGTTTCCCCCGCCATTTATTCCACCATTGCTCCATTATCACCTTTCCAATCATCCATTTCGTTAACAATGTCACATCCTACATATAAAAATACTAAGATGTGTGACTCATTTAAAAAATGTACCTAAAATATATTACAATATAACCATCTTATCAAAATGTTGTCCGAGATCATTTTAATTCCTAATGAAAATTTTCATTTCTAATGAAAATGCCAAATTTTTTGAAGCTGGGTTAAAATTAATCAATCTTCACCAGGATTGGCATAGGTTGTTTTCAAATATAATGGAATATATTTATGATGTGCCATTGTAAAAGTTCAAGAAAAAAGTTTCACATATAAGCTAAGGGCCACCCTATGACGCATCAGATTTTTTTGTTAGTCATTTATGACTTTAATCCAAGTTGATGGTCCCATCATGATGGACTGAAAATGTTGCATTCCTGAAATCAAGCCACTTGTTCAATTTGAATAAGGATTTGTTGCAATAAAATGTTTTATTAATGCATTCCTCCAAATTCAAGTATTAAATTAGTTAAGGAAAATTGAAGCTATTAATAGCAAAGCAACAGAATCTAAAATAAATTAGAAACTATAAGCTTCACTTACCTTACTAATATTGCA
Organism: Tenodera sinensis; assembly: GCA_030765045.1. Classification (NCBI taxonomy): domain Eukaryota; kingdom Metazoa; phylum Arthropoda; class Insecta; order Mantodea; family Mantidae; genus Tenodera; species Tenodera sinensis. The sequence goes on from CM060967.1 coordinate 81,881,321, forward strand.
AGATCTTTCAAGCTGACTAGTTTCAAGTTGTATCCAACTTATTTTCAAAGCCATCCAAACAAGTTACCATAGTCACTGATGCTCAAAAAAATCTATGTTGCAAACCTTCGAAAACAAAAACTTATAAATACATCTATTGGTGGTATTTCAAAATTCATAACGTGGTTCTTGTTTTCTAAAATTAATATCTTTTCCCAAACCATTAAATCTGTAGGTCTATTTAATTGTTTTAATAATTTAACCTCTGGATTAATTTCATGATTAAATGACCAAAAGTGATCCACCACAGCTGATTTATCAGTTTGTTTATATTTAATATTTCTAAAATGCTCTTTTATTCTGGTTTCTAAATGACATAAGTTTTACCAATATAAATCCTATCACAATCCAAACAGTTAAATTGATAAATAGCAGATATTTTATAATTTGGAATTTTATCCTCTTTAGAAAAATTTAGTAAATTTTGTATATTACATTTATTTTGAGGGAACAAATTTAATCCATATTCTTTAAATAATTTTGTAAATTTTTATTGGCCCACAGATGGTAACTTTTTAAAAATACAGTTATCTTTTTTAGGGTAGAAAACTCTTGAACAGCCTTTTGATACTTAAATTTTTCTACCTTTTATGTATAAAATCTGTATTAAAACCATTAATTACCACAGTGTTAATGTGTTTATATTCTGTGTTAAATTCTTCCTTATTAATGGGTATGTTTATTAACCTATAAATTAAACAATTGAAAACAGCAAATTTTTATGTAATTATCAGTAGATTTTCTATAAATACCAAAATTCAATTTATTATGTTTTTTATTTTTTATGTCTAGGAATGGACGGCATCCATGATTTTCTGTTTCCAAAGTGATTTGTATGGCTTTATCTTGTGCATTTAAAAGTTTTAAGACATCATTTATCTGCTTCTCAGGAACAGAAAAAATGTCATCCACATGTAATACCATGTTTTAAAAATTATAGGGAATGATTTTGCAATTTGAATTCCAAAAAAGCTCATGAAAAGATTAACAAGAAATGGCGAAGGTGGACTACCCATTGCCAAGCCAGAAGTTTGTTGAAAGAAATTACCTTAAAACTAAAAAAAAAAATCTACATTTTTTGTATAGTATAATTTGGTCTATCTTTAACGGTTTACCAGTTATGCAAAAGTCGTCCAAAGTAAATATGACTACAGGAGCTATAGCCAGAAAATTCAAGATATATTTCATTTGCAATCAAAAAATCTCAAACATATGACGATTTTAATCAAAATTGTTTGAGCCATTTCCAAGAAAATCAAAATTTTCGAAAAATCTTCCATGTAAAGGGTAGTGTAGGGTGGGCTATTTTCTTCAAAATCTTCGTGTCGCATCCTTGAAAGACATTAAACCTAAATACTAAGTTTGGCTTTTAACCGACTTTTCGTTTTTGAGTTATGCTGTCCACAGACTGACAGACACACACACACACGGACCTTTTTCTAACAATGCTTTTTTTTGGATTCAGGGGGCCTCAAAACATATATTTCTGGTGAAATCTCGACATCGAATTTTTGGGTGGAATACAATACTTCCCCTACTTACCAGTAGACAAAGTAAAAATTTGACCCAAACAAAGATTTAAGTTTTACAAAATCATCTATTAATTCTTTGTGTAATTCTAAAGAATTTAACCATTTTTTAAGAAAATCAAAAGCTTTTATCTAGGAATACTAGGAAATAAAGTGGTTACATCAAAAGAAACAAGTTTATCATTATCTGCTATCAAGATCTATCTTTTGTACTAATTCAAAAGAATTTTTAATACTTGAACTGTCAAGCTGATCAAAGGTACTGAATGTTTTATTTAACCATTTTGCAATGTAGGTAAATGTATACAATTTATAATTGGTTTCATTTTATTTCCTGGTTTGTGAATTTTGGGAAGTGCATACAATCTGGGTAAAAGTGGATTATGGACTTTTAAAATACATTTTTCTTTACTAGGTATCTTTATCACTTCGTTAAGAATTTTATTAAAAGTTGAAATGCATGATTTTAATGGGTTGTTATTAATTCTTAAGTAATCCTCACTTTGAGGTAAAAGTTCTACTCTATTAATATAATCAGATTCATCCAATATTGCTATTTTATTGCCTTTATCAGCTTTAGTATAAATTACGTCCTTTTCATTCAATGATTTAATAATCTAATTATTATGATTACTTTTAGGGTGAATTTTACTCATATCCTTCAAAATTTTAGTGCATTGTCAATTTCATTGAAATCTTGACCGGCAATTTCAATATCCGCTACAAAATCAAAAATATAAAAAGGATAACATTCCAAATTATAAAAAAATGTGGCATTTATAAATTTAGTTGTTTGGCTTGTGATAGGATTTATATTGGTAAAACTAAATGCCGTTTAGAAACCAGAATAAAAGAGCATTTTAGAAATATTAAATATAAACAAATTCTTAAATCAGCTGTGGTGAGTCATTTTTGGTCATTTAATCATGAAATTAATCCAAGGTTAAATTATTAAAACAATTAAATGGACCTATAGATTTAATGGTTTGGGAAAAGGTATTCATTTTAAAGAACTAGAACTGCATTATGAATTTTGAAATAACCACCAATAGATTGTAAATAAGTTTCTGTTTTCAGAGGTTGGCGACAGATTTTTTTAAGTTGAGCATTGATAACTATGGTTACTTGTTTGGATAGCTTTGAAAATAAATTGGATACAACTTGTAAACCAGCCATCCTTGAAAGATCTTGCAATATTACTAAGACAAGCAAGGCTTTTAGTTTGTAATTTGTTCTTATTTTAGATTAAATTAGTTGCTTATTTTTGACAGAGTGCAATCATTTGTTTTTCAGTATCTTCTCTAAAGGGCCATTCTCAATGAAACTTGAGCATAATGTATGTAGTATCCATGTAATATTACTCCACAGTAATGGAGTACGCAGTTTGTAAATAAATAAAATAAACATGCAAGCATAGCTTGTTTCATGTTATTTTAATGCATGCATTTAGATTGGCTGACATTGGCAGAAACATGGCCATAAACTTTGTGTCATTTTTCACTCTGATCCATAGATGGAAGCAGAAAACTCACTGATAAATGAATTAAAAAAGAAAGAAGGAAAGAAAAGAAAACTCTTGTTCATGCGGTACAAAAGACCGCCTACGTAGCACAGTTGGTAGCACGCTTGCCTCTGACGCATTGGTCTTGGTGGCTCAGTTGGTTAGACGCTGTCCTACTGTTCCCAAGCTTGCAGGTTCAAATCCGGCCCAGACCGATGGTTTTTAAGTATGCTTAAAAACGACAGCTCCATATCAGTAGATTTATTGGCATATAAAAGAACTGGGACAAAATTCCAGCACACCGGCGACACTGATGTGATCCTAGCAATCGACAGCGTTGTTAAACAACAAAATATTATTTGCCTCTGGCATGGAGGACCCGGGTTCGATCCCCGGTACCAGCATGGGGATTTTACCCCCTCTGGGAGGTCTGGCACAGGGTGCACTCAGCCTCGTTAGGTCCCGGGGAGACCAATTGAGGAGCTACTTGATGGAGAAGTAGCTGCCTCAGGTCGCGAAGGCCGTATAACTGGCCGAGAGGGCTCAGGGCGCTGACTACGTCCCACCCTCCAGTACTTCATCCCACCAATGTTGTCTCTAGTGGACAGAGGTGGGGGACACAGCAGCTGGCCGGCAAGCCTTGGCCCTTCATGGGCTGTTGCACTGGGGTTTAGTTTATTCTTCTCCACAAAGTTGCAATTACTGTGATATAGAATTTGAACATAAAATATTGGGTGGTATAAATAAAAAATAGCTAGTACTTGTGATCTAAATTTAGTAAGCAAGTTGAGAGTCAAGCAACAGGTCGTGATTAAATAAAAACTTCCGCTCTTTGTCTGACTTTTGCTATCAACACAAAGCTTTAGCTTGGCAACCTTCACCATGCCATGTAAACAAACATGCCTATTTTTCTGTCTGGTGGTGATTTAAATATTCAGTACCTGGGCGACCGAGCTTTGCTCGGCGTTTTTCGCCTCTGTTTTTATGAAATCTTGTTTTTTGTGGGAGAAGATACTTATTTAGACAAACTGAAAGTCAAAACGTTAGCTAAATAAAATTTTTTGTCGCAATTGTGAAGAGCCATTTCCGTGATACAAATATTTCATAAACACCATCATTTCAGCTGTAAAACATCTACTGATGAACGCAGACCTCCCCCACAGATATCAATAATATTGTGGTCTGGGTGGCTCAGTTGGTTAGACGCTGGCCTACTGTTCCCAAGGTCGCGGGTTCAAATCCGGCCCAGACTGATGGTTTTTAAGTGTGCTTAAAACGACAGCTCCATGTCAGTAGATTTACTGGCATGTAAAAGAACTCCTGCGGGACAAAATTCCGGCACACCGGCGACGCTGACGTGATCCAGGCAATTGACAGCGTCGTTAAACAACAAAATAATTTTTTTTTCCCAACGTCACCCAGTTTGACGTTTTCGTCGAGCATTTGTTCCATTATGAAGTTCAGTTCCTTGCTGCTGCGATTGACTCCAGGGCACATTGGCCAAGGTCCTTCATCTTTCCGTCGAGTTCTTCCATGGCTTCCTTTACCCTGGCCAGTCACTCGTTAGTATTCTCCGATAGAAATATCTTCATATTAGACATTCCCATCTTCATCTTTTCTGTTTTGGAGTTTGCATTTTCAATTTGCCTTCCATTTTTGTTTTTTTGTTCCTATATTTTCTATTCCGTAGTTTACATTTTTCCAATTCGGTTTTCATATTTGTTTCCTCTACCGCATTCCGGAATTCATTTCATTTCCCATTATGTCCATCTTGGCTAACATTTATTTCAACTGTTCTATATCGTGCTTTTCGGCGCACTCCTGACATCAATTGTGATTATTTTACTTTTTTAACTATTTCTTTATATTTTATTAAAACCCCGGAGCAAAGGCACTGTTGAACAATAACAAATGCTACAGGAAGAAAAGCTGGTTAATAAAGTCATGTGAATGTACTACGCATTTTTTGTTTCAATCATGTAGAAAATTGTATGAATTATTCGTAATTGTTCGCCGAAGCGGGAGTAGTGAAAGAAATGTGATTGTGTTTAGTAAAAGAAAAATGAGTAGAAAAACTGTGTGAATGTTATACGTTGCACTTATATATCAAGTGTATGGAAAAATGTATGGATTGTTTGTAGAAGAGGGAGTAGTATGTTAGGTAAAAGAAAAGGGAGTAGAGAAAACCATGTGAACGTAATACGTTGGGTGGTAAAATGGATTGCATAAAAATCTTCACCATGAAAACAATTAGATATGTTACTTTTCATGGCGATCAGTCAACCTGTTTTGGAATTTACTCACTCTTCAACATATGATATGTATAGGTGTTGGTATGTATGAAGTTCATAAACGATAGGGAATAACATGTGAATTGTTACGTAAAACAAAAGTGATAGAGAAAATAGCATGAATGTAATACTTGTATTTCTTGTTCAAACATATCAAAGTTTATGAATTATATGTTGAAGGGGGAGCAGCGAAAGAAGACTGATGGTGCCTCGTAAAGGAAGAATTGGTAGAGAAAGTCGTGTGAATGTAATGCGTTGCATTTATAATTCAATCCTAGAATATTATATGAATTGTATGTTGAAGGAAAACAGGATAAATGAATGTGCTACGTAAAAGAAATGCGAGTAGAAAACCTTTTGAAAGTAATATATTGTGTAGTAAAATTGTTACCATAAAAACTTTCTCCATGAAAAAATGCATATACATGCCGAATTTCGCGATGATCGATTAAGTGGTTTCCGAGCTTAACGGTTAGATATATACAAACATCCAAGTTATATAGATGATATGACTTATTTGTAGAAGAGTGAGTAGAGAGTGATGTGAATGTGTTACCTAAAAGTGAGCAGAGAAAACAGCATGAATGTAGCATTTCTATTTCAAACGTACAAAAAATTGTATGACTTCTTTGTAGAAGAGTGAGTAGAGAAAAAGATGTGAATGTGTTCTAAAAGTGAGAGGAGAAAACAGTGTGAATGTAATAGCATATCTATTTCAAACGTACAGAATATGATATGACTTATTTTAAAAGTGGGGATAAAAACTTTTTTTGGTGTAAAATCACGTTTTTTATGGAAAATTGTTTATAGAGCAGTGAGTAGAGAAAGAGATGTGAATGTGTTACCTAAAAGTAAGTAGAGAAACCACTGTGAATGTAATATGTAGCATCTCTATTACAAACATACAGAAAATTGCATGACTTATTTGTAGAAGAGTGAGTAGAGAAAGAGATGTGAATTTGTTACCTAAAATTGAGAGGCAAAACAGTGTAAATGTAATAGCACTTCTATTTCAACCATACAGAACATTGTATGACTTATTTTAAAAGTGGAAATAAAAAATTTTTTGTTGTGCAAAATCACGTTTTTTATGGAAAATTGTTTATAGAAGAGTGAGTAGAGAAAGAGACGTGAATGTGTTACCTAAAAGTAAGTAGAGAAACCACTGTGAATGTAATATGCAGTATCTCTATTTCAAACATACAAAAAATTGTATGACTAATTTGTAGAAGAGTGAGTAGAGAAAGAGATGTGAATGTGTTACCTAAAAGTGAGAGGAGAAAACAGTGTGAATGTAAGAGCATTTCTATGTCAAATATACAGATCACGGTATGACTTATTTTAAAAGTGCGAATAAAAATGCTTTTTGGTGCAAATCACGCTTTCTATGGAAAATTGCTTATAGAAGAGTGAGTAGAGAAAGAAATGTGAATGTGTTACCTAAAAGTGAGAGGAGAAAACAGTGTGAATGTAATAGCATTTATATTTCAAACATATAGAATATGGTATGAGTTATTTTAAAAGTGTCGATAAAAATGTTTTTTGGTACAAAATCAAATCTTTTTTGGAAAATTGTTTATAGAAGAGTGAGTAGAGATAGAGATGTGAATGTGTTACCTAAAAGTGAGTAGAGAAAACGCTGTGAATGTAATATGCATGTATACAAAAATTTAATCAAATCTTTAGAGCCGTTTCTGAAATACCGTGAGTATATACAAGAATTGGTCTGTAGAAGCGGGAATAAAAAATGTTATTTTTTATGTAAAATCGCCTTTTTTTGGGAATTACACCTATATAGCTGATCTTAAAAAGCAAAACCCTATCTGAATACAAAATTTGATCGAAATCGTTAGAGCCGTTTCCAAGTTGCACGGAATATATATATATATATATATATATATATAAAATACAAGAATTGCTCGTTTAAATGTATAAGATATACTTATTCATGTTAAATGCATCCTTGGTTAACAAACCTAATATACTGATTTTGAATAATGGAAATGTACATACAAATTTGGCAAATGAAGTAGAAATTAAGATTCACCTGACATTCCACCAATGTTCATACACTTTCTAAATTCAATCCATGATTCTCTTAGTTTTATAGTATGGAGAACTTGCTATCAACTGATATATTGAAAGTAGACAGTCATGTTCTAAAGTAAGAACAAATTAGAAACTAAAAACTTCACTTATCTTAGTAATGTTGTAAGTTATTTTTTCAAACGCTGACTCGAGTTTGAAGTTGATTCCAACTCATTCTCAAAGCTATAGAAAAAAAAAAAAAAGCTAATGCTTTTATTTATACCACCCATTAAGTACCTATTTCTTGTTCTTGAAGTGAGTCAAACAGTAATGTTTCTTTCAAGTCTACATATTTCATCCAGCTAGCTGTTACACAGAGCTGAGATGTAGACTGAAATATTCCTGCATTACAACAAAATATAAACCTAAAAAACCCTCACAGAGGACTAAAATAACCTGAAAAATTCTCAAGGAAAAAAAGATATAAAGCCTGAAAATAAGCAAAAAATCTTAAAAAATAAATAAGCAGGAGACAAATGCAGCGTTCACCTCTATTTGCACAAATATGCCAAGATTATTTCACCAGTTTCAGGCATGGAGGGTATAAGTCCAAAAATATAAATTTTTAGTGATCAATTTCAGACACTTCTCACAAATAGCTGTTTCGCATTTCATAACTTGATTGGCACTAATGTTTAAGTTAATTGTCTGTGTAATAACAGAATATTCCATGTTCTGTTTTAACCGCCATAAATACCAATCTATTTTGCTTGCTTGTATTTTAATGTTAATGTCTGCCGTATTCCTTTGCAATGTAACAAAACTACAAAATTGGAAATCCTGTTACTTTTCTAACACTTTATTTTCCCCTAAATCTGTTCGGTCTGGGTAGCTCAGTTGGTTAGACGCTGGCCTACTGATCTCAAGGTCGCGGGTTTAAATCCGGCTCAGACTGATAGTTTTTAAGTGTGCTTAAAAATGACAGCTCCATGTCAGTAGATTTACTGGCATGTAAAAGAACTCCTGCGGGATGAAATTCCGGCACACCGGCTACGCTGATGTGATCCTGGCAATTGACAGCGTCGTTAAACAACAAAGTAATTTAATTTTAATTCCCCTAAATCTTACTACAAATGCACGATTTCCTTCTTGTTGTTAACACAGTTTATGGTCTTTTCTGCTATTACAATTGTTCTTCTATAATCTTTCTCAGTCTATCAGTGTCTTCCTCCACTTTTACTGTCTCTTATAACTTGACTATTATGATACAATCACTTGACGACACATGGGTACTCACTGACAGGCCAACTCACTCACATAACTAAAAACTAACTGTACACGATGACTTAACAAATCAACTCTAAAGCTAACTCTAAACTGACTCTCGAACTGCTACTGACTGTCTATCCTATTTATACTGGTGTCAGCATCACATGACCTCGAGAACCCTCCATGCACACATGCAATGATGACTCAGCATTAACTGGAACTTCTGGACACTACAGTGTTATTGCGCTGTTCAGTCACATACACACACAGCCACTCGCCGTATCCAAGGGCACCCAGCCCCCTCTCATCTGTATATTGTTTAACGACCCAGTATCACACTAATATTAATAGTCCTTGTATACAGTGTTATTATTAATAAAATCTGACAAATGTCCATATCCTTTGACTCTCGTCTGCTAGTAGAATCCTCTACTAGCTTTGCTCCTCTGAGTGCACTTCGCATGTGAAGAGCTGCCAACATTTGAATGAAATACATGCAGTAAAATGATAGGGTCCTATGTTTACAAAATTTAGCCTGAGTTAGGTGCTTAGGTTAGTGGTTTATATGAACAGGCCTCTAATTACCAATTCTCACTTATTACATTTGATAGTCTATTCTCCGCATGCAGAGTAGTAAAACAGGAAGTCCTTGGTTGATATTCTGCAATGGGTGGGACTGTGGGTTCCAGGCTTTCTAAGTGTTCTAAACCAACAGACTTCCGAGTTTGGGTCCCATCTTTGAACTGAAAGACCTAGAATAAGAATATTTACCAGAAAACCTTAGGAGTAACTTTTAGAGTTAATGTGAGCATTTATAGAGCCTGTGACCAAGCACTGGCACCTTCTTTAATAGCAAAATTATGCATAAGGGCAACTATGCCATCTTGTATTTTTGGTGTCAGTATTATTTTCTTATTTAACGACATTGTCAATTGCCAGAATATCAGTGTCACTGGTATGCTGGAATTTCATCCCACAGTTCTTTTACATGTCAGTAAATCTACTTACATGGACCTGTCTTTTTAAGCACACTTCAAAACCATCGTTCTGGGCCAGATTTGAACCCGTAACCTTGGGATCAGTAGGCCAGCATCTAACCAGCTCAGTGCCACCCAGACCGGCTTTAAATGCTCTGCATCACATGTGCACAAGGTGGAAAAAAAGCTTGAAACATTGGCATTCTAGCAGATTTCAATCCCTCGGTTACATTGGCACATGATGAGATGGTACGTTTTTATTGACATTATACTAAACATTTTCCAAGAAAAGAAAGCATCCTAAAAAGGGAGAGGGTGGGTACATTAAAGGCTCGAGAGTATCACTTCAACTCTAAAGCTATTCTGGTAAGTTTTATTTGCATTCGAGAGTACATACAACATAAGAAGGCACATGAGTTCCTTCAATCCATTATAAAGCTATGTTGTGCTTAAGCATCAGCAAGTGCATGTGCGTGATACACGTAGATAGCAGTGAAGATAGTGAAAGATACAAAGTGCCCAATTAAAACTATACTACCAGAATAAGAAACACAGAGTTAAACAAACGTGAGAGGCAGCTCAAGCACATGGCTGCAGTGGATGGCCCTTAACTGCAACACTGAGCCTAAGAGTAGAGAATAGATCCCATCATTACTTTATAACATTACCTTTAAACTGTACTTATGGATATGTTTTATAATTTCATTCCAATATGCTACATTTCACTGTTATTTGGAAATAGAAACCATTTAGTTTACTGAAACTGAGCACTTATTGCATAATGAATGCATGTGTTGTGCATACTTGCATGGAGTAACACAAAAGTGTGTTTCTTACAGCAGATCCAAGATTATTTAAAATCGTTATACAGGCTCTGTAATTTTGTAATTTGCTTCAAATGTCAATCTCCTGTTTAAGTAAGCAATTTTCATTTGCAGTCTAGTATTTCTAGGAGTTTTGTATCCTTGAGGTGGTCATTTTGTGGAAATTGTGCCAAAATGTTAAGTGAAAATTTAGGCTTTTTAACTTTTATTTTTTATATATATATCCGATTCTCCAGGAATGTTTTTGTGTAAATATTTTGTGATCAGAGTGACATGACATGATTATTTGGATATAAAACAAAGCAGTGAACCTGGTTACACTTCTGAGGCTTTTTCAGATATTTATCACATTTTTCCAAATTTTCTAAAAGTGTTTTATGTAACATTAACTGTACATATATATATATATTAATCAGTTTCTAAATTGTGTATTTTAAGTGAAAACTTGCCGATTTAACAACTTAAGCAACGATTGAGACCAATTTTTACTTTTTCTGCTATGTATAGTAAAGTAGAGGAAGTATTGTATTCCACCCAAAAATTTGATGTTGAGATTTCACCGAAAATATGTTTTGAGGCCCCCTGAGTCCAAGAGAGCCTTTTTCTTTGTTATTTGTGTGAGTTTTGGAAAACTTATACTTCTGTCGAATGGGACATTGTTATTAATTTTTTATGTTAACCGTGCAAAGAGAATGGAGTTTTAAAGTTTTAAAAGACTTGACTCACTCAAAGCCTACTGTATTCCCATATTCCTCTTGCACCTTCAAGAAAATATGCAATAAGATAGTTTCTGCAAATGTTCATCTCAACTAACACAAAGAAGGTATAGGAATAAGAGTTTGTAAGAATGGTTAGCACAAGAGTAGAGAAAGTCATGTGAGTGTAACACATTAAAATTTTATGAGTAAATTTTCCAGTGCAGTTTTCTCAGTTTTATTATTTCATACATTTTTCAGCACTTAACATGCTCCTTAGCATGTAGTTTTTATTACTTCTTTTCATATTCATAGTAGGTAACAAAGGCATTGCATTCCACCAAAAAATTTATGACGAGATATCACAAAAAATGCAGAGTATAAATGAATAACACTGCAAAAATGTTACTGACCACAGACGGCTCCTAGTCCATCAATTTGAGACAGGAAACCAATGGTCTGTGACATCAAGTTACCAAGTTATACATATTCCAAGTAATTAGAGATTGTGATCAATAAATCATAACCAGATAGAAATATATAAATAGCATCCATTGGAAATGAAATAGTGCTTATTAGGAGCTGAGTAAAGCCTGTCTTTTGACTCTCAGAAGAAGCATTTCTAAACTGTACTGTTACCAAAAGCACTTAAATTGGAGACTTAACATGTAACTGCATGACATTACAATGGATAACATGTGGTGAACCACTAAATAAACATAGGGAAGTTCTAAAACATGTACTTTGGCCACATGGTTAGGCAGACTGTGTGCGTAATAAACCCAAGAAATTGAGTTCAAACCCAGAAATGGGTGAACTATTTATTCCCCTTTCTTTTCCATTTTGAGAGCAATGTTGTACCTATACTTTAAAATAGCAAAATACCATCATATGCAATGCTCAGGGTATTCTTTACTTTTGCTTCTTCTCACATCTAATGACTTAGGTTGGAAGATTATGTAACACATGGACATTAGTCTGAAGCTATAGGTTGGCTATAATTGCCCAATTACCAATAAGAGCAATTTTCAATCTACCAGCTGTAAACAAGTCATGAAACATTGAACCAAGCAACAACATAGCTAAGTGTACTATGACTGTCCAAAAGAGGTGCTGAATACCTATGTGTTAGCATGATACATGCTTAATACTGCCAATAGGTGACCTTAACCCGGGAAGACACTAATATCACCATGTGGTGACTGTTTCCTACATAATCTTTGGTAATCAAGTCACGCACATAATTTCCTATTTGCTGTCAGTATACAACATTACGTTCAAGCATTTAAAAAGTACTTAGGGAACATGGAGCAAAATTACGCTTTTGCATAGCGAAGCAGGATGTTGTTCTGCAATAGCTGCATGGATTTACAACGAAAGATACCCCAATAGATGGCAGCCTCATTGGAATACTTCATATCTGGAGATTGGCATTTTCAAGAATGTAGTTGTGTGGTGCCAATGCGACAGAGTGCAGTGCAAGACGTACCCATCGCACTCCAGAGTTTGAAGAAAACAAGAAAAACTGGAAGAGGAGCTGTCAGCTGGCACCTGTGCTATTGCAAGTACCATGGGGGTCAGCCACACAAATGTAAGGCAAGATTTGCATGAGGTGCAGCTCTACCCTTGTATCCGTAAAAGGTGCAAGCCTTAACTCCTGAGGACTGTGACTTAGGCTTGCAGTTTTGCAAATGGGCCTTAAGGCAGCCACCAGAACTATTTTCAGTGGTGGTGTTCACTGATGAAGCCACGTTTACCTGGGATGGGCCAATTCTAAACTACAAGAATAGTAACATAAGGACATACGAAAACCCCCATGACACTGATCAGAAGAGCCACCAACAGCAGTAATGGTGAACTATGGGCTGGTATTTTTTTTTTTTTATATTTAACAGCATATTCCATTACATAGCAAGTAATACTATATGCTTGGGCATACAGTCACATATTGTTTAAGATTTACATTTACATTAATATTTGTATTTACAAATTATTAAATGATGCAGCCATAGCCGAAACATTCAATAAATATTATGCTAATTCACATAAAGTAACAAGAAATAATAGAAAGGAACGTAAAGAATTTAAGAAGATTTGAAACAAGAAAGAGAATGTGATCCTAACACTCAGTGCAATATCTTTTTTCAAAATTTTAATATGCAAGAACTGAACATTGCAATAAATAATCTAAAAAACAAAAAGTCTCCTGGACCTGATCACATACATCCAGAGTTCATAAAAAAACCTTGGAAAAACAGCAAAACAACAACTACTAAAACTCTACAATCTATCCTGGAAAACTACTGCACCTGCTGAATGGCGAAAGGCAATAATTGTCCCACTCTTGAAGAAAGACAAAACAGTGCCAGAAATAAAAAATAATAGACCAATAGCTCTTACTAGCATAATAGCAAAAGTGATGGAAAGAATGGTGTCAAACAGGTTAAATTGGTTTCTAGAATCAAAAAATTTAATTTCCCCAATACAAGCTGGATTTAGAGAGTTCCACTCTACAAATGAACAAGTCTTACTTCTCAGTCAAGAAATCAAAGACTCCTTCAATAGAAAAGAAGATAATTTATCAGTTTTTATTGATTTCCAAAGTGCATATGATTCTATATGCAGAATAAAACTACTAAAGAAAGTAAAAAAATAGGGATACAAGGTCCAATGTTTTCATGGCTATGTCATTTCCTAACACAACGCTTTATTGCTACCAGATATGGAAGAAACATATCTAAATACAAACAAGTACACCGTGGCTTACCACAAGGCGCAGTGCTCAGCACAACACTTTTTAATATATTTATTAACGATCTGCCACAACAAATACAAGAACCAGGTGTGAAGTGTGCACTATTTGCTGATGACTTAGTAATGTGGACTTCAAAACCAAAAAGCAAAAGTACAGAACTAGAAAAAACCATGCAACAATCCTTAACCAAATTACAAAGGTGGACCAAAGAAAATTTAATGACTGTTAATACAACAAAATCAAACTACCAAATCTTTTCACCAAGAAAAAAACCACTAAAAATAAAACTAAATTTTGAGGGTCAACAATTACCAGAAACAAAGGAAGCAAATTATTTAGGAGTTACATTTGATACTAAACTTACATGGACCAAACAAATAGAAAATGTAATACAAAGAGCAGAGAGGCGCCTTTCACTGTTAAAACGTCTAACAGGAATTAAGTGGGGATGTTCCAGAGCAACTCTTAACACAACATACAATGTATATATAAAGCCATTATTTACTTACTGCAGCGAAGTTCTTGTAACAGCAAACACAAAAAAGATTCAAATCTTTCAAAACCAAAGTCTGAGATTAATTACAGGTGCTATCAAAACCACACCAATAGCAGCTATGGAAATACTAACCAACCAATGCCCCATTGAATATGAAATAGAAAAAGCGGCTCTTATTCAACACAAAAGGTTGATCAGACTCTCATTCAATACATGGCACAAGAGAAATTTTGCACATACACTAAAGACTCAGGAGATCTTTCTTTCCAAAATTCAAGACATCAAGAAGAATGTATACCTTCCTAATTCAAAGGAAAACTTCATGTCTAAAGTCAATCCGACACAAACATTAGACATCACATATTATTTACACCTTACAGAAGAAGTTAAGAAAAGTGATACTCCAACTAGTGTTCTAAAATTATTGGCATTAGAGACAATCCATACTAGATTTCCAGAACACGAATGGCTCCATATTTATACTGATGGATCATTGATATCAAACCAAGATGGAGCAGGTGCTGGAGTCACATGTCACCTCTTTTCCTATTACATATCTTTAAGCTATGGAACTACAAACTTTGATGGGGAAATTGAAGCAATTCGAATGGCCCTACAAAATGTTTTGTACAGAATTTCACATTTTCAGCAAGCAGTTATTCTCTCAGATTCCAGGGCAGCAATTATAGCAATTACTTCCAAGTTGTCACCAAAAAACCAAACAATTATAGAATGTTGGAAAATCCTTACCCATCTAACCGCACTTCAAAAACACGTAGTCTTCCAATGGATACCAGCTCATTGTGGACTGAGTGGTAATGAGAAAGCTGATTTCCTTGCAAAAAAGGGTACCGGCAATGTTCAAAAATCTATAGTTAATCTACCATTTTATGCAGCTAAAAGATTAGTCAACTCTGAATTCAAAAACATTATTGCAAAATATTACTATGAAAATTCAAAAAATAAAAGATGGGAACTACCAAACATTCAAACAGTAATTCCTGAGTATCCTCGAAAAACAGCAGTTGCAACCTTCAGGTTGATTACAGGACATGATTGTCTGGCAAAACATTTAAACAGAATTGGGATATATTCTTCACCACTCTGTCCTCTATGTGATCTGCAAGAGGAAATGGATCGAGACCACCTTCAAATATGCCCAGCCACTTCTAATGCCCCATCCATCAGTGAAAAATATTGGAGAGCAAGAGGATTAATGACTTCATTGTCAGAAATCCAGCATTAGCTAACAACAACAACAACAAATTATTAAAATTTATACTATCTATGAATATTACAAAACTTTTATATGTTTTTGTATAAGTTCTTTTTTGTTGAGTGTCCAATTTCCACCTGCCATTCTGATTGCTTAGTCTGAAGGGCATACTGCCAGCCCTTTTGGAAGAAGTGCTGTTTGATGTTCAACTGCATTTCCAACACAATGGAGCTCCTACAGATTATACTGTAAAGGTAGGGAGCATCTAAGTTGCATCTTCTCCAATTGTTGGATCGGAAGAGAGTGTAACACTGTAACCTAGGCACCTCGTTTGCTGGATCCGAATCCCATGGATTTCTTTTTCGGGGTCATCTTCAGACTATGATGTATTCATTAGTTGATTCTGAAGAGAAGCTGGTTGTCTGCATTATTGCAGCCTGTGATGAGATTTGCAACACACCAGAAATGCTCAACAGGATTTGCAGTGTTCTCGCCTATGCATTGATGTTTATCACCATTGAACAGTTCCTTTGAAACCTGCACCTATTCATCATTTCTTTTCTTACCTTTGTTCTGCTTGTATCTACCTACTGTATTGTAATAATATCAATTCAACTTATAATAATTCAGCCACATATAGCTCTTTCAAGTGCTTATCAATTATTGAACAACCTCATTTAGATACTTACGAAGTTTTCAGTGCGTACCTACAATTTAGGTTTACCTATTATTTAGGTCATGAAAGTGTAAATAATAGAGGAATTTGAAATAAAAAGCCTAAGCATTGATTAAATGAAAAATTACAACACAACACAAATGTTTCCTGTAAATCAAATTAATTTAAACATGTACTTGTTATGAAAAAGAAGGAAGAAAAGAACATAAAATAGATGGCTTTGGGGATTTGAAGCCAAGCTTTTAATGCATGTGTGCTTTCGTCTCCATATCCATTACAGTAAATACACAGGGTATGGAATTTGCTCACTTGCTTTCTCATCATTCATTACAGTTGCAGTGGACATGATCAATGGTATGCATGTGCCCAAGCAATTTTAAGGCACAATTCTGCAATTTGTATTCCTAGACCATAGGTTTCCTATCTCAAATTGATTGCCTATGAACAATCTATTACCAGTAAAATTCAGTGTTATTCATATACACCCTGTATAGGTTTTTATTTCTTTTTTTGGTCGGTCTGGGTGGCTCAGTTGGTTAGATGCTGGCTGTTCAAATCGTGTCCAGACCGATGGTTTCCAAGTGTGCTTAAAAACAACAGCTCCATGTCAGTAGATTTACTGGCATATAAAAGATCTGCAGAAAAAAATTCCAGCACACCAGCGATGCTGATGTGACCCTGGCAATTGACAGTGTCATTAAATAACAAAATGTTATTATATGTATATGTTTTGAGACTCCCTTAAAAATGAAGAATTTTGTACCATATTGTAACGAAATGCTAAGTCCAGTTACCCTTCTATCACTTTCTTTTTATTAATTACGTGGATAAAAACTGGCATTAATGAAAACAATATAACCAACACAATTTTCACTGGATTATTTAGCTTTGCTAGTAACTGACTCTCAACTCATGTTGGTTTGCTTATTCTCAAGAATTCCCAGCACCTTTTCTCGAAGCTTCGAAAAACTGTTGCACAACATTTTTCTAAGCTGTTTATATTGCCAGTTGCATAGCAGTGTTGTAGATTGAGATAGCCTTTTATTCCTCTTTGCCGGCAGCTCAATTGACAGTGTTTAGGGTAATTGCAAGTCAAATTAAATGTAGGTATATCTTGAATTTTCTGAGAATGTGCTCAGGAGTCCCCTTCATTTGAATGTCTTGCATAGCTGTAAACCATAAAAGATAAACAAAATCTTTCTTCACAAAAAAAAAAAAAAAAGAAGAAGAAGAAGAAAAAAAAAATGTAGATCTCCTTAAAACAGACTATTTAGTCATGTACTATTTTTTGTGGAGTAATCCAGTTTCAAGATATCCATGATCATTTGTTTGAATTTTCCAATATTTATACTTTCCTCAGATTCATACCATTATTCAGTTTTTTATCTCTTGACCAGGCAAAGAGAATGGAATTTTAACCTATCACAGAGTGACCAACTTTTAAAAGATCTGATTTTTGCTTAAAGCCTGGTATATTCCTGTATTCCCCTTGCATCTATAAAACAGTAATAAGATATGATTTGAAGCTTTCTTAGCGATGAACTTATTCAAGATGTTCTCGGGATTCGAGCCAGGTGTAGTGATGAAGAGCCATTGACATTTCGGGAGAGTACATCTCTCTCATCATCAGGATGATGAATGACTCGCAAGAGTGAAGGGACCAGTATATGTACCGTTCGCTAGTACGTACAGAGTAGAAAACACCCAGTCTAATGTGGAGGTGGTTCAACGCTCCGTTGGAGTCTCTGTTTTCTGAGCCAGTTGATTTCCAACTTTAAGGCTGGTTTCCAGGAGGGACTAAACTGCAATCCAGCATCCCGGTTCAGTGTGCTCTTCTCGGAGGAGATGGACAGAGCCATCTCAACACTCTGGCCCATAGAGCTGTGTCTGTCTCCGGTCCCAGCCACCTAAAGCAAGAACTACAGCACTTGAGGCACACTTTCTGCCAAAATGGTTACTCCGTAGACGATACTGAAGCCTCATACTCCAAGGCCAAGAGGAAAACCACAACCTCAGCAAACACCAGACAAGCCGACTGCCACTGCCTGCATCCCATATACTGGGAATCTATCCCGCAGAATCAGTGGAATTCTTGCAAAACACATCAGAACCATCCACAAACCACCTTTGAAGATGAAACACCTAGTGAGACCGGTAAAGGACAAACTGTACCTTAATGTACCAGGGGTGTACCTTATCTCCTGTGAATGCCGGACGCCGTACATAGGGCAAACCGGCAGGACCATTTCCACCAGAGTCAAGGAGCACGAACGGTCCATACGCTTAATGCAGCCTGACAAGTCAGGGCTGGCAGAACACTTCTTTGAAAAAGACCACAAAGCTAACTTCAAAGAAATGACCATTGTGGCAAAATGTAGCGGTTTCTGGGAACGTAGGGTTAAGGTGGTTCTGTCCATCTCCTTTGAGAAGAGAACACTGAACCGGGATGCTGAATTGCAGTTTAGTCCCTCCTGGAAAACAGCCTTAAAGTTGGAAATCGACCGGCTCAGAAAACTCAGATTCCAACGGAGCGTTGAACCACTCCACATTAGACTGGGGTGTTTTCTACTCGGTACGTACTAGCGAACAGTACATATACTGGTCCCTTCACTCTTGCCAGTCATTCATCATCCTGATGACGGGAGAGATGTACACTCCTGAAACATTGATGGCTCTTCATCACTACACCTGGCTCGAAGCCCGAGAACATCTTGAATACAGTAATAAGATTTTTCTGTAAATGTTTATCTTGATTTACATAAGGTAAATAGAAGAACAATCATTTGTAAGACTAGTTTTATGAGTAGAGAAGGGCATGTAAGTCCACAACATCAGTTTTTAAGAATATTTTGTACAAGAGTGAGTAGGGAAAGTCATGTGACTGCACTCATCAGAATTTTTTAAGTTAGTAGAGTGAAACTTTGGGAACAGCGTTCAAAAGAAATTTAGTTTAATCTTATAATGGCCAGTTTCACAATGTTAAATAACACAATTTTAAATGTCTGTTTAATCAATGTCAGCTTTAACAGATTGTTTAAAATTGGTATTAACTCAAAATGCCCTTACCCCCTTGTTGACATTTTACAAATCTTGGTATTTGACAAATACCTGCAACAAACCAAGTTGTTGTATTTGCTACATTTGACGTTTTTCAGTGCTATTTCTAACCAATGATGAATACAGCCACTTTCCTCCGGGGGTGGGGGGGGGGGGTGGATTTACAGCAAGGCTTTTTTGCAGCATATCTGTTGATATCAATGAAAGACTGTAGGACCCTCGTCCCCTTCTGTCGAATTCTTCACACAAGCTTGAAGCATATCCTGATCCATCCTATTTCTTAATCTTGTCATTACACTATTGTGAAGGGTGAATGACGCTTCTACCCCATTTGTGGAAATGGGAATGCAGAATACACATTCAGAGAGTGCCTTCAGTGCTTCTTAGCCAATGCTAAGATGAAAGAAGCAACATCAGAAGACAAATCTTCTGATTTATTACGCACTACATACTTAAAAGAATGCAAGTCTGCATTAATTTCAACATTTTTAAGTCCTAACATCAAGCACAGTTCTTTACAATCATTAAATTCTTGAAATGTTTTAAGTTATCAAAATATGTACTTAGTTCCATCGCTTTCACTGCCTTGTCATTGAACCTTTCCTTAACTTCATTAATCATACTTTTCCCAAATTTCCTTACATTTTTCATAGTTTGTTTTTGTCTTCCGTGATGTGCATAGTGTTAACTTCTGTTGCATCCATTTGTAGTTTTTTAATTTTATTTAGTGTTTCATTTTCCACACTATGGTTATTGCAATTGCAGAGGTGGTCGATGTGTGTTAAATGTTCCAGAGTTGCAGAAACAAGCATAAGGAGTTGTGAAATTTTGAATTATTGTTTTTGCAAAACTTTAAGTTTGAGACGGCATTTAATGTATGGTCCAAAATCACTAAACCTACAATGAAATTTAATTCATTGTTTCTAACAAGATTCCTCCTGCCAAACTTGCTAAATCTGCACTGTACTTGTTTATATGTTCACATGCCATCAAAATGGACTTGTAGCATAGGAGTATAGCATGAACTGTGCGATAGGTACTCAACCAGTGGATGTCAACAGCTTTGGGTATTTTTAATATAGGCTGTTCTAAAGCACACTGAATTTCATGCAGTACATTTTATTGTTTAGGAGAAGCATGAAAAAGTTTATAAATGTCCTTAACAATATGTAATATGCACTTTATTATGGGGTGTTTATTCCTAGAGTTGGTGACAGCAATTGACAAAACATGTGCTCTGCAGTGAATGTATGACAACTCGTGTCCTTTATACTTTCTCTACTGGTAAGTACGGGAAGTATTGTATTCCACCCAAAAACTCCATGTCGAGATTTCACCGGAAATATATGTTTTGAGACCCCCTGAATTAAAAAAAAAAACATTTTTAGAAAAAGGTCTGTGTGTGTGTCTGTGGACAGCATAACTCAAAAATGAAAAGTCGGTTAAAAACCAAAGTTGGTATTTAAGTTTAATGTCAAGGATGCGACGTGAAGATTTTGAAGAAAATAGCCCCACCCTAAACTACCCTTTACATGGAAAATTTTTATTTTCTTAAAAATGGCTCTAACAATTTTGATTAAAATATCACGTGTTTGAGACATTTTTATGTCAAATGAAATGTATATCTTGAATTTTCTGGCTATAGTCCTTGTAGTCGTATTTACTCTGGACGACTTTGGCATAACTGGTAAACCGTTAAAGATAGACCAAATCATACTATACAAAAAATGTAGAGATTGCTAAAATACACAATTTATGTCCAAATAAATTTTTTTGTAGAGTGAACCATTTTGGAGGTATTCCTTGTTATTTGTGTGAGTTTTGGAAAACTTAAAAACTTTTGTGAAATGCAACATCGTTGTTCATCTTTTTTATGTTAAGTGTGCAAAGAGAACGGAATCTCAAAGCTTTAAAAGATTTGACTATTGCTCAAAGCCTATTGTATTCTAGTATTTTCCTTGTACCTACAAGGAAATAAGCAATAAGATAATTTGTACACATTTTTATCTCAACTAACACGAAGAAGATATTGGAATAAGAGTTTGTAAGAATGGTTAGTACAAGAGTAGAGAAAGTCATGTGAGTGCAACACATCAGATTTTTTCTCTGATAACTGAGTGCGGACCCCAGTGACAGAATCACTGAAATTAGCGGCATCATCGAAAGAGCATGTTACTAATTTGTTGTAAGAAAGTTTTTGTTTCGTTAGTTCACTATCAATTGCTGTAAATATAGATTCAGCTGTTGTACTCTTCAGTTCAACTGGACATAAAAACCTTTCACTTCAAAGAACACAGTGCAACATAACTACCAAAGAAAGTTTACTTTGGTTACAAACATCTGTAGATTCATCTGCCATTGGAAAAGTATCTATCATGGAGAATTGTTTCATCTTGATTATAATGCAATTTAATAATTCTGAGGCAGTATTTTTATTAACATATGTGGAGCTTTAACTCTGAAATTTAACTCACTTTTCCAGATTGTTACTTTTTAGTACTATCTTATGAATTAGAGGTTCATATTTTGTTGGGTGGGGAATTTCTTCCTTACTAACTTTACTTTGATTACCTCCTTTCTTCTGAGAATAAACAAAACAAGCAAAAAACTCCGTCAACAATTCATCGCGCAGGCTTCGGCGGCCGATGTCTGTCGTATCTGAGTCTTCTGGAGAAGGCAGCGTCGTCTTTATATTGAATGTCGACATTTCGCCCCCTGCTATGTTGGGCTTCTTCAGGTTTCACTCCGTTACAGCACCTACAAAACTGTGCTGACCAGAGAGAGACCAAGTGGGCGCTTCCTTATTTATACTCTGGCAGTGGTAGGCATGTTTCAAGAAGCACTGCGTTGATTGGCTGATGATCTGCCAATCCCCGGTTCTTAATTAGTGCCTGCCAGATGGTGTGGAGATGTCTGCTATTGTCTCATAGGGGGGCGAAACGTCAACATTCAATATAATGGAGACGCGGCCTTCCTCGGAAGAGTTAGATATGATGTCCATCAACAATTCCCCCAAAAAATAACAAATTTAGCATACAAAATTGAAACAATCCACAAACTACAATCTTTGAGTGGCCTCTGGTGCAAATATAGATAAACACTGTTGTTAACTACTATATTATTCATCAGGTCTCTCTATTTGAGCTCCTAACACAGAATTAATTAGAACTGAATTACCTAAATCAAATTTACCTGTTGGGCATCCTTTTCATGCTCCAACTTTGTGGTTCTCCCTATGCTTCTCATACACTTTTCTTTTGTCCTTCCTAAAAATTCTCCCTATGCTTCTCATACACCTTTCTTTTGTCCTTCCTAACAATTCTCCTAGCTTTCTAATCACCTCAGTATTGTTTAGCTTTCCTATTTTCATCCTTAATACTTCTCTGATACTTTTGACTACCTAGCTGGTACCCTTTTTTCCCTCCGTACTTTAGTCCTTTCACAGTCCATAATAAGGTGCAAATCCTTTTCTACTGCCCCATGCATAGGACTTATACGGGTCCACTCCCTGTTTCACACCCCTCAATCCTATTAGCCCTGATCTAAACCATGCCCACCCTTCCCTTTCCAATTTAGACACATCAATATATTTCTCCTTGCCCCAATCTTTCTTAATTTGTCTGTACATTTCAAGGTTCTCTTATCCCCAATACTACTGAATATCTCCTGAATATTTATATCCTTGATTCTTGGTCCAAAACTTTCTAGAATTTCTCTGTTTCTCCAAATGTTCCCCATTCCTATTTCTTCTATAATCCTCTGCACCGATAAAGCCCAACTGTCCGGTACTAATGTTTCTTCTTGCATTATCATACACTGTTTTACTAAATTCTGATCCTCTAACACTCTTACCCGATACCAATATTTTAACAATCTTTCCACAATTAACCCTTTACTTCCTGTTCTCCCTAATTCCACCAGTGCTATGCCCTTGGCTGATGCCCTTGGTAACCCTAAAATCAAGCAACAAAAACTTCTGAGTATTCAATCCACCTCTAGCCACCCTTCTTCATATACCCATATTTCTATCCCATGTAACATTTTTGCTTGTACAATTGCCTTGTACACTCTTTCTTACCATTTAACTTGTATCTCCAGAATTTTGGAAACACAAGTTCTAATCCCCTTCATGGCCATTTCACCCTTTGCTAACACTACTCTCTTTTGATCCTGCCATTTTCCATTACTATTTAACTGTACACCCAAGTACTCAGTTTTTCTCAGTATGGCTATTTCCTGTCCTCCCATACTCCATTTTTCTTCTCTTTTCAATTTATACTCCTGTTTAAAAACTATAATGCTGGTCTTCTTATATTTTGTCTTAAGTCCCCAACTTTTACAGAACCTCTCCAAAACATTTATGGCACTTGATAATCTCCCAATTGATGAGACCCCACTAAAAGATCATCTGCAAATAAAAGACCGGGGATTTTGTCTATTTTTTAATGTGGGTGAGTATACATTCTCTTTACTTACTGCTTTCAGGATATCTACAAACAAATTAAATAGTGCGGGGCTCAACTTACACCTCTGCCTAAGTCCTATCCTATTCTCAGTATCTTGTTAAACTCGATGCACCCCTGTCTTTATGCAAAATCTATTCTCCATATGAATTCTTTGAATTGCTTTAATCATCTTGGAACTCTTTTCCGATGGAGCTTCAGTCAAAGTGTCTATGTATTGTATCAAATGTCTTCTGCAGGTCAACAAAAACCGGGAGTCCTGCTGGTCCTTTTATACATTTTCTTATAATTTCTCAAATTTTCCAATTGTCTTGCATACTTAATGCTTCCTTTAATCTATTACTAATCCTGTATCCCCAATCCTCTCTTGAATTCTATAAGCATCTATACCTCCATCTGCATCAGAATTTTCTTTAGATTCCTGATCACCTTTCTATCTCCATCTTTTTAGTTCCCATTCTACTCTCTTTCTTGGTATTATGCATTCCTTGTCATACCACCTCTCCTTACCCTTCCTCCCCTTATTCCTTACTTTCATTTTCTTTCCTGCAATTTTAACTGTACTAATACTTCTCTCTGTTTTTCCCTCCGTTCTGTCTCTATCTTGTTTCTTATCAAATTCCATTCCAAATATTTCCTGAATAATTATTCCTCTCCCTTTCTCCACCTACATAATTATATATTTTTGCTACTAACTTCTGAGCTATCTTCCCCTCACTAGCCTTTTTGAACTTTAGCCAGAGTGGGAAGTGACTACTTGTCAGCCCTGTATTCATTATTTCGAACCCACACTCCTATCCTCTATATTCCTTGAACACAGCACTTGCCCATTTTTATTTACAAATGTAAATTCTCCTTGAGAATCATTCCCTTTTACACCATTACACATTAACAAATTATTTTCCTCACAAAATTCTATCAACTTGAGCCCCTCTTTATTACATACGTTATCTTTGATACTTCTCTTCACTATCTCCATCTTTTCTTCTAATTACCCACAATCTAGACTTGGGATTTGTTCTTCCCCACATTTAGCACTAAAGTCATCCGTAATAACCTTAAAATTCAGGTGTTCATTATTCAACTCCTCAATATCCTAAACCTATTCAACAAGTTTTGATTACAAAAATCCGAACCCCATGGTGGATTATATACAACTATTTCTAATACATTTCCTTCTCCTAGAAACCCCATTAACACTAGCCACAGTACATAATTATCACTCCTCACCTGCACCATTTTGACTCTTATGCCCTTTTCCTTCCTAATAAATACACCTAGTTCACTTGATGCTCTATCTTTCACTGCCAATCTGCTGTAATAGTCAAATCCACTTAATTCAATGCCCACCTTTTTCCACACCTATGTCTCTACTACTGCTATTATGTCTGTAAAACTTGCAAATTTGGTGATTTCTCCACTAATTCCCCCATAAACCCTCCATGTTCCAGCAGAGAATACCTAAGGCCTTATCCTATACTGAACCTTTCCTTTCAACTCTAAAGAGATCTAATTTGGTTCTATTTCTTGTAATTCTTTTTTCCCCCAATTCCCCATGTAGCCTCTCCTCTTCTATGTTGAATACACTGCCACTACAACAATGAGAATAGAAATTACACTTTATACGTAGACAATAAGTTACACTGAAGTTGCTGCAATTCATGGTCCCCTTTAAGCTGAGAAAAATGGTTGTGTACCTATGTATATAAGTGCTAATCTCCTAAACCACTTGACCGATCCCTGCAAAATTTGTCATGTATATGTATTTTTTTATAGAGAAGAGTTTTATGTTATCCATTTTACTATACAACTTAACATTCACATGTTTTTCTCTACTACTTTTTATTTTATATGACACATTCACAAATCCTTTCCTATGTGCTTGCCCTTCAACGTACAATTCATACAATTTTCTATGATTATAATAGAAATGGAACAATTACATTCACACAGTTTTCTCTACTCACTTTTCTTTTACGAACCACAATCACATTTCTTTCTCTATTCATGCATTAACATACATATAATTCATGCAATTTCTATGATTGAAATAGAAGTGCAATGTATTACATTCACATGATTTTTCAATTGGCACATCTAAGCATTTTTTCATGGAGAAGGTTTCTATGCTATTCATTTTACTATGCAACATATTACATTTGCGTAGTTTTCTCTGCTCGCTTTTCTTATGCATAACACATTCACAAATCCTTCTCCACTTGCCCTTGAACATACAGTTAATATACCTTTCTATGACTGAAATGCAATGTTCTACAGTCACATGATTTTCTTTACTCGCTTTTAATTTACGAAACACAATCACATTTCTTTCTCTACTCGTCCTTCAGTATAGAATTCATACAATTTTCTATTATTGAAATAGAAATGCAACATATTACATTCATATGGGTTTCTCCGCTCACATTTCTTTTACATAACACATTCACATGTTTTTCTCTACTTGTTTATCAACATACAATTAAATGGATGTTGGCTTACATGAAGTTGATAAACTCAACACGGTTGACAGATCACCACAAAAACTGGCACATTTAAGTGTCTTTTCATGGAGGCTTTTATGTGATCCATTTTACTCTGCAACATATTACATTCACATGGTTTTCTCTAATAGCTTTTCTGTTGCATAACACATTCACATATCCTTCTCTACTCCCCTTTCAACATAACACTTGTCCACTTTTCTATGATTGAAATAGAAATGCAGCATATTACATGCACATGGTTATCTCTACTCACTTTTGTTTTACTAAACATAATCACATTTCTTTCTCTACTTACCCTTCAACATAGAATTCATAAATTTTCTACGATTGAAATAGAAATGCAACATATTACGTTCACATGGTTCTCTCTACATGTGAAACTTAATCATACCTCTGTCTCAGTGCAATTTTCTATATGTTTGAAATTGAAATGCAGCTTTCTCTGCTTGATTTTCTTCCTGTGATATTTGGGGTTGTTAAACAGTACTTTTGTGTGGTGTTCTGATGTTTTTATTTATTTTGTGTTCTTTATAGTATCCAGCCTATGTCTAAAAGCTGTAGGGATAAAACTCAAACTACGGGCAATGCTTCAGCTAGTAATTTAGTAGATATGTTCAGCAAATCTTTCACTTTGGTTGTAATTACTGGCCAGTTGGGACAGTTGTGTTTATTGGGCAATGTAATCGTTAGAAGAGAGAGCCTATCTGCAACATTGAATCAAATGCACAAGGAAGACATAACAGTGTATGGAATCATGAATCTACTTGAAAAACGGAGAAAGATGTTGCAAACAATAAACAAAATATAATAGAAAACATACTCAAAAGAATGAAAATGCAAATAATTCATTTGCAAAACATTGTTGGAATTAATACATAATTACAAAAGATAAATGAAGTTTTAGTTGTTAATATTTATTAATATTTGTATATTTTAAAAATCTGTGGTACTCACAAGAAGATGAAATTGAATACTGAATTTAATTACAACTTTGATAAATTAGAATCTTGAAGAATTTATGGAATCATCAGAAAAAAGAAAGTAAAAAATCATGTAGGTTACAAATGAAACCTTTTTCTGCGGTACAGTTAAAAATAGGTGACTTCTACTCATTTCAATACGAAGAATTTAAAAATACATTGTTTTTCTGTAACATCTCATTTTGGCAATGTGACAATATTCAATGAAAATATAATTGTAAAATTTGCAAAAATATTACACACTCATATACAACATTTAAAGAAAATAAAGAATAATATGGTTGTGTACCTGAATTGTATAAAGTTATCTGGTGTATCCCCGTTTCTTTTTCCATGGAATTTGAGTTTATTGATTTTCTTGAGTGTTCTCTGGTAGGTTTGTCACGTGCAGGACACAAGCAGTAATTGGCAGTCATATACATGTTTCAATGTTCCTGGTAACCTCATTTAGTATCTTTCAAGTCCCAGTGAAACCTTTCACTTGCTCTTTACTGACATCCAAATTTAATGAGAAGTAGTTAAGATGTGACTTGAGGAAACGGAGCTTCAAACTCTCATTACAGCCAAGCAGTCTGAAATTTTCCAGCATTTTTCTGACAATTTCTTATTATTGAGGATCTTTCACGTTGCCCAGAAGGTTCTTAACAACCTCTCTGAATCCATTCCATACATCTTTTTAAATTTCATTCATAGAGCTGGTGAAATTATGTCATCAATTTTCTTATTTGTAGTCCATCAAATATTCCCTCTCTAATTAGAGCCTGTGACAAGGATGGAAACTATACATATGTACTGGAAGCAAGTTTTATGTGTTGAATTAGGTAGTAAAATGGTTTGTCGACCAACAAGAGGAGCATCATAACCCTTTTTTTACCCAGGTTTCAGTTGCTGCCTCTCAGGTCAGTGTTCAGTTTCCCAATAATTGTTCCTCACCTTGCTATCTCGTTAGCAAAAAGAAAACAAGAGAATTTTGCGTATCCTCCTTGTTATCGTATTAACAGACCAATGACCTTCACCTTCACCACATATTTGCCACTCAGGGTTGTGGTACTTAATTTTCTCAAGATCATGCTTCAGAATTTTATAAGACACTGTTAGGTTTGTAGCATGTGCAAGCTATATTGAAGCTAACTTGTTGCCATTATGAAGTAACACTGCCTTAAGACTGTAAGAATCAATAAAAAGATGCCAGTACTTGGCTCATATGCTTGCTTGCCAAAGTTTTTCTGAGCTTCAAGAATGGCAGCCATGCATGGGACTGTGAGGGATCCTTCTTCATCATGACAACATGTACATACACACAGCCAACATTACCATTCAGCTCCTGGAGTCTACAGAGGTCAAACTTATAATTCATCCACCATATGCTCCCGACCTGGCCCCAAGTGACTTTTTTTCTGTTTCTGATGACAAAAAATTTTATGTCTGGAAAGAGCAGGTGCTCTCTTCCAAGCTCCTGGCTACTTGCATATCATGGTTCATCCTTGCGCTGCTGGAATTCCTGAAGTGGGAGAGTCAGTATCTAATACTAGTTTACTCACAAAGGATGGAACTATCCCATCCTGCAATCAATTCAAGAGTGGATGAACTATCATTTTCTTACATCTCAAAACTTTCATAATGAGCCTTGTACAACAAGCTGTGATAGTGAAATCACATCGCCCCCAAACATTCTCCCTGCTAAATAAGTGTAAGAACATAGTTATTCTGTCTGAGCTGCACGCAGGGTAATTAGTTCACATATACCCTTTAAAATGGAGAAAATAAGAGACATGTCTGTGTGATGAAACAAATTAAAAATTAAAAAAAGAATTTGATTCTAGTGGATTCCAAACCACTGTGTACTGGATGGCAATGCAGAGGTTGATAAGTTGGCCAACAAAGGAGCAAAAATTAACACAAAAGAACAAAGTACTCATTTTCATATGAATCTGCAAAGTGGATTATTAACCAAAACAAATTCATTGTATCACAATATTGAACAGCTAAATCCAAAATGGAAATATTTAAACCTAACTTCTAGAAAATCAACTGTGCACATGGTCAGATTAATTAAATCAATAGGAGCTGAAAGGCATTAAGTCAATTTTACAACTTTTCAGGAGAAGGAAAATGCTTTATTGTATAACAAAAGCAAATAAATGTGGATTATTAATGTATTTTTATATAAACTAAAGTCTACTAATGCATTTATCTGAGGGAAAAAACAATTTCAATGTTTCATCTGTATTTTGTTATTGTTTTTAAAAAATGGACTTAATGCTTTTCAGCTCCGTGGTCACTACTGAATTGCAGATCTGCATTGATATTTAAATTTATGGTGTTTTTATTGGTCATATACATGTTTATAAACACAAACAAATGAACAGAGTAAAATAAATTATAAAATGACTTATCACTTTCCCAAAATACCATTTAATTTGGAAAAACAAACATACAAACCCGGCTTTGAGAGCTTTACACAGAATCAGTTTGAACCACATTTGTTGGCCATTTCAGAATACACTCGTAAAACTGCATAGCATCTTGAGGAACATATTTTACTAACTTGCCAGTGTCCTGAATCTTTTTAAAGTTTGTGGGAACTTTGTCCTTGTGTGCCATTTTAGAGGGCATAGTAAGAAGCTATAGTGAGCAAAACTTTCCCAGAAAGAATGTACATTTAACAGGTGAGTCAATATAAAATGGTTTTTCAACCTCTCAAATCTTGTTACTACGGTATTTAAATTGGTTGAACTTTAAGGGGGAAAACACTTGTTTCTTATCTCTTGGGAGCCCTTCACTTTCTCTGGACATTACGCTATTCTTAAGGTATGATGGCCACCATTTATCAAAATTAATAATTTCACCAAATTCTGCAACAAGAATTTCTACATTCTTTCTGCTGTTTACTATTATTTCAACATATTCTCTCGGAGTATAAACTCTATCACAACTTTAATTTTCTTTTTAAATAACCCAAAATCTCTGTCACATGGTAAGTATGAATGACCCCGTTCAGCAAACTTGTGGGTAATTGACTCATCTACGAGTTGCAGTCAGTCCCATGCACATTCTCACCATTGTGTGGTGTCTGTTTTGTCCAGTACATCCATTTGAGAACAAGCTGAGATCTTTAATGGTGGCTGGAATATAATTTTTACTCTCTCTACTGGTTTGAGACCATCTGAATCCAAAAAAGCATTTTTAGAAAAAGATCCATGTATGAGAGGTAGAACTGGAACTTAAAAATTCAATGCCACAAACTTTGCCCACACACGGCTTTTATGTTTAAAAACACCAACAGTAAGTTTGTTGGCATAAAAATAAATAATAAGATCCATGTATGTTTCTGTGGACAGTATAACTCAAAAACGAAAATTCGGTTAAAAACCAAAGTTGGTATTTAAGTTTAATGTCTTTCAAGGATGCAACACAAAGATTTTGAAGAAAATAGCCCTACCCTAAACTACCCTTTACATGGAAAATTTTTTGAACATTTTGATTCTC
The DNA here is from genome assembly GCA_030765045.1 of Tenodera sinensis. Classification (NCBI taxonomy): domain Eukaryota; kingdom Metazoa; phylum Arthropoda; class Insecta; order Mantodea; family Mantidae; genus Tenodera; species Tenodera sinensis. The sequence goes on from CM060967.1 coordinate 81,912,110, forward strand.
TTGAAAATGGCTCTTAACGATTTTGATTAAAATGCCATACATTTAAGGTATTTGTATGACAAATGAAATGTATGTTTTGAATTTTCTGGCTATAGCCTAGGTAGTCCTGTTTACTCTGGATGACTTTTGAACAACTTGTAAACCATAAGAAATAGACAAAATCTTACTATACAAAAAATGTTGTTAGCTAATGCTGGATTTCTGACAATGAAGTCATTAATCCTCTTGCTCTCCAATATTTTTCACAATGATATTGAACAGAGCAATAGTAGTAATGGTAACCGCTTTTTAGAGAGCGCCATATTTTTATGTTTTGGCGGTCACATCGCTCTCTCACAACCCCCAGAATGTCTGGAGGACCACACCTGTCGTTGATTTACGGGTCTCACCGACCTGACCGGGAGAATTATCAAAATAAATTCACTGACCATATCCTCTGATTACCAATCAGAGGACGTATTACATGCCATGACAGGTCAGCATGTTGGGTTATAGAGAAATGGAGAGGTTGGAAAAATAAAGACTCCCTAGCCCTTGGGAACCCTAATAGCATCGGGGTCGGAAGAGAACAAGAGTTGACCAAGGTAAGGTCAGATAGAAAAGTTACAGTGAGGAGCAAAACACCAGTAAGTGGAAGTAATATTCTGCTCAGCTTGGGTACCTTGTGGTTGCTATTCACATATCCCCTAGACGGAGACCCCTGAGGTCATAAAATGTAGAACTCGCTTAAACACAATTTATGTCCAGGTAAATTTTCTTGTAGAGTGAATCATGTTGGAGATATTCAACTTCCATGAAATGGAACATCATTCACCTTTTCATATGTTAAGCATTCAAAGAAAACAGGATCGCAAAGCTTTAAAAGATTTGACTATCGCTCAAAGCCTACTGTATTCTAATATTTCACTTGCACCTACAAGGAAATAAGTAATAAGATAATTTCTGTAAATGCTTATCTCAAGTAACATGAAGATATAGGAATAGGAGTTTGTTAGAATGGTTAGTACAAGAGTAGAGAAAGTCATGAGGGCAACATCAGATTTTTAATGTAATGGTATAAAGAGGTGCACAGTTCATTTGCACCTTTTCTTCCATTACCTCATGATGAAGGTAAACAACATTGTGTATTAGTCAACTCTGAATTTAAAAAAATTATTGAAAAATATTACTATGAAAAGCCAAAAAATAAAAGATGGGAACTACCAAACATTCAAACAGTAATTCCTGAGTATCCTCGAAAAACAGCAGTTGCAACCTTCAGGTTGATTACAGGACATGATTGTCTGGCAAAACATTTAAACAGAATTGGGATATATTCTTCACCACTCTGTCCTCTATGTGATCTGCAAGAGGAAATGGATCGAGACCACCTTCAAATATGCCTGGCCACTTCTAGTGCCCCATCCATCAGTGAAAAATATTGGAGAGCAAGAGGACTAATGACTTCATTGTCAGAAATCCAGCATTAGCTAACAACATTGTGTATACTGAATACATTTGCCCACAGTTGCCACATGTAAAAGATTTCTTGCACAGGAATTTCTGGCAAGGGCAAATTCTGCATATAATCAAAGGCAAGGCACCCATTTCTTCATTTTGAAGTTAGTGAGACTTGGCCTTCTTCAGGGAGTTATGAAGTTTTCAGCTTCTTCAAAGATGAATGCCCAAATCTGATTTGGATGCAAGTTTCGAAGCTTCACAGAGAAGCTTCACTTTTTCATGCAAGTTGGAAGTACTGAGCATCTCGCTCTCACACGACATAGAACAATATCAGTGTGGATAAAGCGCTTCAAGTGCCTTATATAAAGAAAGAAGATAAAAGGCCAAATATAAATATTCCCTATTCCCATTATCGTACCAATTACTGAGAATGAAATTTATAAAATTTCTGCTAATAAAGAACACTTGTTATGGTAGATGATAATATATGTTGCTTAGAGTGAAAACGAAATTGGTTTTTACTGCCATGACCTAATGTAACAATACTGTAGGAATAGGCATAGGAGGGATACAGAGGGGGTTCAGCACGTAAGCCAGGCTTATAGTATCTGTGCTCCCAAGGGGGCACCACCGTGAGGAAGGATGAGGTGAGAGGAGACATGTCCCTAAGGTTTCCCAAGATGACACCTTGAAGTCTTTAGATCTTTGGGGGGCCATCTTAGGTAGACCTCGGTGAGAGGTCCAACACCCCTGTTGCTGTCCTGCCCCCCTATCAGATTCCCAAAGACAATGAGGATGGAAAGAGTTCCTGTGCATGTATCATTCCTGCCAAGCTGCACCTAATGCCTTCACTGACACTTGCGACCCTGAAAGAACCAGTAGGCTGAACAATGTATGAAATGATTAATAAAGCAAAATAGAACAGGAAATTTGGGGGGTGTAATTATCCTTCCCAGCATTCACTTAATGACCTGGGAAATCCCCAAAAAACCCACGGGTCAGGAAGGTCAGCCACAGGAATGGAACTCACAACCTGCTGTATGCGATCCTCACAAGTTACCGCTGTCATCTCATTTGGTAACATTACTACTGTAACTATATAGTATAATACTGGGATTAATATGAACTTTACTAAATGTGAGTTAACACCAAAGAACGTAATGTGAAAGTGTAACACATTGTATTAAGTGAAGTTGTTTAGGATTGGCTTAACATGACTTACGGGTGTGGCAATGCCAAACTTTTCCTTTACATAATGTCACATGACCAATTTGAACTGATCGGCGAGAAGTAATACCATTGAGTAATAAGCTGTGCTTCTGTATGTAACTAGTTGCATCAACATTTTTTCTGTTTATTTTATTTTGCTTCAAAAAGTTATGGCCAACTCCATACTGTATTTGCTATTTAAAAATGTTTCTTACTCCACATTTTAGTATTCTCTTTCTTTTAACTTTTGGAAAAACATAATTGCTGCTTAGAAAAAGAGAGGTACTTTGAATATCTGCCATGTTAGAGTATAACGATAACCAATTATAATCATTCCCTTTACATTAAGTGCGTTCTAATAGACCTTCCAGTTTAGCCACATTTCTTACTTCATGTTACGTCCTGTTGCATTAAGTCACATTAAATAAACTTCATAATCCCCGCATAATTAGAGTTATTTTAATTTTATATTGGTATATACATGGTATTCAGTATTTAAATTTGGGATTATACTTGATTGGTATTCATTTTGATGCTGTTTTACATAAAATAAAGTGGTTGTTACATTGCCCAAAAGGAAGAGAGGATTGCTGCACTTAAAATGTATGATATTGGTATTTCTCAAATAAAGCAGATGTAAAGTATGATAAAACTGGGTAACATTATTTTGTGGGCTTTGCATGAAAATGGGTGTTTTTACATGGTTTCTTGGAGCTGTTTACAAATATATCAGATTTCCTCTAGCTTTTATATAGTAATTGTTTCTTTTAAAATTTGCATGTAATGGTGTATGTGTGTGTGGTGTGTGTTATGTTGGTTTGTGTTCGCTTCAAAAAACTCAAAGTTCTGCATCAATTTAGCTCAAATTTTGACACAATGTACAACCTGCTTCAAAGATTGTTTTTATTTATTTCTTGTGTCAGTGACATGCCTGTGACCACAAGAAAACCACTTTTTCAATGGTCATTACTGCCAGCTTTGTCAGCGGTCATTACTGCTGCTTGCCAATAGATGCCATTGTTAACAATAATCTTTTCTTTTTACTTTCTCTACTGATAAGTAGGGGAAGTATTGTATTCCACCCAAAAATTTGATGTCGAGATTTCACCGGAAATATATGTTTTGATACCCCCTGAACCCAAAGAAAGCATTTTTAGAAAAAGGTCTGTGTGTGTGTCTGTGGACAGCATAACTCAAAATCTAAAAGTTGGTTAAAAACCAAAGTTGGTATTTAAGTTTAATGTCATTCAAGGATGCGACACGAAGATTTTGAAGAAAATAGCCCCACCCTAAACTACCCTTTACATGGAACATTTTTCAAAAATTTTGAGTTTCTTGAAAATGGCTCTAATGATTTTGATTAAAATGTTATGTTTGAGATATTTTTATGTCAAATGAAATGTATATCATGAATGTTCTGGCTATAGGCCCTGTAGTCGTATTTACTCTGGAGGACTTTTGCATAACTGGTAAACCGTTAGAGATAGACCAAATCATACTATACAAAAAATGTAGATCTTGCTAAAATACACATTTTATGTCTGAATAAATTTCCTTGTAGGGTGAGCCATTTCAGAGATATTCCTTGTTATGTGTGTGAGTTTTGGAAAACTTAGAACTTAAGCGAAATGGAACAACGTTGTTCATTGTTTTATATGTTAATCGTGCAAAGAGAACGGAATCTCAAAGCTTAAAAGATTTGACTGTCGCACAAAGCCTGCTGTATTCTATCATTCAGCTTGCACCTACAAGGAAATAAGCAATAAGATAATTTGTACGAATGTTTATCTTAACTAACATGAAGATATAGGAACAAGAGTTTGTTAGGATGGTTAGTACAGGAGTAGAGAAAGTCATGTGAGTGCAACACATCAGATTTCTTTTTTCATACGGCGCAGACGAGGGGAACGGTCAACCTGGCATTTTCAGGGAAAATACAATTGGTAGATTGTTTTCATTTATTTATTGCATCAGTGACATGCCTGTGACCGCAAGAAAGCAGCTTTTTCAATGGTCATTACTGCCAGCTTTGTCAGCGGTCATTACTGCTGCTTGCCAATAGATGCCATTGTTAACAATCTTTTCCTTTTTTTCTTTCTTTTTTTTTTTCATGCATCGCAGACGAGGGGATCGGTCAACCTGGCATTTTCAGAGAAAATACAATTGGTAGACTTTATACAGTGCATCCTAATCAAGATGAATGTTTCTATCTTCACATGCTGTTGGTTAATGTACCTGGTCCTAGATCTTTCCAGGAATTGAAAATTGTTGACGGCGTCACGCAGGTTTTTGCAGTGAGTGTCAAGCTCTGAACTTATTAGAAAAGTGACCAACAATGGGATATATCCATTAATGACGTATGCAACACTACACATCCAAACCAAATTCGTGCATTATTCGCAATTATATTGACCTTTTGCTTCCCTTCATCGTCTGCAGAGTTATGGGAAAGACATCGATCACATATGGCCTAGGATATTTGGCATAGAGTATGGCTAGAAAATGGCAATATGGCCATGGAATTTACAGAAGGCATTTACAACGAAATATTCATAAATATTGAAGATAAGTGCTTAACTATTGCAAATACTTATCCAATTGGGAATGCCAGCGCCCAACCGAGCAGCGACTGCTTCATTTGGTGTGGATTTTTGTTGTGAACAAACTTACAACAGCAGTGATCTCCAGTTGTATGTCCATTCAAACATTCCCAAATTAAGTGCGTTAACAGAAGGGCATTTATCATTGTATAATGCAAATGATAAATGGCGCAGTTTGGGGGGGTGGGACCTTCTTCTTGGATGCGCCAGGAGGAACTGGGAAAACATTTCTTATCAGATTGATTCTGGCAAGGGTTCACTCAAAGAATGACATAGCCTTAGCTCTTGCTTCGTCTGGAATAGCTGCGACAGTGTTACCAGGTGAAAGGACCTCTTATTCAGCTCTGAAGTTACCATTGAACATACAAACCATCGCAACTCCCACGTGCAATATTTCCAAAGCTTCTCGTATGGGAAAAGTATTAAAAAAATGTAAAGCCATTGTTTGGGATGAATGCACGATGGTACATAAAAAATTGCTTGAAGTTGTGGATCGATCGATTTGTGTGGAAACTTCCAACCATTCGAGAATGCATTGATATTGCTTGCAGGAGATTTTAGATAAGCATTACATATAATTTCTCGATTGACACCAGCAGACGAAATAAATTCTTGCATAAAATATTCAACGTTGTGGTAACACGTACATACATTACAGTTGACTACGAATATGCGTGTCCTGCTTCAAAACGATAAATCAGCTGAGGTATTCTCACGACAGTTACTAGACATTGGAAATGGACAGCTGCCAGAAGATAAGACAAGACGAATATCATTTTCTAATAATTTTTGTAATTTAGTAACATCGAAAGAACTTATCGAGAAAGTATTTGCTAATATTCAAATTAATTATAGGAATCATGACTGGATCAGTGAACGAGCTGTCCCTGCTGCAAAGAATAAACATGTCTATCAACTTAATAATTTTATACAGTCCAGTATTCAAAGTGAGGAAATCGATAGACACCGTTGTGGAAGCAGATGAAGTAGTTAATTACCCATCAGAGTTTTTGAGCTTTCTTGATCTGCCAGGACTGCCACCACACACATTAAAATTGAAAATAGGTGTGCCAATTATCATGTAGTGCAACGTTAATTAGACAAAACTCTCTAACCGCATGAGGCTTGCAGTTAAGAAATTGATGAACAACGTAGTGGAATAAATGATATTAACTGGGCCTTTCAAAGGCGAAGATGTCCTCATTCCTTGAATTTGCATGATCCCAACCGATACACCATTTAAATTTAAAAGATTACAATTCCCAATTCAATTGGCGTTTGCAATCACAATCAATAAAGCTCAAGTTCAATCTTCAGAATTATATGGTTTAGATTTAGATGCGGATTGCTTCTCACATGGACAATTGTATGTTGCATTTTCCTGTGTCAGCAAGCCAGATAGCCGTTGTATCTACACAATGGAAAAACAAAAAAATATTGTATACCCACAACTATAGCAGAATTAAACTTTTTTGAAACGTATTTGTTATGTTCTTCATGTCTCATCCATGCAACCATAATGTGCCACAGCGGAGCGTGGTGGGGTACAGCTAGTATATATATATATATCTAAACAATCCTAATTTGTTTTGTCATCTTTGCTTGCTACAAATTAATGCTACATGCATCATAAACAACATTAAGATGTTCAAAAGTATCACTGTCGTGGAAGATTCATGTGCACTTACCTCTAAAACTGTTATTTTTGGTAAATTTTGTAGGTTTTAATACTTGCGCTGCTTGACAATTTCCACCTAAATATGCTTTTTACGTCTGGAGACATCTACCTCAAAAATGTTTATGAACACAGAATTCATGCTAAATTTTACAAGGATATATATTTTTAATAAATTATGATTAGCAATGTGAGGAATAATTTTAGCTGCAATAAACAGTTCTTGGATTGAGAAATAATCAGTAAAAATTTTATCTATGTAGCTTAATGGGTTGCAGAGAAAAATGCACTTAAAGTATGAAAAATACAAATTACAGTAAACTGCAATTGAATATTCGCTGTGAATGAGTGTGGTTTTTTGCTGCCATATTTAAATGTCCAAATTAAAGCCCTTTATGAATAAAAAAAAATTGATTTTTATGACCCAAGCAACTACCTATACTCCATCCAGCCTTAGATCCGCCCCTTGTATCACTCCGCGATAACCTGATGTTATCACCTGCGACAAACACAGAACAAACACCACGTGGACTCATACCTCGTATTTATGTTGCAACAGAACGATATTTATTCAGGAATATTAGAAATATTGGATTACATTTAAGTAGTCTTTACCACGGTTATAGTACATCTTGTAAACTCACAGATAATCGCCGATATTTAAGGTACTATATTTTATGGTGTGCTTTGGTTTCGGCATATTGCAAGTTCTTTGTTGATGGCTTGTGTTTACATCAAGTGCGGATCTAACGGTGGAGCGATTATAGTGAGCTTAAATGAAGAGCAGCATACATTTTGCACATTTTTAATGCCACAGAATTTGTGACAAATTGTGTATTTTAACAAGATCTGCAATTTTGCTACAGTAACTTCTGGTCTATATCGTGGTTTCCCAGTTACACAAATTCACAAGAATTAGGGGTTAGGGTAATTTGCAAACAAGCCAAGATTATCTACACATATCTGGCCCCTACGATAATATACAGAGTTAGTAAGAAGAGCTTAAAATAGTATGTGGTTATATAAAATAAGCCTCAAATAGTATGTGATTAGAAGAAAACTGTTTTAAATAAGGTAACAGCAGGTCTAAACATGTCCACTCTCTTAACAGGAATTAAATTGACGTTGCACAATGCAATAGGAGAATAGTATGCAAGAAGTCATTTAATTTGTTACAGGCGGGATGGAAAGAAAATTTAGCAACATTTATGAATGAGCTGAAGAATCTGCAGTGTGTGGGAATGACTACTATGGGTGCAGCACTGAAGCATGCATTTGATGTGCTGAATATAAATCGTATGCAAACAGGTATTGATACTTATGGTCAAGGACGTTGTCCTTATTTCCTTGAACCTTCTGTAATTGTGGTCATCACAGATGGTGGAAAACTGTCAAACAGTGCTGGTGTTCAAGAAGAGGTATGTATAACATTTGTTGTTCTCTTAGTTATGACAATAATAATAATAATAATAATAATAATAATAATAATAATAATAATAATAATAATAATAATAATAATAATAATAATAATAATAATAATAATAATTAATAATAGTTTGGTCATAAAGAAGTACAAAGAAAACAGTCTGTAATGAATAATAATAGTTGACTCTCTCTGGACTAAAAAATTCATAGCTTGGAAGTATGAGCTTAACATGGGAAGTTCCAAACACTTCAAGCCAAAAACTACCTCAGGAAGTTCCAAATGCTTCTCAAAATGTTTATTGCTGAAATGATTTGTCATCAAAAGGCGAAATGCAAAAACTCAGTTGCAAGATTGCAAAAGCAAGTGTAGTATCTTCCATTTAAATTACAGGCAAGCAACACTTATATTAAATGACTGAATTGTATGGCTCTGATTGCCCGCTTGGGAGTTACATTGATAGTGAGAGGGGAGTGAATCATGCAGCCAGGTAACCCTATGTTTAACTTTAGAAGACTAAATAGTATTCTTACACTCTGCTCCACTTTCAGCAAATGAACTTGGTTTATGTTTGAATACCTTGCAGTTGAAATGTATTTTGGATAGAACATTTGTATTGCACCTGGTTTCTGTTGGAAATGTTAGGATAGGTTTTAGTTTAACAAGTAAAGCATCAAACCAATTAGTTTCATCTCCTTTTATGGCTATAATGTAAATCTAATGTGAAAGTGAACTAAGCATATAATTTTTTATAAATAAAAGTTTAATAACCCTGTTCCCAATATTTTACTGCTCAGGAGTTTTATGCTTGTTGCAGTTATACGCTTGGGATACATTAAAGTTACCTGTTTTCAGCAATTTTTGCTAATGAGGCATTAATGATGATAGGTAATACATGTATTTAAATTTTTGGGGAGAATTATGAATATACATCTAGCTGTATAAAAGGAACGCATTTCATATAAAATAAATATCTTGAAACGTTTTTACAATGAGTTAGTTACAGTAACATATTGTATTAAAAAAAATTAATTCCGTAAGACTATATCATTATTAAGTCTATCACCATATTACACCTCCCAAGGAAGAAGGTCATAACTCACTATTTTGCAATTTTGAGATACGGTACGTACCAATATGTGTCCTGTGTAATGATCCAGCAGAAATGAATGAAGACCACTTGAAGACCTGTGAAGCATTAAGATCAGAAGAAACTACAGTTCAAAAGTATTGGAAAGCACGAATGCTAATGGCTTCATTGCCAGATGCAAGGCACTAGAAAACAACAACAGATACGGTACGTTTCAGAAAGTGTAGATGAAAGAGCATCTTATGTATAAAAATCACATTTTTATCTTTGATTGTTGATGAGCTGTAACCAATTGTTTTATATTGTATCTTTGAGGTCATATGTATTATTCGTAGAAGACTCGTATGTTGAGATACATTACTTTTCCATGTTAACATTGTTACCTTCTTCCTAATTCAACTGAAGTTACATTTGTTTTCCAAGCAGATTTACAGTCTAATTTTAAGAAAATAAAAAGTAAATATTTTATGGCAGTTGAATTTGGCACAGTGATTATGAGCTTCAACACAGGTACGATGTTGGTAAGCTCGTGTGTATTCATTTCTCAATAATTTGTAGTAACGAGAGGTAGAACTGGAACTTAAAAATTCAGTGCCACAGCTGGGATATTTAAGTTCCAGTTCTACCTCTCAAACATTGCCCACACACGGCTTGTATGTTTAAAAACACCAACAGTAAATTTGTTGGCATAAATAAATAATAATTACAATTAGTAGTAATGTTGGTAAACTTGCGTGTATTAATTTATCAATGATAGTAACAGACCTCATGTAATAAGTGATTCTGTTAAAGATACAGTGAGGGTTCACATTCAGTCGATTCCAGAAGTTGAGTCCCATTACTTGCGTAAGAATACTAGTAGACTTTTTCTGGAAGTTGATCTAAGTTTCTCAAAATTGTATAGACTTTACTCTGAATGATTCACCCAACAAATATGCCTTTAAACCAGCTACATGCAGGCCGTATCAAGAAATTGTTCACAACGAATATAACATTGGTATTTTTAAACGTAAAAAAAAGATCATTGTGAATTTTGTTCTAGCTATTATATCAAATTAACTACTGATCAAAAATTATTGCAGAAAGATTACAAGAAACATAAACACAACAAAGAATTAGCTAGAAACCAGAAGGAAGTTGATAAAGAAAATTTCATAAATGACTGTTCCTTAGCTTGTGTGGTATTTGATTTTCAGAAAGTGCTTCAAACTCTGTCAGATGTCAGCGTTTTTTATTAAAAGAGGAAGTTAAGCACATATAATTTCACTGTGTGTGGTATGGTTACTGCTACATGTGGCACAAATCTTTTGCTAAACATGAAGCAAATGAGGTCGCAAGCTGTTTAATTGATTTTGTGGAGCGCAAAAAAAAAAAAAAAAAAAAAAAAAAAAAAAAAAAAAAAAAAAAAAAAGAAGAAGAAGAAGAAGAAGAAGAACAAGGGAAAAACAAAATTACCTTTTTCTTTGACAAATGCAGGGGTCAAAATAGGAATAGGTTTGTTTCTGCCCATCACGTTTTTGCATTCCAGTATTATAAGATAGATATTTCCACAAATTTTTAGAAAATTTTTTTATACAAAATGTGGGAGACAGCACGCATTCCTTAACAGAAAGGAGAAAGAACAGTATATGCTAGTTAGATCAGCAAAAGTTACAGGAAATCCCTATGAAGTTAAAGAGATGGCACAAATAGATTTTTTTGATTTCAAATGTTTAGTTGGTTTCCAAAACTGTTCAACTGATTCTTCAGGCAACTCTGTTATGTGGAATAAAATCAGAGAATTTTCCACTTGTTCTGCAACTTTTCATGAACCAAAGTTTATATATTCATTTGATGAAGATTATCTCACCTGTACCTTTGCAAAAAGGCAGAAAAGGTACACCTGCCATGGAATGCAAAGATTTACCAAGAGCCTACAGGAGAATTATTTCAATATCAACTGCAAAATATAAAGATCTCATTTCATTGTGCAAAAGTAGAAACATTCCTGAATGTTATCATTTTTTCTACTATTCTCTAAAGCACAACAATACAGGAGTTAAATCAGAATCTACAGATGAACTGCAGAGGAGGAAGTAGAGTATGATGTAAATTGTAATGTTCAGTTTGACAGTACTTTAAAAATGTGTTCTTTATGTTTGTACTGTGTTGACATAAAGCTGTTCTTTGCTGCAAGTAGAGATTATTGTATTTTTAATTAAAAAGCCTCTACTGTAACTTGACTTTTTTCATAATTTCATGGAAATACATCGTAACTCAAAAAATTTCACACCCTGTAATTGAAAAAAGAAATACATTCAGTATTCTAAAGTAAGAACAAATTAGAAACTAAAAACTTCATTTATCTTAGTAATGTTGCAAGTTCTTGGTGCAAAGCTGACTGAAGTTTCGAGTTGACTCCAACTCATTCTAATTTGTTCTTACTTTAGAATCTTGTTGCTTCATTGTTAATAGCTTCAATTTCCTTAATTACCTTCAGTAATTGAATTCTGATGAAGTTAATATTAATACACTGTTTTAACAGATACATAATAAGTACTAACATCTTGACCTGAGACCCAAATATGAAAGCCACGATTTTTCAATGTTCTTCAAACTTTGCTTTTGCTCTCCTGGAAAGTTATGAAAAATGAGTTACGATCTTCTTCCATGGGAGGTATGATATTATGACCCTGTTAAACCTAAACTGTGTTTGTCTAATGACTTAATATTGTTATTTGTCTTTTATTTTACTTTGTCAATTTGGCAACCAACAAATGTGGGAAGTTGATTTATTTCAATAAAATATATTTAAATATGCTAGAATAGTAATCCACAATGTAAGAAATTTTCAAGATATTCGTTTCATAGGAAATCAACCAATTTTTATACCTTAAAGATAATTGTAATTTCCTTCTTTTTTCAGTTCAATTTACCAATGCATTCACCAATTCCTGGCTCAGAGCTTACCAGAGAACCTTTTCGTTGGGATCAGAGACTTTTTTCTCTGGTATTGAGGCTATCGGGTACGCCAGCATTGGACCGTGATGTAGGACTTGTTCCAAGTGATGGCTCTCCTATAGATGCTATGTGTGAAGTTACTGGAGGTATATTTTGTAAATAGATCCAATCATTGTAACATTTCCATTATAGTTATGTAAAACTATGTAAAGCATAAAAAAGAACAATGATGGGTCTCTCAATCATATATCCTCGATGCCAATTTGCCAAATCTTTGATGTGCATTTTATTATCAATGCACTGTCTCTCTTCGGTGAAGATGACTCCAAAAGTTTCCAACAGTAGTTTTTTTTAATTCAGTTGTAACTTTTGGAGCTTTTCAAACTATTCTCGGTTCGTTCAAACCATTTTGAAAGTACTTCTAAACAAGCTTCATTTCCAAGTGGTTAGAAAGCATTCTGACGTGTTAGTCTGTCAAGAAATTGAATGTTTTGATCACTATTTATATAAGTGTTGTCACAGTCAAGCAGCATATGGGCAATGCTTTTCTTTCCAAACTGCAACACCACTATCTTCCTTTCATAAAAGTTTGAAAACAGTGTTGTTGTAATTAATTTAATTTAAAAGGTGAGTTAATTAATAACACTGAACAACACTTACAAAATATTTTTCCTTTCAAAGGTTAACTTTCCTCCATTATCAACCGGACAATAACTGGGTTTCCATGGTGTTTGATGGTGCGGATGGTGATGCTTCTTCTGATGTTTCTTCTGGTAACGGTTCAATGAACTTACTGAAAATGTCACTCTGAGGAATGTCGAAATTAAATACTCGGTTTCTATTTTTTAAAATAAAGATTTGTTCCCAAGTGGACAGTTCTTGTTTTCCGTTTGTGTTTGAGAAGTTTCGATTCTAGCTTTATGTCATGATTTTTTGTCCAAAAGTGAAATGCAACTGCTGATTTTTCTAATTGTTTACTCTTAATGTTTCTAACGTGTTCCTTGGATCTGATTTCTAAATTTCTTTTGGTATATGCCAGATTTTTTGTTAGGTGGAATAGCATCTTTGATGTTTGAAAGTAGCAGGGTTTTTATGGAGTAATGGTTTACTGGTGCTAGCCGAATGTTGTATTCCTTGAACACTTTTTTAAATTTATCAAAGGCCCATGGATGATATATGAATTTTTTTAATATCATTTTTGTTTCTGCTGCTGTGAGAGTTGTAGTTTCTTTTAATAATTTTTTCTTTTCTGCTCGTTTTACCTTTTTATCTACTAATTCTTTGGGGAAGCCGTTTTTTTGTGCTATTTCAATTATTTTGTAATATTCTGTTTTATATTCTTCTGCTGAAAGAGGGATGTTCACCAATCTATGTGTTAAACTATTGAAAATTGCTTGTTTGTGGCTTCTTGGATTGTAACTATTAGCTTTTATGTAGTTGTCTGTCTGCGTTGGTTTTCTGTGAATAGCGAAATTTATTTTATCCTTGTTTTTGATTAATTTTAGATCTAAAAATGGTAATTTATTATCTTTTTCTACTTCCACTGTGAAATTTATACTTTTGTCCGGTATGTTCAGGAGTTTTAATGCGTCACTTGTCTCCTTTGACGTAAAGTCACTATTTCCCAGTATACCAATAGAAAACCTCCCATCACTGATCAAAAATTGGCTCAAATCACTTGGAATGTCATTGTCAGAAATTGCAGAGTACATAGAACTCACCAAATTATGCACAGAACAAAATTTCTTCCAGTTCCAAACAAAGTATTTCGTCAAACTTCAGGTTTAGCAATGGGCAACCCTCTCTCGCCATTCTTAGCAGATATTTACATGAGTTCATTGGAAATAAGGATCACAAAAGGTTTCCCGTGGATGTTCAAATTCTGGCAGCGATACGTAGATGACTTTTTTGCAATAGTTCCAAAAAGACACACCAGTGACGCATTAAAACTTCCGAACATACAGGACAAAAGTATAAATTTCACAGTGGAAGTAGAAAAAGATAATAAATTACCATTTTTAGATCTAAAATTAATCAAAAACAAGGATAAAATAAATTTCAGTATTCACAGAAAACCAACGCAGACAACTACATAAAAGTTAATAGTTACAATCCAAGAAGCCACAAACAAGCAATTTTCAATAGTTTAACACATAGATTGGTGAACATCCCTCTTTCAGCAGAAGAATATAAAACAGAATATTACAAAATAATTGAAATAGCACAGAAAAACGACTTCCCCAAAGAATTAGTAGATAAAAAGGTAAAACGAGCAGAAAAGAAAAAATTATTAAAAGAAACTACAACTCTCACAGCAGCAGAAACAAAAATGATATTCAAAAAATTCACTTGTCCATGGGCCTTTGATAAATTTAAAAAAGTGTTCAAGGAATACAACATTCAGCTAGCACCAGTAAACCATTACTCCATAAGAAACCTGCTTCTTTCAAACTTCAAAGATGCTATTCTACCTAACAAAAAATCTGGCATATACCAAAAGAAATTTAGAAATCAGATCCAAGGAACACGTTAGAAACATTAAGAGTAAACAATTAGAAAAATCAGCAGTTGCATTTCACTTTTGGACAAAAAATCATGTCATAAAGCTAGAACCGAAACTTTTCAAACACATAACCGGAAAACAAGAACTGTCCACATGAGGACAAATCTTTATTTTAAAAAATAGAAACCGAGTATTTAATTTCGACATTGCTCAGAGTGACATTTTCAGTAAGTTCCTTGAACCGTTACCAGAAGAAGCATCACCATCTGCACCATCAAACACCATGGAAACCCAGTTATTGTCCGGTTGATAATGGAGGAAAGTTAACCTTCGAAACGCGTCCCGGAAAAATATTTTGTAAGTGTTGTTCAGTGTTATTAATTAACTCACCTTTTAAATTAAAATAAATTAAAATGCCACACCACTGTTAGAGAGTTATTCATATATTATTATTTTTGAGTTTTCCGCATAATAAATATGGAATAACAAGCTTTGTGTAAATCAAATGTTAATTTGGAGAATTTGGGATGAGTGTAAGGCCCTTTATTCAGGGGTTTTCCCTTATTTTCAGGAGATTAACTTGGCATAAGTGAGCTGTTTAGCTTTGGTTGCTTTGAGAATTCATCAGTAATCATTCATTGGCTACACTTACAAGTCTAACATGTTAAAAGGAATATAAACTGTACCTAAAAAAAAATGATACCTTTTACCCACTTTTGGTTATGTACACACAAGTACACCACGGCTTACCACAAGACGCAGTGCTCAGCACTACACTTTTTAATATATTTATTAATGATCTGCCACAACAAATACAAGAATCAAGTGTGAAGTGTGCACTATTTGCTGATGACTTTGTTATGTGGACTTCAAAACCAAAAAACAAAATTACAGAACTAGAAAAAACCATGCAACAATCCTTAAACAACCTACAAAAGTGGACCAAAGAAAATTTAATGACTGTTAATACAACAAAATCAAACTACCAAATCTTTTCACTAAGAAAAAAAACACTAAAAATAAAACTAAATTTTGAGGGTCAACAATTACCAGAAACAAACAAAGCAAAGTATTTAGGAGTTACATTTGATACCAAACTTACGTGCACCAGACAAATAGAAAATGTAATACAAAGAACAGAGAGCCGCCTTTCACTGTTAAAACGTCTATACTCTGTTCATCTAGAGATTAGAGGAGACGTAAACAAAGCCACGTGCGTTTTGACCACAGCACGCCCTCTTGACGCTTTCGCCGTGTAAATAGTCCCTTGAAGAAATACTCTTACTGAGGTCTGAAATGTCACTTAATGTTTGCTAAAGCATGAACTAAGTGTACTAAGCATAGTTAAAGTGTAAGAATACGCAGTTAAGTGAATCTGTAACCAGCCTAATTCATTCTGCGCGCGCATTATTCAGTATGAAAGTAACATGGTGGAACAAGTGAGTGTTGTAAAACATAAGCGCGGAAAACCGTTTTGAAGTGGTTAAAAGACAACAATATTGAACGTATTTAACAAGTTCTGCGAGAAATATCCCGAACTTGCTATCAAAGACGTGATGAAATTAACATCCGAGTTTACCGGTGTGTCAGTTGCAAGTATTTACAGTACACACAACAAAAAATCGTCAGTTGGCGAATACACCGGTAAAAAGCGACCACATGCCAGATAAATGGTGGATGTAGTTTGCAACGAATTTGTGAGTGTGAGATCTGCAATCCGTCTAAAATTTCACCAGTTCTTTGTTAACAATGAACATCCACCTTAAACAAAGTGCTGTTGGCAGTTAACTCTGATCCCGATCTTCCAGATTTAAAACGAACTTCCCTCCACAAGCTGCTTCTGGAGATTGGTTTCGAGATTGAGAGCAGGAAATGAAAAAGTGTTATTGTGGACAGAGAAGACGTAAGTAGCAGTTAATTTCCATGTGCTACATGTTATTTGGATCAAGTAAATATATCCTTTTAGTAGTGTAAAATGCATATTATACCCACGCGTAGCGGTAGGTAACAGTGTTGCGTCATTGTGGAAGCACGTGGCCGTGGAGTGATACAAACCAGTGCTTTGTTTATATCTCCTCTAATCTCTTGATGAACAGAGTTTAACAGGAATGAAGTGGGGATGCTCCAGAGCAACTCTTAACACAACTTACAATGTATATATAAAGCCATTATTTACTTACTGCAGTGAAGTTCTTATAACAGCAAATATAAAAAAAAATTCAAATCTTTCAAAACCAAAGTCTGAGATTAATTACAGGTGCTATCAAAACCACACCAATAGCAGCGATGGAAATACTAACCAACCAATACCCCATTGAATATGAAATAGAAAACGCCGCTCTTATTCAACACGAAAAGTTGATCAGACTCCCATTCAATACATGGCACAAGAGAAATATTACACATACACTAAAGACTCAGGAGAGCTTTCTTTCCAAAATTCAAGACTTCAAGAAGAATGTATACCTTCCTAATTCAAAGGAAAACTTCATATTTAAAGTCAATCCGACACAAACATTAGACATCACATATTATTTACACCTTACAGAAGAAGTTAAGAAAAGTGATACTCCAACTAGTGTTCTAAAATTATTGGCATTAGAGACAATCCATACTAGATTTCCAGAACACAAATGGCTCCATATTTATACTGATGGATCATTGATATCAAATCGAGATGGAGCTGGGGCTGGAGTCACGTGTCAGCTCTGTTCCTATTACAAATCTTTAAGTTATGGAACTATAAACTTTGATGGCGAAATTGAAGCAATTCGAATGACCCTACAAAATCTTTTGAATAGAATTTCACATTTTCAGCAAGCAGTTATTCTCTCAGATTCCAGGGCAGCAATTATAGCAATTACTTCCAAGTTGTCACCTAAAATCCAAACAATTATAGAATGTTGGAAAATCCTTACCCATCTAACCGCACTTCAAAGACACCTAGTCTTCCAATGGATACCAGCTCACTGTGGACTGAGTGGTAATGAGAAAGCTGATTTTCTTGCAAAGAAGGGTACCGGCAATGTGCAGAAATCTATAGTTAATCTACCATTTTATGCAGCTAAAAGATTAACCTCTTCAGGGATATGGACGTGAAATCACGTCCATTTAAAATGACGGACGAGCGATATGGACGTGTATACACGTCCTGTGCGTTTGTGTATTTAACCCTTATTTATCCACTATCTAACTCAACTTATTTTAATTTTCCCCCGTTATGAAACATTTAATTAAATTCTATATGCTTTACTGGCTTACCTTTATATGTTCCTTCTGCAGTGATATGCCTCAAAACAGGGATAAACACACAAGGGCACATCTCCACATTCGCCACAGATCATCCCAGTTTCCTTACAGATTCCCTTCTTGCGGCACACGAAACACCTTCGAGATGGGCGGGACTTCTTTGCTGTTGACGGTATCCTTTTAGGATAATGTTTTCCTTGAAGTCTGAGGGGTGCAGGGGTTTTGGATTTTCTACCCCCAGTATGAAGAGGCCTCTCAACCTGGTATTGTTCAATTAGGCTGCGAGCTATTGATAGTCGAAAGTCCAGGTAGGTCATTGTCTTGTGTGGGTTTAGAGCTCTCCAAATTACCAAACAATTGTATATGGTTATATCCAGCTGGTGCAAAAATACCTTTTTATACCATTTCACTGTTTTTCGTAAAGAGGGATATGCTTGCAATACCTGATCTACTAGATCGACACCGCCCATGTGCATATTGTATTCCTGGATAACGTCAGGCTTGAAAATGCACATTTTGGTATGGGCATCTGTTTTTCCAGTGTCAATCATCAAAATCTTAGAGCTGCAATTGGATAATGCCGTAACTACCCTCCTGTCCTGCCAGGCAAGGTAGGTCAAAGGTGGGAGCTGATGCACCTCCATTTCCCCTCTCCTTAGAGCCTTCGTATTCACATCTTTTGGCAAACCAATACGATTTGAACGTACTGTTCCAATTGCATTAGTCTTTCTTTTGTGTAAGGCCATGAATAATTTAGGAGAGCTGTACCAGTTATCTAAGTACACAGTCCTAGCCTGATCAAGCACAGGTTCCATTAGGTGCATTACTATGGAGCCAGATAAGCCCAAATCTTTGTCTCCAGTATTGTCAGTCCCTTGACCAGTGTAAATGCAGCTATTGTAAAGGTATTCCGTTTTACTTTCACAAACATCAAAACTCTTTATGCCAAATCTAGCCCTTTTTGTTTTGATGTATTGCTTCCAACCTAAGCGGCCCTTCCAAAGCATTAGGCTTTCATCAACAGTGACCTTTTCACCAGGCACATAATTTTCTTTAAATTTTGAAATAATATAATCGAAAACAGGCCTAATTTTGTGCAAATTGTCATTTACATTCTCTGTGCAGGTGAAATGAAGGAACCGCAAAATTGACGTAAACCTGTTATTTGACATGCATTTTCCAAAAAAAGGAGTATGTCATCTGTGGACCAATACATGTATAATGCAGGTTTACGAATAACACCCATAAGTATAATTAGACCAATTACCTGTAAATCTCATTGAGTGTTACTTCTGTCCACCTTTGAATTCTGCTCTTAGGCCCTAATTTACCTTTAGAGAGCAGGTCTTCCTTCACCTTACTCGCATATACATTTGTTTCTGAAACAATGAGAGACACTAAGTCGGTAGTAAAAAATTTTGTAAAAATGTCAATTGGTTGGCTGTCAGAAGTCAGCTGAGCCTGGGATTGAACACCAGACCCTGTGCTCGTGAAGATGTGCCTGTTTGTATTGGAATTGTTTTCAGCACTCCACGAACACCTGAAGGTAGTTGGTCACGTTCTTCCTCACTGCTACTTGTACCTATATCCTCCACACCCCCCTCAAATTCGGAAAATTTGCCATCGATATCCAAATCGCTGTCACACAGCAAGAAGTCCTCCACATTATCGTGTGTAATTTCAGAAGCCCTTACACTTCCACCACTCGCTAACCTTTGTGCAACACTGCTTGTTGATGCCATGTTTTAGCTCTGAGATGTAACACTCAATAGCTTCTCACTTCAGCTACAAGCAGGAAAGTATACGTATGCATTTCAAGAAAGAAACAAATGGAGCCTGTAAGCTATATCCAAGTTACGAAACACGTGTAAGGAAAAATTGCAAACCTGCTTTATTCTGATGACTCATAAACCACGCATACAGTAGTGTTCTATTTCACATTGTGCTGTGATTTGCTGACGCATAGCTAACACATACAATGGGTCCACTACTGTTTCTTTCCGAGATGCGTTCGACAAAGTAAAGTTAACTTTTTACCACAGTGAAACAAATAGTGCCGTTTCAACGATTTGTAAATGCAACTCAACATTGCTGATGATGTACATGTATACTGCATATAATGAGTTTTATACCAGTTTTTGTTTCATTAAAATAACTTAAAATTTACGCAAAATACAGCTGTGTATTTAGGAAGCACTTTTAGCGCATTTAACAATTTAAATGCCCTGCGCTGGATATTGGGTATCCGTTCTCGGCCTGCAGAGCTTTTAAATGGCTGTCGCTCAAGAGGTTAATCAACTCTGAATTCAAAAAAATTATTGCAAAATATTACTATGAAAAATCAAAGAATAAAAGATGGGAACTACCAAACATTCAAACAGTAATTCCTGAGTATCCTCGAAAAATGGCAGTTGTAACCTTCAGGTTGATTACAGGACATGATTGTCTAGCAAAACATTTAAACAGATTTGGGAGATATTCTTCACCACTTTGTCCTCTATGTGATCTGCAAGAGGAAATGAATCGAGACCACCTTCAAATATGCCTGGCCACTTCTAGCACCCCATCCATCAGTGAAAAATATTGGAGAGCAAGAGGATTAATGACTTCATTGTCAGAAATCCTGCATTAGCTAACAACATATTTGCATGATATGCCCGGCCACTTCTAGTGCCCCATCCATCGGTGTAAAATATTGGAGAGCAAGAGGATTAATGACTTCATTGTCAGAAATCCAGCATTAGCTAATAAATAACATTTGTTGGTGGATTGTGCTTTGGAAAAAAACCCTGCTGATTGCTATTTTACGATCATGATGATATAACCTGAATTCATCTTTTTGTTAAAATTTTTAGACCTAAACAAAGATGCAGCAGAGAATCAAAGCTTTATCATGATCCCATTCTCTGATTTTTGAAGTTAACACAAAACAGCTCAATTCCAAATAAGCTGCTTATGCTCTTGAATTGTGAGCAACACTTCGGAGAGTAATATTTCATTAGCTAGCTGAAAATATCAAATATTCACTGATCTCAATCTAAAGTTAAAGATACTCTACATCTTATGTACACAATGTTGGGATACTTACAAAGTAATCTCCATTAAGCTACTGCTGTTCCTTATGCAGGAATCTTTGTTTGAAACCTAACTGGTGCACAGCATTTTGGCTGTGTGCAATTGCGTGTGCCAGAGCTGGCTTTGCTCCTACATAAACTCCATGCATAAAGCACGTGTAACACTTACCTCATAGAAGTGGCTGGAAGTATCGTTCTGCTAAGCAGGCATTTTATCGGGAGAGCACATTCTGATTTACACGATTAAGTAGGGTCACTATAATGGCCCATTTCATTTCTAATATTTTGTTTTAGTTCTTCCAATGTATATGAGTATTTATCTCATAAACTTTGTCTTTCAGGTTACCCCACAATTAAAAGTCACATACTTAGATCGGTGGAGCATGAGGGCCATACACCAACACCAATCGCTTTATCTTCAAACACTTCCCTAATTTTATTCATGGACTCCTCTGCTGTATGGGCAGTAGCAGATTCTTGTTGAAACCAACCTTCTGATTTCTCTTCTTCTGTTAGGTCACAATAAAATATGGTCAAAATGTTATTTCGGTACCTCTGCACTTGCAGTCTGCTCATAGAATATTGGATCAGTTATGCATCTAATGCTGACAGCACACCAAGCTCCAACTCTCCGATCAAAATGAGTGATTTCTGAACACAATGTGGATTTTCATAGGCTCACTACTGACTGTTATGAGTGTTGACATGACCATTTAGGTGGAACCACGCCGTGTTGGAAAAGAACAGAAGCTGTGGATCAATTAAGCCACCATTTGCTGATGAAAGAAACCATTCACAATAATGCACTCGTGATACTGGGTCACCTTGTTTTAAAGCATGGACACTTGTACACTTATATGGTTTTAGTTTTAAGAATTTAGTTGCTCTGTGTGCAGAAGACTCCGAAATTCCCACCTGTTGTGCTAATTTTGGGATGATTTGGTTGTGGAATGTTAAAACATGTGCCTATTTTGTCTGAATTTTCCTCTGTTAAAACTGTACATTTACACTTTCATTTTTTGTTTGCCACAGAACCAGTAGTTTATTCACAATCTCGTGAATTTAAATCTGGAAGGAGGCACTTCACCAGAGAACGTTTGAATATACGCTGTACGAACATGGCTTGGTGATTCCCATTTATAATAACGTTTATACACGAAAATGTTTTGGTTCTCGAGAAGTAGTCCCCGCCCAGAGATCTGAATGGGAGACTATTTTAACTCCGGAACATTTTACCCGAGTCGTATTTCATAATGTGATATTGAAGAGAACAATAGTGATAGTAACCGCTTTTTAGAGAACACCATATTTTGATGTTTTGGTGGTTACATCGCTCTCTCACAACCCTC
Organism: Tenodera sinensis; assembly: GCA_030765045.1. Classification (NCBI taxonomy): domain Eukaryota; kingdom Metazoa; phylum Arthropoda; class Insecta; order Mantodea; family Mantidae; genus Tenodera; species Tenodera sinensis. The sequence continues at coordinate 81,934,662 of CM060967.1, forward strand.
AGAATGTCTGGAGGACCACACCTGTCATTGGTTTACGGGTCTCACCGACCTGACCGGGAGAGTTGTCAAAATAAATTCACTGACCAGATCCTCTGATTACCAATCAGACGACGTATTACATGCCATGACAGGTCAGCATGTTAGGGGTTAAGAATTTGTAGAGAAGTTAGAGAAATGCAAAGGTTGGGAAAATAAAGACTCCCTAGCCCCCGGGAACCCTAATAGCATCGGGGTCAGAAGAGAACAAGAGATGACCAAGGTAAGGTTATAAGGTCAGATAGAAAAGCTTCAGTGGGGAGCAAAACACCAGTAAGTGGAAGTAATGTTCTGTTCAGCTTGGGTACTTTGTGGTCGCCATCCACATATACCCTAGACAGTGACCCCTGAGGGATGCCAGCTTATATGGACTGAGTGGTAATGACAAAGCTGATTTTCTTGCAAAAAAGGGTACCAGCAGTGTACAGAAATCTATAGTTAATCTGCCATTTTATCCAGATAAAGATTAGTCAACTCTGAATTCAAAAAAAATTATTGCAAAATATTACTATGAAAAATCAAAAACTAAGATGGGAACTACCAAACATTCAAACAGTAATTCCTGAGTATCCAAAAAAATGGCTGTTGTAACCTTTAGGTTGATTACAGGACATGATTGTCTGGCAAAACATTTAAACAGAATTGGGATATATTCTTCACCATTCTGGCCTCTATGTGATCTGCAAGAGGAAATGGACCAAGACCACCTTCAAATATGCCCAGCCACTTCTAGCACCCCATCCATCAGTGAAAAATATTGGAGAGCAAGAGGATTAATGACTTCATTGTTGGAAATCCAACATTAGCTATCAAGAACAACACACGAAAATGCGTTGTTCTAAAGTCAAGCACTCGTTCATATCGGTGGCTTGTACAATGCTGCACGCACAACGGCAGCTGGTAGTGTGGAATCCAAAGTCATAGGAGAGGTGCTGTGTGCCTAATGCAGTGTGTTAAGTTTTAAATGAAGAACCCTTTATTATGGCTATGGTAAGGATGACTTACATAGGAGAGGCTCATCTTCAAATGATTCCAGCCTCTTGGAACTCCCAGGTTGTGTCGAGTTAGTATCATGAGAGATTTCCACCATAAATTTGTAACATTGTTCTTTTGTTAATGACTTTTTAAAATAATTATAAACCATGACACAAAAATCACACGAGTTCCACTTTGCATATGATACAATTGATGGTGGTGTTCTTGTAAAAAAAAGCTTGCTTGCTCGTTAAACCTGCTAACCAATTGAAGTGTGCCATTTGGTATTCTGTGATTAATAGCAGCAGCAAGTTGGAAGAATATTATTAAAAATATTAAGAGCCGAAACCCTGTTGTTAGTACAAGCAATACTATTACTGGCTGAAAAATCAAAATAATTAAAGTGTTTCTTGATCTTTAAACTCAAAGGAATAAACACTGCAGAAGATATTTTATGCCAACAAATATTTAATATATTTGCTGACTGATATTGCTTGACTGTCAATAGCTTAAGTTTTTCATTATATAAATATAGGTGTTGATCTGTACATTAAATCATGAAATATGTGGAAAATACATATCTATATTTCACAAAAAATAAAATATAGCGTAGTCTCATAATCTAAAGGTTAATTTTTTTCTTTCTCTTTTTACTTGAAGTTTACGATTTTAACATTCTTGAATGGGGTAGGTTGTATTGGATAGTGAATGAATGAAATGGTTGAAATTAGGCTCAAATTGACCTGAGATCCCTAGAGCTTAGAGTTACTGAACATTTGTCTGCGCATGATAAGGGAATATCTCAGAAAAAACCTCAACCAAGTAACTCGCCCTACCTGAGATTGAAACTTGGAACCTCTTGAGTATGAGGCAGACATGCTAGCCCCACACTACTGAGGTGGGTTGAAGCCTATTTTGTGTTCATAACACTAAATGCTGCGTTTGATTTGATTTGTCAACCATGGGAATTATAGTAGTTCATGGTATCAAGGGTACAAAAGTCATCAGCAGTAAAGAAAAGCCATTATTTGTTTCGGTATGTATAACCTATTTACTGTAAACATAAAGTAGATGTAAGCAGAAGCACGTGGCACCTTATTGGCTGGTGCATTTTAGTATTCTTCTACAATATAGTGCTACCACTTGTTTAGCTTCTTGCTGTACTTGTGTGCAGTAAAGCACTCAAGTTGTTATGTAGAATATAATGTTGTAATGCAATATACTGCAATAATACTCTGTACGCCTTATTGCCAATCGTAGCATTTGCTTGTTGCTTCAGCATCATATTGGCATGCAAAATGGAACCAAGATCAGGTACAAATGGTTTTCTTGAACATCTGCAAGGAAAACCATTAAGGAATGGTGAGAACTTATTATATTGAATATAATAAGTTTTTGGAGAGATATCCTATTATGTCTATAACAGATGTGGTAAAGCATGATAATGGACAGAACCTCTTACCAAGAGCAAAGTGCATTCAAAGCAATGCATGGAAAAAACCTGAAGTATTATCTTAGCTGAGATGTAAGAATTATATTTTACAATTTGATTTATGTGATTACTGCAACAACAATGGCGTTAACCAAGAGAGCAGTTAAATTAAGGTTGTCCAAACGAAGTGAAATTGTACATCAACATCAATATTGTTGCTTATGTGTGTAAATGCATATATTATTCTAAAATAAGAACAAATTAGAAACTAAAAACTTCACTTATCTTAGTAATGTTGATATAGCGAAAGAGAAAAAGAATATCAACATTACTAAGATAAGTGAAGTTTTTAGTTTCTAATTTGTTCTTATTTTAGAATCTTGTTGCTTCACTGTTAATAGCTTCAATTTTCACTTAATTTAGCATATATTATGTTAACCATTAGCGTATTGGATGTGGAGGTCGGTGAGGAGCATGGAGGAATATTCTAACAGCAAATAGATTATGGCACAGCATTGTGTAGCAATTGCTTCTGCTACACACAGGGTATAGTTGAAGAGGAAGGAGCATATGATATAAAGTGCTCACAATTTACCACAGTTCATCGTTGGAATCGGAACATAATATGTAGGGCTGGGAAAATTTTGTGTTAATGATAATACTCAAAAAATATAAGACCACTAAAATATGGGAATATGTTTCGTGCATCAAAAAACAGCAGAATTTATCTATTTTAAATCCTGAAATAATGCTAAATTTGGGTTTTTATGTGATTGGCTAATGATAATGAGATTTACTGTAGAAAGAAAACTATAAAATTTTGACTTACTAGTCGGCACTGGATTCCGTCTAGGGGATATGTGAATTGCGACCACAAGGTACCCAAGATGAGCAGAACATTACTTCCACTTACTGGTGTTTTGCTCCTCACTGTAACTTTTCTATCTCACCCTACCTTGGCCAACTCTTGTTCTCTTCCGACCCTGATGCTATTAGGGTTCCTGAGGGCTAGGGAGTCTTTATTTTTCCAACCTCTCCATTTCTCTAATTTCTCTATAAAACCTTAACCCCTAACATGCTGACCTGTCATGGCATGTATACGTCCTCTGATTGGTAATCAGAGGATATGGTCGGTGAATTTATTTTGATAATTCTCCCGGTCAGGTCGGTGAGACCCGTAAACCAACGACAGGTGTGGTCCTCCAGACATTCTTGGGGTTGTGAGAGAGCGATGTGACTGCCAAAACATAAAAATATGGTGCTCTCTAAAAAGTGGTTACATTTATTGCTAAGTCTCTTCAATATTTATGCAATATGACTCGAGGGGTAAAATGTTCCGGAGTTAAAATAGTCCCCCATTCGGATCTCCGGGCGGGGACTACTTCTCGAGAAACAAAACATTATGTTAATAGAAGATCTAACATCAGACTTCTACAATGGAATGCGGGTGGTCTCACACAAGCAAAAAGAGTAGAACTGAATAAAATTGTATTTGACTATAATATCGATATATTTTTCATACAGGAAGCAAATCTAACAAATGACCAACTTAAATACTTCAATTTTACTGGTTTTTTACTACACCTACTACCCAAAAATAGACAGATAAGTAGTGGAGTATTAGTTGGAGTCAAAAAGGGTATTAAATCCTCCTTTGAAATTGTTAAAGAAATGGATAACACACACAAAAGTGAATTAATAAAGCTAAATTTTTGGGATAACAAAACACATCTACATTTATACAGTATTTACAATCCTCCCAGGAATGAACCAGATCTCTCTCGTATTGACCAATTAAATAAAACAATCGTAATTGGGGATTTCAATGCTCATTCCAAAAGATGGGGTTATGAAAAAGTGGATTCTACAGGGAAGATAGTGCAAGAATTTTTTAATACCACAACTTTTGAACTGATTTATAGTAAAGAAGATCCCACAACCTTCATACATTACTCTGGAGCAGGCAGTAACCCAGACCTCTTGTTAGCTACAACAGATATTGTTTCAAAATTTAAAAAACAAGTTATAGAAGATCCAAGTTCTGGTCACAGAGCAGTAATTGCTGATATAAAACTAGATAATACAAATAACAGTCAGTGTCACACGAATCTGTATTGGAACTTCAAAAAAGCAGATTGGACTAAATATAAAACTGAACTGGAACATAAATTTAAAGAACAAACAAACTCACAGCTACATGACCAACCAGATCATTTGAACAAAAGTTTCTATAAAGTCATCCTAGAAACCACAAAAAAAACATATTCCTCTGGGAAGAATTAAAAATTTCAAACCCTTTTGGAACCCCCAGTTAGAAGAACTGAAAAAGCAAAGGGATATAGCTAGAAATACAGCCGAACAAACAAAAATCATATCGGATACACAAATGTGGCGGAAGAAATGTGCTTCATTAAAAAAATAAATTAATACTGCTAAAAAGAATTACTTTAATAATTTCTTAGAAAAAATGGATTATAGGACAGATGGTAACAAAATTCGTAAGTTCATAAAAAATGTCAAGGATAGGAAAGAAAACAACAACACACCTATCATACACAACAATAAAATATTAACAAATGATGCAGCCATAGCCGAAACATTCAATAAATATTATGCTAATTCACATAAAGTAACAAGAAATAATAAAAAGGAACGTAAAGAATTTAAGAAAGATTTGAAACAAGAAAGAGAATGTGATCCTAACACTCAGTGCAATATCTTTTATCAAAATTTTAATATGCAAGAACTAAACATTGCAATAAATAATCTAAAAAACAAAAAGTCTCCTGGACCTGATCACGTTCATCCAGAGTTCATAAAAAACCTTGGAAAAACAGCAAAACAACTACTAAAACTCTACAATCTATCCTGGAAAACCACTGTACCTGCTGAATGGTGAAAGGCAATAATTGTCCCACTCTTGAAGAAAGACAAAACAGCGCCAGAAATAAAAAAATTATAGACCAATAGCTCTTACTAGCATAATAGCAAAAGTGATGGAAAGAATGGTGTCAAACAGGTTAAATTGGTTTCTAGAATCAAAAAATTTAATTTCCCCATGTCAAGCTGGATTCAGAGAGTTCCACTCTACAAATGAACAAGTCTTACTTCTCAGTCAAGAAATCAAAGACTCCTTCAATAGAAAAGAAGATAATTTATCAGTTTTTATTGATTTCCAAAGTGCATATGATTCTATATGCAGAACAAAACTACTAAAGAAAGTAAAAAAAATAGGGATACAAGGTCCAATGTTTTCATGGCTATGTCATTTCCTAACACAACGCTTTATTGCTACCAGATATGGAAGAAACACATCTAAATACAAACAAGTACACCGTGGCTTACCACGAGGCGCAGTGCTCAGCACAACACTTTTTAATATATTTATTAAAGATCTGCCACAACAAATACAAGAATCAGGTGTGAAGTGTGCACTATTTGCTGATGACTTAGTAATGTGGACTTCAAAACCAAAAAGCAAAAGTACAGAACTAGAAAAAACCATGCAACAATCTTTAACCAAATTACAAAGGTGGACCAAAGAAAATTTAATGACTGTTAATACAACAAAATCAATCTACCAAATCTTTTCACTAAGAAAAAAGCCACTAAAAATAAAACTAAATTTTGATGGTCAGCAATTACCAGAAACAGAGGAAGCAAATTATTTAGGAGTTACATTTGATACTAAACTTACATGGACCAAACAAATTGAAAATGTAATACAAAGAGCAGAGAGGCACCTTTCACTGTTAAAACGTCTAACAGGAATGAAGTGGGGATGTTCCGGAGCAACTCTTAACACAATATACAATGTATATATAGATCCATTATTTACTTACTGCAGCGAAGTTCTTGTAACAGCAAACATAAAAAAGATTCAAATCTTTCAAAACCAAAATCTGAGATTAATTACAGGTGCTATCAAAACCACACCAATAGCAGCTATTGAAATACTAACCAACCAATGTCCCATTGAATATGAAATAGAAAAAGCGGCTCTTATTCAACACGAAAAGTTGATCAGACTCCCATTCAATACATGGCACAAGAGAAATTTTACACATACACTAAAGACTCAGGAGAGCTTTCTTTCCAAAATTCAAGACATCAAGAAGAATGTATACCTTCCTAATTCAAAGGAAAACGTCATATCTAAAGTCAATCCGACACAAACATTAGACATCACATATTATTTACACCTTACAGAAGAAGTTAAGAAAAGTGATACTCCAACTAGTGTTCTAAAATTATTGGCATTAGAGACAATCCATACTAGATTTCCAGAACACGAATGGCTCCATATTTATACTGATGGATCATTGATATCAAACCAACATGGAGCAGGTGCTGGAGTCACGTGTCACCTCTTTTCCTATTACAAATCTTTAAGTTATGGAACTACGAACTTTGATGGAGAAATTGAAGCAATTCGAATGGCCCTACAAAATCTTTTGTACAGAATTTCACATTTTCAGCAAGCAGTTATTCTCTCAGATTCCAGGGCAGCAATTATAGCAATTACTTCCAAGTTGTTACCAGAAAACCAAACAATTATAGAATGTTGGAAAATCCTTACCCATCTAACAGCACTTCAAAAACACCTAGTCTTCCAATGGATACCAGCTCACTGTGGACTGAGTGGTAATGAGAAAGCTGATTTTCTTGCAAAAAAGGGTACCGGCAATGTGCAGAAATCTATAGTGAATCTACCATTTTATGCAGGTAAAAGATTAGTCAACTCTGAATTCAAAAAAATTATTGCAAAATATTACTATGAAAAATGAAAGAATAAAAGATGGGAACTACCAAACATTCAAACAGTAATTCCTGAGTATCCTCGAAAAACAGCAGTTGCAACCTTCAGGTTGATTACAGGACATGATTGTCTAGCAAAACATTTAAACAGATTTGGGAGATATTCTTCACCACTCTGTCCTCTATGTGATCTGCAAGAGGAAATGGACCAAGACCACCTTCAAATATGCCCGGCCACTTCTAATGCCCCATCCATCAGTGAAAAATATTGGAGAGCAAGAGGATTAATGACTTCATTGTCAGAAATCCAGCATTAGCTAACAACATAGTTTCCAGCAGATTATAGTAAATGTTGAATGTTGCAATATACTTAATTGTCAGTAACACGGTAAACAATTTTCTCATTTGAGAGGTAGAACTGGAACTTAAAAATTCAATGCCACAACTGGGATTCGAACCACAGACCTTCCGCTTACCAGGCGGCTACTCTAACCACTGAGCACATACACAAGCCGTGTATGGGCAATGTTTGAGAGGTAGAACACCAACAGTAAGTTTGCTGGCATAAATAAATAATTGCCATCTGAAGGTTATTTAATCCTGGGACATAAAGTACTTGCAATAGTCTCTGATGTGAGACTGCCTTTGTGGTTTACTGGGAGAAATATGAATTGGTTTGAGAATTCAATGTTGTTGTTGTTGTTTTCTAGTGCCTTGCATCTGGCAATGAAGCCATTAGCATTCGTGCTCTCCAATACTTTGAACTGTAGTTTCTTCTGATCTTAATGCTTCACAGGTCTTCAATGTCATTCTGGCAGGTTGTCACAGTTGCTTAATTGTTAGAGCACACACCTGGTAAGCAGAGTGTCTGTGGTTCAAATCCCAGCCGTGGCATTGAATTTTTAAGTTCCAGTTCTACCTCTCAAATTTTCTCATTATTGTATTTGTTGCATATGTGATCAGTGTTACCATATTTAGCAATGTGCAGCTAAGGGATGTTGACAATACTGAAGCATTTTCAAGATTATTCAATCTCATCCTCAGCCATTGGGTGACTGAAGCTACCTTTCTCCTGCTCCCTCCCTGCTGCTACAGTTCTGTTGCAATGAAAGTGGCTAAACTCAGGTTTATAGTTAAACTATGTCTACAAACTTTTGGAGCAGTGTTCTCCCTTCAAATGAAAGCAAACTATCAGGTTTATAGTTAAACCACCTCTACAGACTTTTGGAGCAGTGCTTCTCCTTCAAATGAAAGACTATCAGGTTTATAGTTAAACCACCTCTACAAACTTTTGGAGCAGTGTTTCTCCTTCAAATGAAAGACTATCAGGTTCATAGCTAAACCACCTCTACAAACTTTTGGAGAGACTCATTGAAAAATGGAGTATTGTATGTAAAGTAAAGCTCTTATTCATATGCAGGTTTGTGGTGAACTTAAAATGTCCTGTATATGCTAATCAATAAGAAATAACCAATGTTCATGCATTATAATATGCACTTAACATAATGCAGGTTAATCCTGAATGGGAGAAAGTAATAAATAAAATTATCTTCCATGATTTGTTTCATAAATTATATATCTGTTTTGAGCAAGTGATTTCGCTATTTGATTTATCTCAGAAAAGTTGAGAATGCTTAAAGCAATTATTTAAGCTCAGAAATGGTTCGAAAATACGTAACCTAAGATTCACAGCATGCAAACAAAGCAACAGAACTTGTTCTTGATTGCTAGATCATCAGTTCAGCTCTACATAGTGGATAAATATGGGGAGGGGGGGGGGGATGGTAGAAAAAATGCAGCTTGTACATGAATTGTCTTTTCCTCAGTAGTATTTTAAGCCAAATAGTGTGATGAAGTGTTACTTTACTTATAGTTGCTCTATTACTGTTACCGTCCAATATGACATGTTGGAGGATGTTAAAAAAAAACTTACTGTTAATTCTATCTCATACTTGACCTTTTCTGTCCCACTCAGGACGTTCCTACTGTATAACGTCTCATCGCATGCTTATGCAGTGCATTGATAGTCTAGTTCAAAAGGTTCAGAGTGGAGTTGTAATTAATTTTGAGAAGATTGGACCTGATCCTTTACCACTGGCAAATGAAGGTAATTTCATATTTATGTTTTCTAGAAAATTTGTTATGCTAAAGTTTATATACTTTTGTAAGACATTATGTGTTAATTTAATAGGACACCTATAAAAAGTATGCATTTTAAGTTAACTATGAGTGTATCATTACTTAATGATTAGGAGGAGTATTATTCTTAAACTTTATTCAGCTATTGGTGTTATGAAACTTGCCTGTAAACCAACTGTTTGCATGTTAATACATAATATATGAGAGTACTTGAATAGCTCTCGAGTGACGAGTCTATTGACTTGACTTGACTACTTTAGTTTTTTAGGGAAAATATAGCGCTCCTGTGAAGTTCCTCAATCTTGTCCTCTGTGTAGCAAGTCTTTTTACTTCATTCCATGTCTTCCCCTGTGCCGCTATCTCTCCTATGGTCCTTTTCCAGGTTTTCTTTGGTCTTCCTTTCCTCCTTATACCTTGAGTGTTCCAGTCATTAAGCACTTCTCTTTCTACTGCTCCAGTTGGCTTTCTTAGTGTGTGGCCTATTCATCTCCATTTTCTCTTCCTAATCCGGATGTCAATGTGTTATTGTTTCATATTTTGCCATAAAGCTTTAATTGATACTATTTCTGGCCATCTTATGTTTAGAATACGCCTCAAACATATATTGATAAAGTTTGTAATTGTTCATATTTGCTTTCGAAGTTTTCCATGTTTCACAACCATATAGGAGGGCGGATTTTATGTTGGTATTAAAAATCAGAATTTTAGTGTTTTTGGAGATTTATTTCTCCATAGTGGTACAATTGCATAAATGCGGCATTTGCTTTTTTAATTATCAGGCTAATATCATCTTTTCCTCTGTTTAATGTTAATATGCTTCCTAGATAGGTAAATTTAGTTACTTGTTCTATTTCGTTATTTGTTATGTATAGTCTCTTCTTTTAGTCCATTTATTCTCATTTCTTTAGTTTTATTTGTTGTGTTTAGGCCAGCCAACTTAGCTTCTTGTAATTTTGTTAATTTGTATTTCAGGTCTGTATCTCTGTGCTAATAAACAGATATCAGCAAAATTGAGGTCTTCCAATCTGCCGTTAAACCCCCATTGAATTCCTCTCTTTCTATTTCCAATTGTTTTTCTCACCACATTATCAAGGACAAGCAAGAATATAATTGGAGACAACATACAGTAAGGTAGTTTGGAATTCATTGCTTTGTTTCAAGATAATTGTTAGAGTGTTTATCAAATCTATACAACTTTGCTGTTGCCGGAAACCAGCCTGTTCTTTGCAAAGTCTTAAGTTCTAGTATATTTTTAGTCCTGATTAAGATTATCCTGGAAAGTGCTTTACTGGGGACACTCAGCAGAATAATGCCTCTCCAGTTGTCACATTTAGTAAGGTCTCCTTTTTTAGGAAATTTAATTATATTTCTTTCCAATCTGTTGGGAATTTCTCTTTTTCCCATATTTCGTTCAGTAGAGGGTGAAACATGTATTGTAATTTTGGTATCTAATTTTAGCATTTCAGGATATATGTTATCAGTCCCTGGCAACATGCTATTGTTTATTTCTTTTATTGCTCTCTCAATTTCGGCTCTTGTAGGAGGATGTAATTTTAATTCTTGTATCTTCACCTATTTTGCTATCTCTATTTGATTCTCGATTCTCATTCTAGTTTTCCTTTTCTCAATCTCTTCCTTTATTTAAAATCTCTGAAAAATGTTCTCTCCATCTTTCCAACTGTAGTTCTTGCGTTACAAGTAGTTCTCCCTGATTGTTTTTAATTGGTTTATTTCTCCTAAAGTCTTTTCTTGATAGCATTCTAATGATATCATATAGCCATTTTGTGTTGCATCTTTCTGCTTCTTCCCCTTTCTGGACCTGTTGATCTATCTGCTTCTTTTTATCTTTTTACTCCTTTTTTTACTTCTCTATCGACTTCTGTATACTGTGCTTGAACAGTTGCTTTTTGCTATTTAGTTTTGCTCTGGTTTAATTTTGCTTTAATATTCCTCTTTTCTTCAATTTTCTTCCATGTTTCTTCTGACATACAGTCCGTTTTCTCTTTGGTTTTGTATCCTAATACTTTTTTACTAGTTCCTAGGTATATGTCGTTGGTTCTATTCCAAGTTAGCTCGATATCTTCTTCAGGTTTAGGGACCTGTTGTAGAATTTCAAATCTGTTCAATTCTATTCTGAATTCTTCTAATTTTTTTTTTTTTTTTTTCTTTTTCTTCCCATTCTTGAGTTTCTGTACATCATATCTTTTGTTCGAATTGCATCTTTTTCTTTTAGTTTCTTAATTATGAACTGCAAGCCATGAGTAGATTATGATCGCTTGCAACATCTACTTTTCTTTTATTTCTAACATCTCTTGAAGATGTAAATCTTCGGTCTATTGTAATATGATCAGTTTGACTTATAATTTTATGATCTGGGGATACCCATGTTATTTTATGGCATTCTTTGTGTGGAAATACTGTTCCACCTATTATCAGTTCATGATTTGCACAAAGGTCAATTATACTAGATCCGCTCTAAGAAACACACTAACTGCGCAATACATGTATAGCATAAGTAGTTGATATGCAATAACTGCCCACTTTGTGTAAACTGATCATTTGATTATTTTCTGTTTCCAAATAACAGTAAAAAATGCAGTGCACTACAGTAAAATCATTAAACCTATTCATTAGTGCATTTTAAGGGTGATAGGTACCATAAAGAAACTATAGGATCTATTTTCTACTCTTTGTTTACCTCAGGTGTGCTTATTTCAAGAGTATAGTCTCTCCATTTTCATTTGTAATGCTTATGCCTTGGTTTCCAATAATGTGTTCCAGTTCATAATTTTCTTGCCCAATTTGGGCATTCATATCCTCCATTAATATATTAATATTTCTTTGTTTTATTTTCCTAAGAGTTTCATTTGAAGTTCGATAGAAGGCATCTTCCTTCACTGGTTCTGCTACCTCTGTTGGGGCATAACACTGAGTAATAGTTACATACTGTGAATATTAGTTCGTAAACTCACTGTCATCACTCTGAAATTGGGCTGTTTTTTGCTGTTTTGCTAATTAGTAGTCCAACTCCATTTCTATGTTGTACATCTTCTCCAACAATTTGAACAGAATTGGGATATATTCTTCACCACTCTGCCCTCTATGTGATCTGCTTGAGGAAATGGACCAAGACCACCTTCAAATATGCCTGGCCACTCCTAGCGCCCTATCCATCAGTGAAAAATATTGGAGAACAAGAGGATTAATGACTTCATTGTCAGAAATCCAGCATTAGCTAACAACATTATCTTCTCTTACTGGGCTTGAATTTAAAAAGGTGTTTCCGTTCTGGATAGTAATTTCTCAAATTCTTTCCATCTGACTTCACTTAATCCAAGTATCTCCATATTATATTCTATCATTTTCTTTCCAACCTGTTTTAACCTTCCACTCTCTCTCAGGGTACGGACATTCCAACATCCAAATTTCGTTATGCGTTTTGGGCTGAAAATTGTCATCAAAGGATCCATCAGGCTTAACTTCACATTTGTTTCTTTAATACCTTTATTTAAGTTGTGCAGGTGATTAACCTACAGCACTCGGCCTGGTAGTGGGACTGCAACTTAAGCTTCCAGGCACCCTCATTTTCTGTCAGGGCTTACTCCCTTAGCCTTTGTAGATCCCTTCACCCTACAAGGCAACACACATGTGATGAGTGTCAACTTTCTTTATTCTGTCTTCTTAGGCAATCCTGTCTAACACAATGCCTGCAGGTGCCCACGATATATTTTTCTGGCATCCTTCATGAGCAAAGTTTTACTCCGACGATTTCTAATATTAATTCAAATTTTAAGACAAAACTATTTCCTTCCGATCTTCCCAGTACACCTCATTAAGTAAGTTTTTGTACACCTAAAGCTGTATTCATTACTTCCCTAACAGTGGTTGTGATGTTGCCCACTCCTCCTTAGGCATGAGTTAAATGTGCCTGAGCACATAAAGTTAGAGAGCACTAGTCTTAGGTGTCCAGATGACTGTTAACAACACATGCTTTGTTTGCTCAATTAATATAAATTAAATGGTGTGTAACTTTTGCCAATTTCCAGTGTGATCTAGTTAATTTTGAATGGAATTTCTGGTTCATGTCGTACTCAGAGTATGCCCGTCTTAACAGGTAGTAAAGGAGATGAAGTTCTGTCAGAGAATGATGCAGAAGGTAAAGGAAATGGTGATAAGGATTGGGAAAAAGATACTAACTCAGCTGATGATGAAAACATTGGAAAAAATGGGGTAAGTAAAACCAAGAAACCGAAGTACAAGTATTGTTCAGAAAATAAAAATTAGATAGAATTGGTATTTAACTGCTTGAGCGATAGCCATTTAAACTCTGCACGGCCAGTAATGGATACCCAATACACAATTCAAGGCATTTAAATCGTTAAATGTATGTAAATATGCTTAGTACATAAACATTTGTATCTTTGGTATTTATTAAGTTATTTTAGTGAAACAAAAACTGGTTTAAAGCTCATTAAAGGCACTATACATCTATCGTATAAACAAAGAAAGATTATATTAACAAAACGTTTAAATATCACTATTTTTTCTCTCAAGCAAAAGTCATTCTGTATGTCGAACGCATCTAATTTGTGAGTCAGGCTTGTGTTACGTACATACAAATGTATATATGTATAGCTAGCTAAGCACAGTGTTCTCGGCTTCAAGGTTTTATCATTCTGTTTATTGCTACGACGCAATAATAGCTACTTGTGTGCGTGTGGTTAACATGCAAGCTGGAAAGAAATCAAACCACTCTGTCAGCGCTTCGAGTATTTACGCCTTAGAATAAATACACAGCTGAGATTTATGGTGTAGCCGTGTAGCTAAGGGGTTCACAATTTTTTGTTTTAGCTATCAGAAAAGCACAGTTCAAAATGTTATGTCTCAGTTCTAACCATAGCTTCAACTAGCAATGTAGCTAACACATTGGCTTGTTTAGGCAGTGTACAGGCTTCAGAAATTACCTCAAATAATGTGGAGGACGTTATGCTATATGACAGTGACTTTGATATTGACGGCGAATTTTCAGATTTTTAGGGGGCATGGAGCATATAGGTAGCAGTGAGGAAGAAAATGACTCTTCCTTCAGGTGTTCGTGAAGAAGCAACTTTGTGGGTAGTCAAAATGACTCCGAAACACCTAGACATATCTTCACGAGCACAGTGTCTGGTGTACAACCACAGGCTCAGCGGACTTCTGACAGCCAACCCATTGACATTTTCACAAAATTTTTTACTGCTGACTTAGTGTCTCTCATTGTTACAGAAACAAATGCATATGCGAGTAAGGTGAAGGAAGACCTGACTTCTAAAGGCAATTTAGAGTCTTAGAGTAGAATTCAGAACTGGACAGAAGTAACACTGAATGAGATTTACAGGCTAATTGGTCTTATTACGCTTGTGGGTGTTATTCGTAAACCAACTTTAGACATATACTGTTCTACAGATGACATGCTAGCTACTCCATTTTTTGGGAAATGCATGTCAAATAACAGGTTTACTTCCATTTTGTGGTTCCTTCATTTCACCAGCACAGAAACGTAAATGATAAGCTACACAAAATTAGGTCAGTTTTGGTCAGTATTTTCAAAATTCAAAGAAAATTACATGCCTGGTGATGTCACTCTTGACAAAAGTTTAATGCTTTGGAAGGGCCCCTTAGGTTGGAAGCAATACATCAAAACAAAGAGGGCCAGATTTGGCATAAAGAGTTTTGATCTTTGTGAAAGTAAAACAGGATATGAGATAGAACTGGAACTTAAAAATTCAATGCCACAACTGGGATTTGAACCACAGACCTTCCGCTTAAAAAATGCCGGGCGGACGCTCTATCTCTATCTCTTAAACTTTGCCCACACACGGCTTGTGTGTTTAAAAACTCCAACAGTAAGTTTGTTGGCATAAATAAATAATAAAACAGGATATCTTTACAATAGCTGCATTTACACTGGTCAAAGATCTTATAATACCGGAGACAAAGATTTGGGGTTATCTGGCTCCAGAGTAATGTACCTGATGGAACCTATACTTGACTAGGGTAGGACTGTATATTTAGATAATTGGTGCAGCTCCCCTAAATTATACATGGCCTTATACAAAGGAAAACAAATGCAATTGGAACAGTACGTTCAAATAGTATTGGTTTGCTGAAGAATGTGAATACAAAGGCTCTCAGGAGAGGAGAAATGTAGGTGCATCAGCTTCCACCCTTGACCTAAATTACTTGGCAAGATAGGAGGGTGGCTACAGCATTGTCTAATTGCAGCCCTAAGATTTTGATGATTGACACTGGAAAAATAAGTGCCCACACCAAAATGTAAATTTTCAAGCCTGATATTATCCAGGAATACAATATGCATATGGGTGGTGTCGATCTAGTGGATCAGGTATTGCGATCATATTCCTCTTTATGAAAAACAGTTAAATGGTATAAAAATATATTTTTACACCAGCTGGATATCACCATGTACAATTGTTTAGTAATTTGGAGAACTCTAAACCCACACAAGACGATGACCTACCTGGACTTCCGCATATCAATAGCTCGTAGCCTAATTGAGCGCTATAACATTCAAAGGCCTCTTCATACAAGGGATAAGAAATCTACAACCCCTGCACCCCTCAGACTTGAAGGAAAACACTTTCCTAAAAGGATACCACCGACAGCAAAAAAAGTTGCGTCCATTTCGAAGATGTCTGGTGCGCTGCAAAAAAGTAGTTCGTAAAGAAACTAACATGATATGCCTTGAATGTGGAGATATGTCCTTATGTG
Organism: Tenodera sinensis; assembly: GCA_030765045.1. Taxonomy (NCBI): domain Eukaryota; kingdom Metazoa; phylum Arthropoda; class Insecta; order Mantodea; family Mantidae; genus Tenodera; species Tenodera sinensis. Next base: position 81,950,773 of record CM060967.1, read on the forward strand.
TCTATCCATGTTTTGAGATGTACCATTCAAAAAGGAACCTTTGAAGGTAAGACTTCATTTATTCTAGAATTTATTTAAATTTATTATCAAAGACAAAAATTAAAATAATTGGGGTTAAATAAGCATTAAATGCATGCATAGGATGTCATATGATGTCCATATCGATTCTCCTGCATTTTAAAATTGACATCATATGACGTCCATATCTCTAAAGAGGTTAAATGCTTTATTTCTTTAACCTGTGGATTCTAACATTTCTTAGGAAACTGATGCAAAAGGATGTATATATCAAAACTTTGAAAGACATCTGAAATGCATTAAACCTGAATTTAGTATTGCTACCATACAGTGGCTACATTTGGATTGGAAAATTTAGTAAGCACATGAAATTACATAAGTTGATTTCCACTTCTCTTAAAAAAGCAAACTGCCACAGATTTATTTCATGTCAATGTGTGATATACAAAAGTATTTCCATGTCTGGCCATAACACAATAGTGATCCATAAAAGCCACATTCAACAGTCTATTTTTAAGTAGGGGAAGTATTGTATTCCACCCAAAAATTCGATGTCGAGATTTCACCTGAAATACATGTTTTGAGGCCCCCTGAATCCAAAAAAGCATTTTTAGAAAAAGGTCCGTGCGTGTGTCTGTGTGTCAGTCTGTGGACAGCATAACCCAAAAATGAAAAGTCGGTTAAAAACCAAAGTTGGTATTTAAGTTTAATATCTTTCAAGGATGCGACACGAAGATTTTGAAGAAAATAGCCCCACCCTAAACTACCCTTTACATGGAAATTTTTTCAAAAAGTTTTATTTTCTTAAAAATGGCTCTAACGATTTTGATTAAAATGTCATATGTTTGAGATACTTTTATGACAAATGAAATGTATATCTTGAATTTTCTGGCTATAGCCCCTGTAGTCGTATTTACTCTGGACGACTTTTGCATAACTGGTAAACGTTAGAGATACACCAAATCATACTATACAAAAAATGTAGATCTTGCTAAAATACACAATTTATGTCTAAGTAAATTTTCTTGTAGGGTGAACCATTTCGGAGATATTCCTTGTTATGTGTGTGAGTTTCGCAAAACTTGGAACTTTCGTGAAGTGGATCATCGTTCATTGTTTTATATATTAAGTGTGTAAAGACAACGGAATCTCAGAGCTTTAAAAGATTTGATTATCGCACAAAGCCTACTGTATTCTAACATTCCCCTTGCACCTACAAGGAAATAAGCAATAAGATAAGTTGTACAAATGTTTATCTTAAGTAACACAAAGAAGATTGTAGGAATAAGAGTGTGTAAGAATGGTTAGTACAAGAGTAGAGAAAGTCATGTGAGTGCACCACATCAGATTTTTTACCATAGTGTTTCAAAGTAAGGGATGAAGATCCTAAAATGTTCGGATAATTGAAGCATTCCAACAGGAACTTTAAATGTGACATGACTGATCCGTAATTTTAAAACTCGTAATGCAAAGTGTAGTTTAAATCTATGATTGGAAATTTAAACAATGGAATGTTGACTTAATGCCATATGATGAATGTGATAGTGAGTCCAATGAAATCAGCTATATACAGAGTTGACCCTCTATGTAGTGTTGGCACTGCAACCCTACCACCAGACAATTGCACTACTTACTAAGTTATTTAATTTCTCTGATTATTGAGAATTTCTAGTTCTTTTATAGGACTATTTGAACATCTTGAGAGTTATAAAAATTGAATCGGTATTGAAACACTTAACTTCACTTACATGTAAATATTTATTTTGACCGGTTTCTAGAGCTTAAATTGCTCCCATCATCAGAATTGTCCAATTGAATCTTGTGGATGTCTGATGTGTGGCTGAGTTGACATCTAGCGATGGACTGTTGAACTTCCATAATGGATTTAGTGGTGATAAAATTCGTTAATTGGAGTTCTTTTTTTATGAATCTTCTCCCCGTTATCCAATTCTGTATTGTGTTTTGTAGCTTTTAAAAGTGCTATGTTCAGCATGATGTGATTTGATGTCCAGAAATGGCTTGCATTAAACTCTCCCAACAAAAAAGCAAATGACAAAAAATACAAATTTCACAAAATCTTCAAAAAATACAGCATCAACTTGGCTCCACAAAATAATTTCAGCATAGAGAAATTACTATGCAACAAGTCAAAAGACCGAATATCACAGAACAAAAAAGCAGGAATCTATAAAATTGGTTGCACAGATTGCGACCAAATTTACATAGGAGAAAAACTAAGAGAAATTTAGAAACCAGACTGAAAGACCACATGAGATACATCAAATACAAACAGGTGAATAAATCTGCAATTGCAAACCAACATACTTCATTTACATGTAACAATGAAAAATAATTTATAATATTTATTAGTTTCACAAAGCTATTAAGATTACAAGCCCAATGTCAATGCTAACATTCTACTTTGAACTCCCTAAAAACATTTTCAAAAATAACTCAAGATTTGCATGTTTGAATAATTTAGTAAGAGTGATATGAATCATACCTTTATGACAGTACCAAAAATATTTATACGGTAAAACAGTGCTTGCAAAAAATGAAATTTAATGCTTTATATTTACCAACATAATGAAAACAGAGGGTAATTTAAAAAAAAAGTACATGTGTATCATTTTTTGCCTCTCAGAGTATGCAAAACCAATATAAATTAAATCAGACAGAAAGTCAAATTTTCCTGAAATTTGTGCAATTTGATATGGAATGACTCACTAGTAGGAATCTTGGGCTGGATGGAGTACTGTTTTGCACTGTAGCTACATCATTTCACTGCATCATACAGCTCAAGGTATGTTGTTGTTGTTTTCTAGTACCTTGCATCTGGCAATGAAGCCATTAGCATTCGTGATTTCCAATACTTTTGAACTGTAGTTTCTTCTGATCTTAATGCTCCACAGGTCTTCAAGTGGTCTTCGTTCATTTCTGCTGGTTCGTTGGATGAACAGTCTTATTAACTTTTTGGAGTTGTGTTAACATTTTGTAGCATTCTCTAATTTTTGTTGACTTCTTTGTAGTGGTGCAGTTTTTATCGAAGCGTTGTTTCACGTTTGAGCGATGAGGCTCTTATTTCTCTTAGGGCGTGGTAACGGATGGAATGAAAAATCACACAATGTTTCTTCACCACAATGTATTATTTTATTAACACTTTTTCTCTATTTTACATTTAAAAAAATCCTCTTAGCACCGTTTTAAATTATTTAAGTCTTTTCACTTTTTCAAAAAGTGCAACAAAAGCTTCATGAAAGTCTAGTAAACGTTCTACAATGTTCACACGCTACCAAAATACGTCCTATCATCTTGGACACGTAGACGCTAGTAAAAAAAAAAAGTTCAGCGTCATCTCATGTGATACTACCTTTCTCGTATACATCCGCGTATGCGTCCATCAAATAGTTCCTTCTTGTTAGGGAAGTGATCCCTAACCATTCTCCCTTCGCTTTTATTATGGAACACATATAATTCTAATATTTATACATATATATTAAAATTAAATGTGGAAATATTTGACGTCTTTAAACAAACTTAGTTGTTCGTAACAATGAACATTATTAACACGTTTTCGTCATTTAACCATCTCATACCAACATCAAAAACAAATTACACTCTTAACAAATATTCACATAAACGATTTTCTTTTGGGGCCTTCTAATATTCTGTCTCACATGCCCCTTGTTTTGTTTTTCAAGTTGTCACCTATATTTACAATCTTGAAACACAATACAATACTTCTCCCTATTCCTCTGATACAATCACTTTGTACAATACTTTTTTCTTTACAGTCTTCTTTGCTGTATGTTTTTGTCTCTTGTTTTGGTATGACACAGCATGTCTTTATATATTTCACATATTCAGTTACTACACAATACATATTCAGTTATTATACAACACATATTCAGTTATTATACAACACATATTCAGTTATTATACAACACATATTCAGTTATACATTTGACATTGACACAAATATAATTCAAGTGTATCATGGTTTATTGTGTGGCTTTTGACTTATGTTCCTTGTTATGAGGAGAGAAAAACAGGATACAAATCTTGAGCTAATGATTATGATCATATTTATGGCAATATTTTATTCAGTTCTTTGCCTTCTTTGTCTTGTAAGCTTATTATGTATAGGCAGGTCGTTGAGTCAATTCTTAAACTCTGATGTTACTATTAGTACCATTGTAATTGGGTTCTTATTCACTATTGTTTAGTTCGACATTTCTTCAAGCTTAGCATTGGCTATATCCATCTTAATTCATGGGCATTGCTTTTCTGACTATGGTTTTCCTTACTTCACTAATTGTCACCTCTTTATCCCTTATCTCTATAAGAAAAAACTTCTATACTTACAATTATTCTGCAATTGTATTATTTTTCTTCTCAATTCACCCTCGACACCTTGTGTCATAAATATTTTATCTTTGTCATCACAATTGATTCCTTTTTATTGTTTTGTCCCTGACATCCTTATGTCAAAAACACATTATTTTCTGTCGCTATTCACTTCTTTAATGACAATCAGTGTTCTCATCTGTCTTTTGACAATGCTCTTGGTGGTCAATTTAGCCAATGACTATGTTGATTTTCTTTCTTGCTGTATTTTCCAATCTGAACATAATCTTCTATAAGTAATCCATTAAAAATTATTATTTTCCATCATCTCTACTATTCCTGCCTTACATGTTTGTTGGCAAAGACTATTTGGTCCTTTCTTTGTATGGTTTCAATTTGTTTTTATGGTATCTTCCTACCAACTTGCCATTTGTATTCTGTAGCTCATACGTATGGTCACCCAGCTGTTTTGTTATAACCAGTGGTCCAGTGTACAGTAGTTCCATCTTCTCTTTGTGTGGCCATCATGGTGTCGATGTCAATTGTCAGTTGTCAATTGCTTAGATTTGTGTTGGTCAACTCGATTGGGACGAACTTACTTGTTGTAATTTCCCTGAGTGTTGGTGGTGGTTGTTGTTTCTGTATTCTGTGCAGCATCTGCCCTATTTGGCACATTTTCCTCCTGTTCCTGTTGTCTTATGTTGCCGGTGTTCCATTGGTTCCTGCCCCTTTGGTGTGAACCCCTATTGTATGGCAGTCTTCGGTTGTTCAAGTATTCCCTACAGAATTGTATGTGGTTCACTTGATGGGTGCGGTCTCCTGGTCTCCCATGATCATATGTATATGTTTGGTGTCTCGATTCACCCCTTGGTATTGTGTCGTGGTACCGCGGTCTCGTGTTCTCCATCTTTTTGCCATGATTGTGTGGTTGTGGGAAATGGTGTGCCCCTCTCCCTCTGTCATGGGTGCTCCTAGTATTTCTATCTTCTCCCTCATTCTGGTTGTTTGTAGTTGCGCTCCTGTTTAAGATAGGTGAGTTTGGGTGACCGTTCCTATGTCTATGCTCATTAGGCCGACCATTTTTTGTTTCGAAGGCTGTCAGTAATTCTATCATTTCTGCAAAATCTACTGGCCTTGCAACAATTAACCCTGTTCTCACTGTGTCTGGGAAATGTCTTGTTATGCTGGTAATTAACTCTGCTTCCGACAGGTTAGGGTCTAATAGCTTCCCTTTGTTGGCTACTTTCATAAAATAATCGACTAGCGATATCCCTTTGGTTGGATCATATCTACCTGTCGCTAGCTCTACCCTAGTTTGGTTTTGCTTAGCTGGGCCCCAATACCTTGATAGGAATAAATTTCTGAATGAGCTATACGATTCATGACCAGCTAGTGTTAACCTAAGCCATTCTAATGCCTTGTTTTTTAAGCTCTTCTTAACTATCATCATCCTAAGCTCATTTGATATCCTTTTCACTTTAAAATACTCTTCCATCTCTTTAACAAAGAGTTTTGGATCGTCTCCCTTCTCCTCGTCAAATGTAGGTGGTGTGATTTCATGTAGTATGCTGTTGGTGTAGCATGTGTTGTGTGTTGTGTCATTGATTGTGAACCTCTTTCTCTGTATGGTGAGTCAACATTTTGTACATTATTCAAATAACTCTCATCTTGTACATTACTTACATCTAAATCATCTTGGCTTTGTAGTGCATTCACAACATCATTTACATTAGCCAAACTTTCTTTTCCTTTTTTCATTTCTTCACAAATTGATTTTAAATCATTCTTTATTTCTAAGAGACTTTGCTTCATATCATTCATAGCATGTTGTTGCGAATATACCACATCAGCCATAGTCTTAATTTTAGGAATGACAATTTGTTCTATAGTTTCATTAATAATGCCTTTCTTTACTACCTCAATCTCTTTTCTTAATTCCTCAGTTATTACCGCTTTTACATTTGTAATCTTACAGTCTACACTTGTATTACATTCTGTTATTTCATCTCTACATCTAGCAATTTCTTCTTCTAATACAATCTTATTTTCTCTCATTTCCGATTCTATTTTTCCCATCCTATCTCCTATGATTTCTATCCTAGCTTCTAAGGCTTCCTTTGTCTCACTTAGGTTTTTATGTACTAATTTTAAATTAGTTTCCATTACTTTTATATTTTCTTTACACTCCTGTCTTCCTAATTCTATTTTCTGTTCTAAGTTCTGTCTTCCTAATTCTATTTTTCTGTTCTAAGTCCTTTCTCTCTTCCTCCACTTTCTGACCTATATCTTTTTTATTTTGTTCTAAATCCTGTCTTATCTCTTTTTTATTATTTTCTAAGTCCTGTCTCACTGCTTCTATTTTCTGACTCAATTCTACGTTATTTTGTTCCATTTTCTGACCTAAACTTTGTTCTATGTCCTGCTTTAATTCTACCTTATTTTGTTCCATTCTCTGACCTAATCTTTGTTCTAGTCTTTCAAACATGATCATTAATAACCTTTGGTCTTTTCCTATTGCTACCCGTTCCACACTTTCTGGTTCTGTCTGATAGCTAGGCCTATCTGCCCCTTCCCCTACTCCTGTTACTAGATCTCTCTCTTTTTGCGACATTTTAGTTTCTTTATTCAGTTCACTTTGGCTTAAAAGTCCTACTATTTTGCCGCTTCGCAGTAACATAAAAATAAACCGGATGTAAAAATAAAAATTTTTGGTCCTACTTTTTTCTCGTAGATTTATCCAGTTGCGTGCATCTCCTGGGCGGTTGGCTTCGCTAGACGATCTCTGGTGTTTTCTCGCGTTGATTATCTGTTCATCGGTGTTCTGATGTAGTAGATTTCAAACGATGGTCTAATGGCGTCTTCTTTCTTTTTGGCGCGAAGATATGGCGTCACTTGGTATTTCGCGTAAGTTCATTTCCGTTGATTTCTATTCCACCCAAAATTCGTGCCCCACGTTGGGCAAGCCATTTGGTGCAGTTTTTATCGAAGCGTTGTTTCATGTTTGAGTGATGAGGCTCTTATTTCTCTTAGGGCGTGGTAACGGATGGAATGAAAAATCACACGATGTTTCTTCACCACAATGTATTAATTTATTAACACTTTTTCTCTATTTTACATTTAAATAAATCCTCTTAGCACCGTTTTAAATTATTTAAGTCTTTTCACTTTTTCAAAAAGTGGAACAAAAGCTTGATGAAAGTCTGGTAAGCGTTCTACAATGTTCACACGCTACCAATATACGTCCTATCGTCTTGGACATGTAGACGCTAGTAAAAAAAGTTCAGCGTCATCTCACGTGATACTACCTTTCTGGTATACATCCGCATATGCGTCCATCAAATAGATTCTCCCTTTGCTTTTATTATGGAGCACATATAATTCTAATATTTATACATATATATTAAAATTAAATATGGAAATATTTATGACGTCTTTAAACAAACTTAGTTGTTCGTAATGATGAACATTATTAACAAGTTTTCGTCATTTAACCATCTCATACCAACATCAAAAAACAAATTACACTCTTAACAAATATTCACATAAACGATTTTCTTTTGGGGCCTTCTAATATTCTGTCTCAGTAGTATTCAAGATGCTCTCGGGCTACGAGCCATGTGTAGTGATGAAAAGACATCGACGTTTCGGGAATGTACATCTCTCCCATCTTCAGGATGAATGACTAGCAAGAGTGAAGGGACCAGTACTGTCAGCCAGTACGTACCGAGTAGAAAACACCCAGTCTAGTGTGGAGGTGGTTCACCGTTCCGTTGGAATCTGTGTTTTCTGAGTCGGTCGATTTCCAATTTTAAGGCTGGTTTCCAAGATGGGCTAAACTGCAATCCAGCGTCCCGGTTCAGTGTACTCTTCTCGGAGGAGATGGCCAGAGCCTCCTTAACCCTCCGTTCCCATAAACCGCTACATTTTGCCACAATGGTCGTTTCTTTGAAGTTAGCTCTGTGGTCTTTTTCAAAGCAGTGCTCCGCCAGCCCTGACTTTTCAGGCTGCATTAATCGTATGGACCGTTCGTGCTCCTTGACTCTGGTGGAAATGGTCCTGCCGGTTTGCCCTATGTACGGCGTCCCGCATTCACAGGGGATACGGTATACCCCTGGTACATTAAGGAGCAGTTTGTCCTTAACCGGCCTCACTAGGTGTTGGATCTTCAAAGGCGGCTTGTGGATGGTTCTGATGTTGTGTTTAGCGAGAATTCTATTGATTCTGCCGGAAAGATTGCCAGTGTATGGGATGCAGGCAGTGGCGGTCGGCTGGTCTGGTGTTTGCTGAGTTTGTGGTTTTCCTCTCTTGGCCTTGGAGATAGAGGTTTCAATATCCTCTACAGAGTAGCCGTTTTGGTGGAATGTGTGCCTCAGGTGCTGCAGCTCTTGTTTTAGGTGGCTGGGATCGGAGATTGACAGAGCTCTGTGGAACAGAGTGTTGAGAACTCCGACCCGTTGTGACTTATGATGGAAACTGCGAGCATTCAAATAGAGGTCAGTATGTGTTGGTTTGCGGTATACTGCATGCCCCAGAGTACCGTTGTTGTTTCTGGAGACCAGGATGTCCAAAAATGGCAGATTTCCGTCCTTCTCAACTTCCATGGTGAACTGAATTTGGGGTCGGAGGCTGTTGAGGTGTGTGAGAAAGCTCGGCAAAGTTTCTCGTTAATGTGGCCATATAACGAATGTGTCGTCAACATACCGGTAGAAATGAGATGGCTTAAGTGGGGCTGTGGCCAGTATTTCGTGTTCCAGGTGTTCCATGTAGAAATTTGCTATTACTGGTGACAACGGAGAGCCCATTGCCACACCGTCTACCTGTTCATAGAATCTGCCACCAAACAGGAAGAAAGTGGACGTTAGAGGGGAATTCCTCGTGGAAGAATAAAAAATTTCGAACCCTGTTGAAACCCCCAGTTAGAAGAACTGAAAAAGCAAAGGGATATAGGTAGAAATACAGCTGAACAAACAAAAACATATCGGATACACAAATGGTGAAAGAAATCTGCCGCACTAAAAAACGAAATTAATACAGGTAAAAAGAATCACTTTAATAATTTCGTAGAAAAAATGGATTATAGGACAGATGGTAACAAAGCCCATAAGTTCATAAAAAATGTGAAGGACAGGAAAGAAAACAATAGCACACCTATCATACACAACAATAAAATATTAGTAAATGGTTCAGCCATAGCCGAAACATTCAATAAATATTATGCTAATTCACATAAAGTAACAAGAAATAATGAAAAGAAACGTAAGCAATTTAAGAAAGATTTGGAACAAGAAAGAGAATGTGATCCTAACTCTCAATACAGTATCTTTTTTTTTAAATTTGAATATGCAAGAACTGAACATTGCAATTAATAATTTAAAAAAGAAAAAGTCTCTTGGACCAGATCACATATATCCAGAGTTCATAAAAAACCTTGGAAAAACAGCAAAACAACATACTAAAAATCTACAATCTATCCTGGAAAACCACTATATCTGTCGAATGGCAAAAAGCAATAATTGTCCCACTCTTGAAGAAAGATAAAACAGCATCAGAAATAAAAAATTATAGACCAAGGTCTGATCTGTACCCCTGATCTGTACCAAGACTTCTTGAGGGTTCACGCAGGTATAAAAAGGGAATGATCACTGTGTAAGCAAAGTGGTGTAGAGGTTTAGTTGCTGTCTAGTGTTCATTCATCATGGTCTGTCTGCACAAGGCTAGAAGATGAGTCCAGTGTTTGATGCATCAGTGATTGGAAAAGAAGTTAAAGACAATTGTGTTCACCATGTGAATGAGAAGCAAAAAAGAGAAGAGGTTGATTTACGCACTTAATTGAAGTGTTATGTCCTTGGAAAACTGAAGTGTAATAGGTTCTAATGGGATCATTGTACTGGTTGCTGGCCTTTTGTGTTGCTCATTTTGCTTTACCCAGGGGGGATGTGTAGTTTATCTATGGATGCTAGCAACCTTACCCACCATCGTTCATTTGCACTCATCCAACTTCTATATAGGGTGGAAGGTACTGCTTCGGCCAGAATAATACAGCAAATAGATGCAGGTGTAAGAAACATAAAATGCCAAGTTTCATTTCGGTAGGCTTAACCCTTCCCGGGCGAAATGTGCATATATTCATGACGCATGGTTACGTGTCAGCTTCGCACAAATTCTTTTTATACATTCGCGTAAGCTATCGTAGCTGGCCGTTACTTCACGTAAATGGTCAACATGTCATTAGATGAATGTAAGTGTGCATCTGTGCTTAGGTTTGTGTTTTGTTAGTCGCTACAGAATAATACATCCTGAGCGGGTAATTTTCTGTGTTGTGTTTCATTATTTTGCTCGTTTTGTTTTGATTTGGAGCATGGCGCGTAAGAGACTGTATGGGGAGGTTGAAATAAGGTCTTGTATAGAATCTGTGCTCAATGAAACAGATGAAAGTGACTTTAGTGCGTGGGAAAGTGATGAAAACGAAAGTCCTGCAAGTGCGTGCAACAGTGACCTATGTAGCAGCAGTAGCAGTAGTGACGAGTCTGAGTGCACGGTGACAGCTGGTTCGATATGGACTTTCGTGACGGATCACGATGTGGGACCGCCAAAGGACATTCCCACTTATAATGTGAACAAATAACCAGTGCTCCCTTCCACCTTTGATGCTGAAACTCCACCGGTGGAATATTTTTATTTATTTTTCGATGACAAAGTTCTGGAAAGAATTCGTGCTAAAACTTGCACTCATGGGGATCGAAGAAAAGTGCAACATATTCCACCACAAAAAAGATCCCGTTTTTCTGCTTGGTCCCATCCTTCAATAGCAGACATAAAAGCATTTTTGGGGGTCATTATCAATATGGGGTTGCATCCAAAGCCTGATATAAAAAGCTACTTTTCTAAGCTTTGGATAGAAAAAATGCCATTCTTTGGTGACGTGTTTTCCAGGGATGACTTCTTGCTCCTGTTCTGGAATTTGTACTTCAGTGACGAAGATCCCCATCAAACCTGTGCTTGACAAGATCAACTCCAAATGCCAGTTGCACTACTCACCTGATAAGCATATATCTGTGGATGAAAGTACCATATGCTTCAAGGGTAGGGGTATCTTTCAAAGTTTACAACCCCATGAAGCCTGTGAAGTTTAGATTGAAGGTGTATGTGTTATCTGAGAGCATAAATAGTTACATATACTCCTTCAAGCCTTATTTGGGTAAGGAGGAAAATTCACAAGAACTGGCTCTGCTAGCGCAGGTGGTCAAGAACCTTTGTGCTACTTTGATAAAGGACAAGACCCCACCACCTACCGGATATCATATTTATACTGATAGGTATTACACATCACCACAGCTGGCAGATGAACTCCTGAAGATGGAAATGGTGAAATAATGTCTTTCCGTCAGGCACCTTCTGAACTTCATATGTTGCATGGTTTTTTTTTCCATTTTGTTTCTGGACCATGTTGTACAAAATGTACGAATTTACAATTGATACCTCCAGAAGCCAGAAAAACATTTTCCTGTACCATTTCACTGTTCTCCTCATAAACTGATATGAGGAGGTGAAATGGTCGCTTCTGTCAACTCCTCCCATATGTTTTGTGTAATCTACTACACACACTGGCTTCAAGGTGGGAGGCTGATTTGGAAACTTTGACTGAACTGGTATCATATCAGCTTTGCTTCCTTTGCGGAAAGTGGAGAGCATAACCACAGTTCTTTTATCTTTCCAAGTGATTGTCATCTTTTCTTGCTGACGGAAAGACATTATTTCACCATCTGTCAGCAAGAAAAGATGACAATCACTTGGAAAGATAAAAGAACTGTGGTTATGCTCTCCACTTTCCGCAAAGGAAGCAAAGCTGATATGATACCAGTTCAGTCAAAGTTTCCAAATCAGCCTCCCACCTTGAAGCCAGTGTGTGTAGTAGATTACACAAAACATATGGGAGGAGTTGACAGAAGCGACCATTTCACCTCCTCATATCAGTTTATGAGGAGAACAGTGAAATGGTACAGGAAAATGTTTTTCTGGCTTCTGGAGGTATCAATTGTAAATTCGTACATTTTGTACAACATGGTCCAGAAACAAAATGGAAAAAAAAACCATGCAACATATGAAGTTCAGAAGGTGCCTGGCAGAAGCCCTGGTTTATGAGAGAATGCTGTCACAAGGAAAAGTGTGCTCTCCTGGGCGAGGAAGACCATCATTTGGACCTCCAGAGCAAAGACTGAGCGGACTTTTCCATTCTATGAATAGAAAAGAAAAGGGGTCCAAAGGAAGATGTGTTGTGTGTCTTGCGAAAGGTGTTAGGAAAGAAACTATATATTTTTGTGAAACATGTGATCTGAAACCCTATTTACATCCTGATAGCTGCTTTGGAGCATACCATACACAAAAAGACTTCAGTGTCACCTAATAAGATGTCTAGGAACTGATGATGCACTCTGCCCTGTAGATATGGCATAGTTTGTTGTTTTGGTACATATGCCACTTTTCATTTAAATAAGTGTAGCCTCAAAAGAAAATACCTCTAATAAAAAGTAATGTTATAACTTAATGAACATTGATGTGCTTGGTTATACGTTTTCAACGATTTAGTACACAAAATAGTATCATATGTGCCTTATTTTGAATAATATTCATCTTTTAAAATACTTGAGAAAACTAGGAAAATAAGCCCAGGAAGGGTTAATAGTTCTGTAAAAATGTAAGTTTTTCGGTAGTGTAAATGGCAACGCTGTGCTGTGTTTGCACATGATGGCGACCTGTTTTGAACCCAAGCAGCGTGTGCTTCTAGGTCAGTAGTGCTTGAGATGTAAACAAAACACCTGCCTGGCAGCCAACACTGCTTCAATTGTAAACAAAACACACGACACAAGCACAAGCATGAAGACGTCAACAAAACACTGGCCCAGTGCATTTACGTAACAGTGAAGCAGTCTAATCTCGGGCGAATTGGCAAGAATCGATATGTCATGCCTGAAAAGTGTGAATATAACTGAAATTATGCATTCGTTCAAGTAATAACGAACATGGTTAAGACAGCAGAAGAGTGAATAAATCAAAACCTCGAAATTTTTGGTTGAACAATGCTGACATAAAGAGATACAGATTATCCTAATAGTGGACATGCTTCTTTGTCTTGTTATTGTGATGATTATTATTATCATCATCGTCGTCGTCATCATCATCATTATTATTATCATAATTATTATCCATCACGAGCTAAAACAATAGTAATTGCCTTTAATACACAAACAAAAGTCTTCCTCTTCATTTTTCTAAAACAATTGTGCTCTTCTGTAGATTATTGGGCTGAAATAAAACTAATGATCTCGTCATAAATTACAGCGGTGGTCACGAAGGCTCCGAAATAAGCAGACAAGCAAAATGAAATTGATATCTAGAAGTAAACATGACAGTGATACTATCCTTAAAGGAAGTATGCGTAATATGAAATTTTCTCTAGACATATGACAAACCAAATCCTTGTCTAATACGGGACTGAAGCACAGTTAATGTACTCCATAACATAATGTTACCTTTACAAGTACTATTTAACATAGAACACAAGTACCAGCCAGTATTTTGATATAAATTTCATAATCATGTCTAAATGCATTTATAAGCACTTTACAAGAAGAAATACTGAAAATGTATGTCATTTATGTCAATCATGTGTTTATTTAGGTTTTATTATTACTTAATTAAAGTGCTTAGTATTGAGTCGCATTTCAGTTCACAAGAGACATTATATTTTTGTTGTTCTTGTTGTGTTTTTAAGAGGAAAAACAGATGGAAAGTTGAATGTAAAGAGTGACTTGCATCGTTAGATAAGAGGTGACAGGAATGGAGACATCTGCCTTTATTAACGTGATCTCAATGTTATGTTTTTTTTTATTTTATCTGTTTATTTTTTATTCTTAAGAGGAATTTCCCCACTAACCTCTTGAGCGATGGTCATTTAAAACGTCCGCGAGCCGAGAACTACCCAATATCCAGCGCAGGGCATTTAAAGTGCTTCGTATATACACAGCTGTATTTTGTGTAAATATTAAGTTATTTTAATGAAACAACTGGTATAAAACTCGCTAAATGCAGTATACATGTACGTCATCAGCAAAGTTGAGTTGCATTTACAAGACGAAATGGCACTATTTTGTTTCACTGTGGTGAAAAGTTAACTTTGCTCTGTCAAATGCATCTAATATAAGTTCTCTGAAAGAAACAGTAGTCCACCCATTGTATGTGTGGCTTATGCGTCAGCAAAATAGAGCATAGTATATGCGTGGTCTGTGGGTCATCTGAATACAGCAATATTGCAACTTTTCCTCACGTGTGTTTCGTAACATAGTAGACTCCGTTTCTTTCTTTGTTGAAATACATATATATACTTTCCTGCTTGTAGCTGAAGTGAGAAGTGTTATAAAAAGGTATTTTTGCACCAACTGGATATAACCATATACAATTTTTTGGTAATTTGGAGAGCTCTAAACCCACACAGGACAATGGCCTACCTGGACTTCTGACTATCAATAGCTCGCAGCCTAATTGAACAATACCATGTTGGGGGTTGAAAATCAAGAACCCCTACACCCCTCAAACTTCGAGGAAAACATTATCCTAAAAGGATACCACCAACAGCAAAGAAGTCCCGCCCATCTCGAAAGTGTTTCGTGTGCCGCAAGAAGGGAATTCGCGAATGTGGAGATGTACTTTGTGTGTTTATTCCTGTTTTGAGGCATATTACTGCACAAAGAACATATAAAGGTAAGCCAGTAAAGTATATAGACTTTACTTAAATATTTCATAAAGGGAAAATTAAAATAAGTTGAGTTAGATAAGGGATAAATAAGGGTTAAATGCGCAAATGCACAGGACGTGTTAACATGCCCATCACGTCCATATCGCTGAAGAGGTTAAATTATTAGTAGCACCATGTCTACGTAATCTCTTGATGTGAACGAATCCATGATAGGAAAGTGAATTCTTTTGTGTTGCAGACAACTACTTTACCCCTCCCTACTCCTTCCCTTAACCTTTACACTGATTGGCTTCGGCTGAACCTGCCACCCCCATCCACCAATGATGCATGACGTTCGCTAACATCAGGTGTCATGCCGAAAAGGTGCAAATGTTACTGAAATGATGCATTCGTTCATGATGTAATAATGAAGATTCACTTTTCCATAGTTCTTAAAACAGAAAAATGAAACAGTCAAAATCACGTATTTGAGGGTTAAAACAATGCTGACAAAGGGATACAGATTTTTCTAATAATGGATCTTTTATTATTATTATTATTATTATTATTATTATTATTATTATTATTATTATTATTATTATTATTATTATTATTATTATTATTATTATTGTTATTGTTGTTGTTGTTATTATTATTATTATTATTATTATTATTATTATTATTATTATTATTATTATTATTATTATTATTATTATTATTATTATTGTTATTATTGTTGTTGCTATTATCACTCAAGAACTAAAACAATTGTGCTCTTCTGTTTGTTGAAATAAAACATGATCTTGTCATAAATACCAGCTGTGGTTTCGAAAGCGCTTAAATATGAAGAAAAGCAAAATGAAATTGTTCTCTGTAAGTAAACTGGTGTGACAGTAATAGTACTTTAAAAGAAGGTGTACATAATATGAAGTTTCTCTAAACATATGACAAACCAATTTCGTATCTAATACAGGACTGAAGTACAGTTAATGTACTCTAAAAGATATTCTACGTTTACAAGTACTGTTTAACAAAGAACACAAGCACCAGTCAGCATTTTGAAATAAATTCCATAACCCTGTCTAAATACATTATAAGCACTTTACAACAAGAAATACTGAAAATATGTCATGTATGCCGATTGTGTGGTGTTTATTTAGGATTTATTATTACTTAATGAAAGCTCTTAATTTTGAATCGTATTTCAGTTCACAATAGGCAATATTATTTTTATGTTGTTTTTCTTTGTTTTTTTGTTTTTTGAAAGAAGAGCTGGAGATAAAAGAGTGGCTTATTTCGCTAGATAAGGGATGACGGGAATGGGAACATCTGCCTTTACGTGATCTGAATGTTATGTTTTTATTGTATTTTGTCTATCTTTGTATCTCTTTATTTATTTTTTATTGTTAAGGGGAGTTTTCCCCTTAAATTAGTAGCACCATGTCTAAGTACTCCCTTGATATGAAGGGATTCATGATCACACAGCAAATTCTTTCGTATTGCAGACAATTGTAGTTTACCACTTCCGTTTCCTTCCACCCCCCTTCACACCAAATGCCACGCGATATGTGATAACCCCCCTTCACTCGCAAGCAACCGGACACGTGACAACTGCCTTTTGGGTGGCCCACAACATTGACATATTTTGCGTAGAAATTAAGCTTTGCATGACACTTTGACATTAAATAGTGGCTAAATTCATTTGAATTAAGATTAAAAGGCATTGCAGCCTTGTTCACACAATGTTTGTGCAACAGTTCATGAAACCATTTATATCCATTCGTCAAGAAGCTAGATGGCTCCAAATGTTTAACACAATTCTTTTTTTTTTTTTTTTCGGCAAAACAGTTCTTTATTAACAAAAATTGTATTAGACTTACTTGCTACACTCATCATGTAGAATCCCTGGTTAGCATGTGGCCGAAGCAGTACCTTCCACCTTTTATAGACAAAGATCATATGAAAAGGCAGTTATACTAGTTAATTCAAAAGCAGTAATACAAGCAATCTCCTCTAGGCGAAAACCAAAATCAAGCACAGTACAAGAAATAAGGAAGCTATTAACCCAAATTTGCAAATTCAAACATTGCAATACAATGGATTCTAGCTCATGTAGGAATCCAAGGCAATTAAATAGCAAAAAAAAAAAAAGGAAAAACTCTTATCAAAAATAAATAAAATTCTGGATGCCTAAGAAATTAAAACACTTCTAAATAGAAAGGCTCTGCAAGACTACGAAACTATAATCCAGAACAACATAAAAGACAAACAATAGGCTAAAATATAAAGAGCAGGGCCTACCAATAGACATTTACCACAGAAAGAAACAGTGGCATTATTCAGACTCAAGATAGGGCATGACTGTCTTGCAGCACACCTGTGCAAAACAAACATCTTCACATCTGAGGAGTGTACACTTCGTCGACAGCCAGGGACCAGAATGAATGCTGATCACCTGCTCAACTGCAGGAAACTTGATCCCATACAGCAAGAAGTAGCCAACTGGGCCAAATTGTACTGGAGAGCAAGATTGCAAATGAACCAGAAGTTTTGGGAAGGAAGGCCATTAGAAGAACATATGTTCTAATGGAAACTTACATTAGGATTGCATAAAATGCGAAATCCAGGAAGGATGGTCCCAGGATCTACTGTATTTATATGTGCATCATTGACAAATAAAGCAGGAAATCAATTACTGCACTTGTTAGCTCTTAGCTTCATAAAGTGCAAATTATCTCTCATATGACATGGTTTGTGGCAAATGTAAGATAAGTTGTTCAAAGATATCATGTTTATCCTATTTTTACTATATTTTAACCTTTTTCGTAATCATATCTACAGTTTTTCCAGATTGCCAATTCACTCCCCTACTTCTGAAACATGGATGTGCAATAGAAGAGGTGCTCACATGCATAACAGGAGAGGTGGGGATTAGTGTATCGCTTACTCACACCGAGATAACTTCACAATAATTGTTTATAATATGTAAACATACTCCACTTGTGTATGTGACTGCCTGAGTTCTGACATCACTCGCTTGTCCTCCACCACTCCAGTCACTTCTCCTTAATTTCTCCTCTTGCGCATCCCAGGTGTCACCTTGCTGGACAAACTGTACTGTTTACTTTTGAACTTAATTTTAAGTATGATACTCAGGAGATAATTTACAGCTTTGTGTAGTACGATTCAGATAATCATATGTGGTTCATTATCTTAAATAAGTTTGCTTCCTTTTTAGGCAAGAAATAGTACTGGTGTTCCAGGTGGTCATGCAGTAAATTCCCTTTCAGCTAGCAATACTGCATGGCATTCATGTCGCAGACTGATATATGTTCCACGCTCAGCACAAAAGGGTTTCGCTGTGGGATTTTGGCCAATACCAGAGTCCTTTTGGCCAGATCTCAGTTCATCAGCATTGGTAAGTACATTTGTCAGTTCTTTAAAACTAAAAACATCATGAAACTTTAAATAATTCAAGCTGTTTCATAATTCTCAGAAATGTATTATATGACAGAAGTTATGTGATATTAGCCACATTTTCCCATGTGTGTATTTATCAGCTCCAAACAAATTCACTTTTCCAATAGTACATATCCTCTATAACCTCATTTCAATATATCTGCAAATCAAGAGAGCTCAAATGCTATTTATCTCTTTACATCTTAACATGCCTGCCATCTTACCAGTCTACTCTGGGTGGCTCATTTCACTTGGCACTGGCCTAATGACCATGGCTTCAAACTTGGCCCTGACCAGCGGTTTTTAAGTGTGCTTAAAAGCAACAGCCCTATATCCTGCAGGGGACATTCTGGCACATTGGCAGTTCTCATATGATTCGGGTAATTGACAGCATTTTTAACAAACAAAATCATTTATCTTGCCAGCCATGTCATGCTGGCATGACCTTTCTGGTCCAAGTGCAATGAGACAAACTAGGCAATTGATGACTTTACAATCTCATAGTTATTAATCTATAACAGCTTACGCCTAGCAGCAGACTGAAAATCATAAATCAAATTATGCGCTTTGAGTCGACAGAACACACTGTACTTCACGTGCTTTAACTTTTCTTTTCAACCCCTTTTTGCCTTCACTTTAAGGCATCAAGAATTTTCTGAGTGAAGGTGAAATGCATTGATAAGAAAAATTAAGGTATGTGAAATACAGTGTTCTATTACTCAAGTTGTTTTATTTGATTATTACATTACTTCACATTGTCAATTCCAATTTATTGTTCACATAGAAAATCATGTGTATGAGGGTGTTAGATAAGGAAAAGTGGCCATGATTTCATTTGTTGTGGCTTAAAACATGACACTAAAACTAAACCTGGCGCGACAGCACATGAAGGGCCAAGGCCTACCACCCAGCTGCTGTGTCCCCCACCTCTGCCCACCACAGGCGTTATTAGTGGGGTGCAGTACTGGAAGGTGGGATGTGGTCAGCGCCCTGAGCCCTCCCAGCCAGTTATGCGGTCTTCTCGACCTGGGGCCGCTATTTCTCCATCAAGTAGCTCAATTGGTTCCCCTGGGACCTAACGAAGCTGAGTGCACCCCGTGCCAGACCTCCCAGAGGGGATAAAATCCCCATGCTGGTACTGGGGTTCAAACCCGGGTCCTCCGTGCCAGAGGCAAGTGCGCTACCAACTGTGCTATGGATGCAGTCAAAACATGACACTACTTTATACTCATTTTGTCTTTTGAGTTTCTCGTTTACAGGTAGTACTTTGATTTGCAATATGCTGGAGTAACAGTGTTTATTACATCCCTGTAGTCCATAAGTTTTGTTTATCGACAAGAGTGATTCAAAAAATAACCAGGAACTATTTTTTGGTAAGCATTTATTTCACTTACAGATACAAACTGTCATTTTTCAACATAACTACCCTCCTTTTCGATACACTTTCCATACTATTCAGCAATTTGTTTATTCAGTTGTGCCTGCAACCAAAAGTGTAACGCTTTTTTAACCTCATCACTTTCAAATCATCGTCCTCTGAGAGCGTCCTTCAGGAGTTCAGACGCATGATAATCCGAGGGAGCAAGGTTAGGACTGTATGGGGGATGTTGTAAAACCTGAAATTTCAGTCTCTGTATGACAGCAAGAGTTCCAGTGGTGGTGTGGAGGCACATGGTGTTGTACAGAATAAGAGCACCCCTGTGACGTCTCCGTATTGCTGGCTTTAACTCATTCTCCTACATGGTGCTGTATCGGGCACTGTTCACTGTTTCACCACTTTGCTGATAGTATTCCAAAATCGGCTCATTCATATCCCAGAAGAGGGTGAATAGGACCTTTCCGGCAGAGGGCTGAGACTTGAATTTCTTGTTGATTGGAGAAGATGTGTGTCACCATTCTGAAGATTCTTTTGCTTTCTGGTTCATAGCGATGCACCCATGTTATATCTGCTGTGACGATGTGTGTCAGGAAGTTGTGTCTTTCAGCATTATATCACGCCAGAAATGATGTGGCAACCTGAACATGCATCATCTGGTGTTCATCAGTGAGCATCTTAAGCACCCATCATGCACACAAAAAACAGTACTTGAGAATTTCGCTGATAATGGTATGAGTGGATCTGACACTGATACTTAGTTCCCTGGCTAAAGCTTCTATAGAAATACACTGATCTTCAAGAATCATG
Organism: Tenodera sinensis; assembly: GCA_030765045.1. NCBI lineage: Eukaryota > Metazoa > Arthropoda > Insecta > Mantodea > Mantidae > Tenodera > Tenodera sinensis. Next base: position 81,971,514 of record CM060967.1, read on the forward strand.
GCATGAGGGTGTCCCGCTTTTCGTCAGTAACAGACACGAGCGTTTAAGGGCTGCTACCCACTTGTACACTCTTCTTTCACTAATGTAGCTATCTTAATACCTTTCCAAAATCCTTCTGGCGGCGCCGTGGCCGAGCGGTTAGCGCGCTCGCCTACCACCTAGGCGGCCCGGGTTCGATCCCAGGGACCTGCATGTGGTATTCATGGTGGACGAAGCGGCGCTGGGGCGGGTTTTCTCCGGGTGCTCCAGTTTCCCTCGACATTTCATTCCACCGGTGCTCCATATTCATTCCATGTGTCATCAGTGTCACCGCCTGCGGTGCCGTAGCAGTAAAAGCAGGCGTTAAACACAACAACAACAACCAACATCCTTCTGTGGATTTGTCGAGGTTTTGCACCCTCCAACCACAAAATTTGTATTACTGCTTATTGTTTTTCTATGGTGTACATAGCTAGGGACGTAGCCATTTTGTTTCAACTGTCTTTGCTATTCAGCATGTCATTTCATCTGTCGGCATATATCAGAACTTTCTCAAAAGCATGCATCTTCATTTCCCGGGATTTTCAAATGCTTGATGTGTTAATTGCATTTGATAGTTTCTGCTTCGCAGTTGTATAACAAGCTTGAACATACCTCTGTGGTAGCCAAGACCTGACAGTTATTAACAAGTGTGGGTAGGGAATGTAGTACAATATATGAAATTAGCACCTGTAGTAAAGCATAAGGAATTTCAATAGTTAAAACTGCAAACATTAGATGTACATAAACAAAAAACTGAAACTTTACAGTGTAAATTGAATCAATTTCTCCTGAGATGAGATCAAAATATAAATTATTATACCAGCCTTTTTAATATATTCCTATTTTTCTTGCACTGGATTGATGTTTTTCTCTTCTACAGTATTATTCACATAGTAAGAAGCACATAGATTCTTAAAATAAGAACAAATTAGAAACTAAAAACTTCACTTATCTTAGTATGTTGATATCCTTTTTCTGACCCAGGGGTTTCAAGCTATATCCAGCTCATTCTCAAAGTCATATAAACAAAATCGTTGCCAAGCTACAATCTTTTATTTTTGTGAAAAACAATTATTCATATTCAATTTTTTATTTACCAATCTCTGAAAACAAAAATTTAAAAATACAATCCATAGAGGGCAATTCAAAGTTCATGACATGGTTCCTGTTTTTTAAAATAAAAATTTTTTCCCAAACCATTAAATCTATCGGATTACTTAACTGTTTTAATAATTTAACCTCTGAATTAATTTCATGATTAAATGACCAAAAATGATCTGCCACAGCTGATTTATCAGTTTGTTTATATTTAATATTTCTAAAATGTTCTTTTATTCTGGTTTCTAGATGACGTTTAGTTTTACCAATATAAACTTTATCACAATCTAAACAGCTAAATTGATAAATGCCAGATTTTTTATAATTTGGTATTTATCAATTTAGCTGTTTAGATTGTGATAAAGTTTATATTGGTAAAACTAAACGTCATCTAGAAACCAGAATAAAAGAACATTTTAGAAATATTAAATATAAACAAACTGATAAATCAGCTGTGGCAGATCATTTTTGGTCATTTAATCATGAAATTAATTCAGAGGTTAAATTATTAAAACAGTTAAGTAATCCGATAGATTTAATGGTTTGGGAAAAAATTTTTATTTTAAAAAACAGGAACCATGTCATGAACTTTGAATTGCCCTCTATGGATTGTATTTTTAAATTTTTGTTTTCAGAGATTGGTAAATAAAAAATTGAATATGAATAATTGTTTTTCACAAAAATAAAAGATTGTAGCTTGGCAACGATTTTGTTTATATGACTTTGAGAATGAGCTGGATATAGCTTGAAACCCCTGGGTCAGAAAAAGGATATCAACATACTAAGATAAGTGAAGTTTTTAGTTTCTAATTTGTTCTTATTTTAGAATCTTGTTGCTTCACTGTTAATAGCTTCAATTTTTACTTAATTTAACATAGATTCTTTCCTCTCCATTTGAGTCATAAGTAGGGACATGCAAAATGTGTGTTTATAATTTGGTTAAAAGCTGTGTTTTTAATGCAATTTTACTGACTGTCGAATTAAAGAATGAAACCAAAGGCAGACCATTATTAATATATTTCACATATATTCTTGTTGTTAGCTAATGCTGGATTTCTGACAATGAAGTCATTAATCCTCTTGCTCTCCAATATTTTTCACTGATGGATGGGGTGCTAGAAGTGGCCGGGCATATTTGAAGGTGGTCTCGGTCCGTTTCCTCTTGCAGATCACATAGAGGACAGAGTGGTGAAGAATATATCCCACTATATGTAGGGATGTTCCAGAGCAACGCTTAACACAACATATAATATATATATAAAACCATTGTTTACTTACTGCAGCGAAGTTCTTGTAACAGCAAACACAAAAAAAATTCAAATCTTTCAAAACCAAAGAGATTAATTACAGGTGCTATCAAAACCACACCAATAGCAGCTATGGAAATTCTAACCAACCAATATCCCATTGAATATGAAATAGAAAAAGCGGCTCTTATTCAACACGAAAAGTTGATCAGACTCCCATTCAATACATGGCACAAGAGAAATTTTACACATACACTAAAGACTCAGGAGAGCTTTCTTTCCAAAATTAAAGACATCAAGAAGGATGTACACCTTCCTAATTCAAAGGAAAACTTCATATCTAAAGTCAATCCAACACATACATTAGACATCACATATTATTTACACCTGACAGAAGAAGTTAAAAAAAGTGATACTCCAACTAGTGTTCTAAAATTATTGGCATTAGAGACAATCCATACTAGATTTCCAGAACATGAGTGGCTCCATATTTATACTGATGGATCATTGATATCATACCAAGATGGAGCAGGTGCTGGAGTCACATGTCACCTCTTTTCCTATTACAAATCCTTAAGTTATGGAACTACAAACTTTGATGGAGAAATTGAAGCAATTTGAATGGCCCTACAAAATCTTTTGTACAGAATTTCACATTTTCAGCAAGCAGTTATTCTCTCAGATTCCAGGGCAGCAATTATAGCAATTACTTCCAAGTTGTCACCAAAAAACCAAACTATTATAGAATGTTGGAAGATGCTTAGCCATCTAACAGCACTTCAAAAACACCTAGTCTTCCAATGGATACCGGCTCACTGTTGACTGAGTGGTAATGAGAAAGCTGATTTTCTTGCAAAAAAGGGTACCAGCGGTGTACAAAAATCTATAGTTAATTTACCATTTTATGCAGCTAAAAGATTAGTCAACTCTGAATTCAAAAAAATTATTGCAAAATATTACTATGAAAAATCAAAGAATAAAAGATGGGAACTACCAAACATTCAAACAGTGATTCCTGAGTATCCTTGAAAAACAGCAGTTGCAACCTTCAGGTTGATTACAGGACATGATTGTCTGGCAAAACATTTAAACAGAATTGGGATATATTCTTCACCACTCTGTCCTCTATGTGATCTGCAAGAGGAAATGGACCGAGACCACCTTCAAATATGCCCAGCCACTTCTAGTGCCCCATCCATCAGTGAAAAATATTGGAGAGCAAGAGGATTAATGACTTCATTGTCAGAAATCCAGCATTAGCTAACAACATATCCCAATTCTGTTTAAATGTTTTGCCAGACAATCATGTCCTGTAATCAACCTGAAGGTTGCAACTGCCATTTTTCGACGATACTCAGTAATTACTGTTTGAATGTTTGGTAGTACTCATCTTTTATTCTTTGATTTTTCATAGTAATGTTGTGCAATCATTTTTTTGAATTCAGAGTTGACTAATCTTTTAGCTGCATAAAATGGTAGAGTAACTATAGATTTCTGCACATTGCCGGTACCCTTTTTAGCAAGAAAATCAGCTTTATTACCACTTGGTCCACAGTGAGCTGGTATCCATTGGAAGACTAGGTGTTTTTGAAGTGCGGTTAGATGGATAAGGATTTTCCAACATTCTATAATTGTTTGGTTTTTTGGTGACAACTTGGAAGTAATTGCTATAATTGCCGCCCTGGAATCTGAGAGAATAACTGCTTGATGAAAATGTGAAATTCTATACAAAAGATTTTGTAGAGTCATTCAAATTGCCTCAATTTCTCCATCAAAGTTTGTAGTTCCATAACTTAAAGATTTGTAATAGGAAAAGAGGTGACACGTGACTCCAGCCCCTGCTCCATCTCAGTTTGATATCAATGATCCATCAGTATAAATGTGGAGCCATTTGTGTTCTGGAAATCTAGTATGGATTGTCTCTAATGCCAATAATTTTAGAACACTAATTGGAGTATCATTTTTCTTAACTTCTTCTATAAGGTGTAAATAATATGTGATGTCTAATGTTTGTGTCGGATTGACTTTAGATATGAAGTTTTCCTTTGAATTAGGAAGGTATACATTCTTCTTGATGTCTTGAATTTTGGAAAGAAAGCTCTCCTGAGTCTTTAGTGTATGTGTAAAATTTCTCTTGTGCCATGTATTGAATGGGAGTCTGATCAGCTTTTCGTGTTGAATAAGAGCCGCTTTTTCTATTTCATATTCAATGGGGTATTGGTTGGTTAGTATTTCCATAGCTGCTATTGGTGTGGTTTTGATAGCACCTGTAATTAATCTCAGACTTTGGTTTTGAAAGATTTGAATTTTATTTTGTGTTTTTCAGCTACAAGAACTTCGCTGCAATAAGTAAATAATGGCTTTATACCAGGGGCGTCTCAAAAGTAAGTTGCACTATTTTTTTATATCCGCGCGGTAGGCGGGAAAAGTCTGAAAGTCCCAGGGAATATAGGTATGGGTATAGTAGCAACACTGTAAAATTCCTAGGTACCTAAGTTTATTGCTTGGACACTAAAACGGCAGTAACAATGGAGACTCCACTCGTTCCTACCGCCGATTGCGAAGTTCGCGCTGTAATCCACTTTTTGATGGGAAAAAATAAATGTGCGACTGAAATTCATTGCATGTTGTGCAGTGTTTATGGAAAAGACAAATGGTTTCTCTTTGGCGCCAATCGTTCACTGAAGGGAGAACAACATTACACGATGAGCAGCAAAGTGGCCGACTCTCCACTTCCCGTGCTCCAGATATTGTTGACGAGGTACGAGCAGTCGTGAACACCGATCGGCCCCTTACACTTGATGCAGTTTTGTTTGAACTTCTCCTTATATTGAAATAAGCCATGCATCACTTCACAGGATTATTTCTAAGGATCTGTGTCTATCGAAAGTGTGTGCAAGATGGGTTCCTCGCGTGCTTTCAGAACAACACAAGGAGCAGAGAGTTGGCGCTGCATTGCAATTTTTTGAGGATGAGGGAGAAGGCTTATTCAACAGAATAGTGACCGGGGACGAAACATGGATCCATCACTGGACACCCGAATCCAAAAGACAGAGTATGGTGTGGAAACAAAAGCATGAACCAACACCAAAGAAGGCAAAAGTTGTTGCATCCGCTGGCAAGGTCATGGCAACGATATTCTGGGATTCGAAGGGAGTACTGTTAATTGATTACCTGCCCCGTGGGACCACGATGACAGCTGCTCGCTATTGTGAGGTGCTGAGAAAACTCAGAAGAGCCATACGAAATAAAAGGAGGGGAAAGTTGAGCAAAACAGTTTTTGTGTTCCATGATAACGCTCGCCCGCACGCTGCTCGTGAAACTCAAGCCCTGTTTGAGCAGTTTCGATGGAATGTTTTCGGTCATCCACCTTATTCACCTGACCTTGCACCAAGTGATTACCATATTTTTCCGGAACTGCAACATCTTGGTGGAAGGTGCTTCGTAAATGACGAGGAACTGAAACAAGAAGTGGAAAGATGGCTATCCAGTTTGGCGGGAGAGTGGTGTGACATTGGGTTAAAAAAACTGTTACCACGGTATCAAAAATGTATTGAGGTTCAAGAAAATTATGTGGAAAAATAGTTACTGAATGCAGCTTTCAAAATATACCCTTTTTAAAATATTTTAACGTTTAGTTATTTTTTAAAAAAATAGTGCAACTTACTTTTGAGACGCCCCTCGTATATACATTGTATGTTGTGTTAAGAGTTGCTCTGGAACATCCCCACTTCATTCCTGTTAGACGTTTTAACCTCTTGAGGTATATCGACGTGAAATCACATCCATTTAAAATGGCGGATGAGCGATATGGGCGTCCTGTGCATTTAAGCATTTAACCCTTATTTATCCCTTATCCAACTCAACTTATTATAATTTTTCCTTTATGAAACATTTTAGTAAGGTATACTTTATTGGCTTATTCATGTATGTGGCTTTCATGTAACTGTTTTCTTAACGGGCACCAGTTTTACAATGTGATTATTATTAAATCTTCCCTTAAATAAATTTAACAAGGCAGTAATTCTTTCAGATTCTAAAGCTGCAATTCAGGGAATATGTTCAAATACTACAAAGAAGTCAACAAAAATTAGAGAATGCTACAAAATGTTAACACAACTCAAAAAAGTTAATAAGACTGTTCATCTCCAATGGATTCCAGCACACTGTGGAGTCATGGGGAACGAAGCTGCAGACTCACTTGCAAAGAAAGGCACAACAATAAAACAAAAGTCTAAATTCAATTTCTCATATTCCTCAATAAAACGCTTGATCATTAAAAATTTTTCTCATTCATACCTACAAGAAATAGAAACAAATGCCAAAGATAAAAAATGGATTACACTACTTTCCAATCCAGATATAATCCCCCAGAGACCAAGGAAAACAGCTGTTGCAGCCTTCCGACTATTGACAAATCATGACTGCCTAGCAAGTCATCTCTACAGAATAGGTATCTCAGCCTCACCAATATGTGTCCTGTGTAACGATCCAGCAGAAATGAATGAAGAACACTTGAAGACCTGTGAAGCATTAAGATCAGAAGAAACTACAGTTCAAAAGTATTGGAGAGCACGAATGCTAATGGCTTCATTGCCAGATGCAAGGCACTAGAAAACAACAACAACTTTATTGGCTTACCTTAATATGTTCGTTCTGCAGTGATTTACCTCAAAACAGGGATAAACACACAAGGGTACGTACATCTCCACATTCGCGAATTCCCTTCTTGCGGCACACGAAACACTTTCGAAATGGGCGGGACTTCTTTGCTGTTGGTGGTATCCTTTTAGGATAATGTTTTCCTTGAAGTCTGAGGGGTGCAGGGGTTTTGGATTTTCAACCCCCAACGTGGTATTGTTCAATTAGGCTGCGAGTTATTTATAGTCGCTAGTCAAGGTCGGTCATTGTCCTGTGTGGGTTTAGAGAGCTGTCCAAATCCCCAAACAATTGTATATGGTTATATCCAGTTGGTGCAAAAACACCTTTTTATACCACTTCTCCCTTCAGCTACAAGCAGGAAAGAATATGTATGTATTTCAACAAAGAAAGACACGGGCTCTACTCAGTTACGAAACTCGCGTAAGCAAAAGTTGTAATGTTGATCTATTCTGATGACTCAAGAGACCACGCATGCAGTAGCGCTTTATTACACAGTATGCTGACACATTAGCCACACATACAATGGGTGTTTCTTTACTGAATCTTTCCGAGAACTTATATTAGATGCGTTCGACAGAGCAAAGTTGACTTTTCACCACAGTGAAACAAAATTGTGCCATTTCAACGTTTTGTAAATACAACTCAACTTTGCTGATGACGTACATTTATACTGCAAATAACGAGTTTTATACCAGTTTTTGTTTCATTAAAATAACTTAATATTTACACAAAATACAGCTGTGTATATACGAAGCGCATTTAACAATTTAAATGCTAGCAGTTCTCGGCTCGTGGATGTTTAAATGGCCATCGCTCAAGAGGTTAACAGTGAAAGGCGCCTCTCTGCTCTTTGTATTACATTTTCTATTTGTTTGGTCCATGTAAGTTTGTTATCAAATGTAACTCCTAAATACTTTGCTTCCTTTGTTTCTGGTAATTGTACATATATTCTTGTTAATAAACATAAATACAAATGCCAGTTACATATTGGTGCATTGCATCAAAATTAGACAGGAAAATCGCAAAAATAAAACATAACATTTATATAAATGTTAAAGTGCTAAATACCAACAAAGCCAGTGGATATTACTCTAGGTTATTCAACTTTTAAAGGAAAAAATAGCCATTGTAGACAAATTGCCTTCTTTCAAGTTTGTTCTTTTGGTGGTCAGTACATTGTTATAGCATTAGAGACAATCCATACTAGATTTCCGGAATATGAATGGCTCCATATTTATACTGATGAATCACTGATATCAAACCGAGATGGAGCAGGGGCTGGAGTCACTTGTCACCTCTTTCTATTACAGATCTTTAAGTTATGGAACTACAAACTTTGATGGAGAAATTGAAGCAATTCAAATGGCCCTACAAAATCTTTTGTATAGAATTTCACATTTTCATCAATTCCAGGGGCAGCAATTATAGCAATTGCTTCCAAGTTGTCACCAAAAAACCAAACAATTATAGAATGTTGGAAAATCTTTACCCATCTAACAGCACTTCAAAAGCACCTAGTCTTCCAATGGATACTAGCTCACTCTGGTCTGTGTGGTAACTACAAAGCTGATTTTCTTGCAAAAAAGGGTACCAGCAGTGTACAGAAATCTATAGTTAATCTACCATTTTATGCAGCTAAAGGATTAGTCAACTCTGAATTCAAAAAAAATTATTGCAAAATATTACTATGAAAAATCAAAGAATAAAAGATGGGAACTACCAAACATTCAAACAGTAAATCCTGAGTGTCCTCGAAAGATGGCATTTGCAACCTTCATGTTGATTATGGGACATGATTGTCTGGCAAAATATTTAAACAGAATTGGGATATATTCTTCACCACTCTGTCCTCTATGTGATCTGCAAGAGGAAATGGACCAAGACCACCTTCAAATATGCCCGGCTACTTCTAGCTTCCCATCCATTAGTGAAAAATATTGGAGAGCAAGAGGATTGACTTCATTGTCAGAAATCTAGCATAGTTAACAACACATAGTTATAGCAGGAAAGAAACCTTTCAGAGTCTTTGTTCAAACATGGTCTCCATATTGCATTTAGACACTTTTCTGCATACACAGGTTGTGATAGATTCACCACACAAAGGGCATCCACTATATATGTAGACTCTGTGACATCTGCTTAAAAAGGATTTCTTTTAGCTCACCGAAACCTGAAACTAAATCCTGAGTCCCCACACCCTGCAGTTCAGGAATATTTTCAATTTTTTTAAGTACACTAGGATTCATGTCTGTAACAGCTATTATTCACAGGTCCAAAATGCCAAGCCCTCAAATACAGATCTGCTGAGATCTGATGCCATTAAGAGTTAAAGTTTACTGAAGCTTGAGATGCCATTTTTGTAGTTGCCAATTTAACACTAGCTGACGTAGTAGCAGTCATTTTATTCAATAATTTCATTGTACCATAAAAAAAAATCCCTGTCTTATATTTGCAAAGCTTTTGTTTAATCGTTAAAGCTCACATTACACACTTAAGAGTCTGTCACCACATTCTTCAAATTTTTATAGCTCACATTACACACTTTAAGACTTCTAAGAATGGCCTGAATGCAGTGTGTGGCATTTGCACTGTCCAAAAAATGAACACCAGCTACAAAAAGTTCAGGTCTGAAAGATGTAAAAATCCTGAACAGTACAACAAATACACGTCTCCCTATTTTATCGGTGGTTTTATCACAGAAAACATTGATATCTTTCCCCTCCAATTTTCCTTTCACATCTTGTAGCTGTGAATGTGCCAAGCCCCCTACATATTTTTCACGAAGAGTTCAGGCATGTGGTATATATCCTGCCCCATAGAAAAGAATGAAAGAGGATTAGGAATAAAATATGTTAAGAGTTTAGGGTCAAGGAGTTAAATATACTTTTCTAGGATATGGGGATACTTTACCCACTGGAGCGTTTTTGGATTTAGATTTTTCATGTTCAAAACCTTATAACATTTGAGAGGTAGAACTGGAACTTAAAAATTCAATACCACAGCTGGGATTTGAACCACATTGTTTTTCTGAATAAGGTTTCTTCCACTAGACCTCTATTGAAACACCAGTAAGCCACAGATATTTCACTGAGCAAGCAACGAGAGTGCAGACGCATGCAGAGAACGCTCCCGTGAGTAAGAGGAAAAAGGATATGAAGGACATGGCCGGCAAAGATATTATAGACGAAGTGAGGCCAGAGCTGGGGAAAATAGGAAGAATACTAGTAATGAAGAAGAGTACAGAGGGTAACAAAAGAAAAGTAGGTGATAAAGAAGAGGAAATGCTTAAAAACATAGAAATGATAAAAGAAGAATTATAAAGCATCAAAGGAAAAATGGGAGTAAATATAACTGATGTTTGTCAGAATAGGGGCAACAACAGGTTTTGATCCAAAGCAAGAGGTGAAGGAAATTCTGGAGAGGAAGCTACAGATGACCATTAGTAACTATGAAATATGAGAGGCATTTAGATTCGGAAGAAGAAATGGAAGAAGATACATTCTAGGAAAATTTACAATACATTTACAACTTACAACATACTGAAACAGGCAAAAATACTGAAAGAAACATCTTTATCAACAAAGACTTGTCATATGACCAAAGACAGCGATTGAAGAAATTAATAGAACAGAGAAGGCAAGCTAAAAGTGAGGGAATGCAGGCGCACATCCAAGGTTTAAAGTTACGGATAGATGGACATATTATAGAAGATAAGAATAAACTAATGGACACTGTAGCAGATATTCATGAAGAGGCAAGACAGGAAACACAGAAAATCAACAAGTCAGCTGTATTGTATTTCGAAGAATTGTTGAGCTGGAGAAGGCATATGACCTCAAGGGCAGATGCAAGAGAGAAAAAAGAGGGGAAATTAGCAAGTGCCAAGGTGACAGAGAAGAACAAGGAGGAGAAAGAAGATATGATTGGTTACAGCAATTCGACTGAGAAGAAAGATGGTGGCGAGGAACAAACAGACAGCAAAGGTGTAAGTTCAAAGATGACTGGAAATAAACCAAATAAATAAGATGTGGGGTATGACCAGGTTAAATGGGAAGACAGAGAAACAGGTTTTACATATGTGGGTAGATTGTAATGGGAAAAGAGCGACCAGAAAAGGCCAGCACGTATTTGGAATGATATTAACTCAAATAAGTTGATATCAGAGAGTGAACATGTGTTAATATAAAGGATGCCAAAAAAGAGAGAGAGGAGAATGGTGATCCGTGCCATGTGACACGGAAGAGTAAGTGATTTAAGTGAAATGTGTTCAGGGTAGGTAGGAAGGAGGGAAGGAAAAGTCTAGGGATAATATCAAGTAGGAATTATACGTTAAAGTTAAGCGAGGAAAAGAAGTGGAAGTGAAAGAGGTAAGAAAGTGAATCTCTGGGGTTTAGGAAATTATTAGTAAATGATCATGAAACACAAGAAAAAGAGGAGGGGATGGGGAAATAAATTTTAGATTGAAATGGTAATTTAAAATAGTTGTGAGCATAGGGAAATGGAAAGTGTAAGAAAATTTGGTGAAGATAAGTGAATGAAAAGACGAAAGACAAAAAGGCAGGTTTGAGCAAGGTTAATTAATTGTAGTTGAATAATAAACAGCACACGTCAAATGTAGAGAACCTCAGAGGGCTGTGCAGTGACAGAAGGGCCAGGGAGCCCAAGTTCATGGACAGCCCAAGATGTATATGTTTTAGTATTCAATAAATTCAAATTCATAAGTAAAATTAAACACGAGCCTTGTCACCATAGTATTATAGAAGAATAACATTATTCTTATTTATTATTCACATTATTTCAAATTTTAAACAAAAAGCTGCATTTAAATGGATGCTAAAGTCATGCGCTAAAATATTGCACAATAATTTCATAAATGTTGGCAGTACAAATAGTTGATCAACTTGTTGAGTTCACGCTCAGAGACATGTGAAAACTTAAAAACACTTCAAAGGGAAAAGTATGGCTACCTGTACTGTACGTTCTATGTATTTGCCCATCCATTTCCTAATGTTGGGATAATCCACCTTTTCTAAAGGTATATTTGCCTTGTGGAATGCCTCTGTCGCATCCTTAGCCAATTCTTGAGAAACATCTTTCTTGTTTTTGGCACCCAGGAATGATGTTGCTCTCAATGCCTGTCGTACTGCAGAAGTCTTGTTGGAAGCATTTTTGTGTTTGTAGGTTGTCTATATGTTTTATACAGCTATCTTTTCTTTCCCATGATGTAGTCACATTGCAATATTTACAGAGTATAGTATCATCACTTACATGGAGTCCATCTTCTCTAAATTCACTTGTGCGACTTTTGGCATTAACTTTCTGCATATTTATGGTCACCTTTTAGGTTATGTATTGTAGCACTACACTACAAGGTTTACTAAGACAAAAAAAATAGCATATTTAATATTTTGTTTATAGAATCTGGCAATACTTATCTTTTTTTTTTAAATTTATTTATTATTTAAAGTCGCTTCAACATAAAAGTCATATCGCGACTAAACATTGAGGAAAAAAGGAGGAAACAAATCATGAAGTTTACATTGAACTTAAACATTAACTTTGCATGCTTTGATGAACTTGATGATTTTCTTGTGATATTGTTGATCACCCAAAGCTAGCTGAAGGTTCTCAGGAACTCCATACTGAAGTTGCTGGTGAGTGTATCTTGGGCAAACAGTGAGCAGATGCTGAACGGTAAGAGTAGAATCACACAGAGTACATTTAGGAGGAAGTTCACGGGACAGAATGTAGGAATGAGTAAGCGCAGTGTGGCCAATGCATAATCGGGTTATTAGTACCTGGTCTCGCCGGGTTAGTGTTCTAATTGTTGTGGACAGGTTAGGTATTGGACAGATATCATGCAGTTTGCTGTTGTATGTAGTTGTCCAATCTATCTTCCATCAGTGTAGGATAGTTCTTTTAAGATGCTGTAAATAGTCTTCATGTGGTAGCTTAAGATCTGGTAAGCTTGGAGGATGCTTGGTAGCTTCTTTTGCGACAGTGTCAGCAAGATCATTTCCTGGTATGTTACAGTGAGATGGTATCCATGCCAAGATCAGTTGTTTACCTGATGAAATAAGCTCATTGTATAATTCACGTATCTCCCTTACCAAGGTGTGGCAAGGATATCGTTGTTGTATAGCCATTAATGCACTAAGGGAATCTGTGTATATAATGAATGATTTGAAGTCTCCATTCTTTGATATATAATCCATGGCGAAACGTATAGCAAACAGTTCACTAGAGAAAATGGTGAGAGTGTCTGGTAGACTATACATCATGGTGTGGTTAGGAGCAACCACCGCACAGCCATTATTGTTGTCACACCAGGAACCATCGGTATAAATTGGCTCAAAATTAGCATACGTGTCACACAATTCTTTGAACAGCATGGTAAAACAAGATTTTTGGGTATGAGCCTTCACATATTTTGTCAAAGTGGTGTTGATGACTGGTAATTTTATTCTCCATGGTATATCATTTATGTTGAAGGTACGGGAAATGAAAGAAGGAATAGTCAGATTAAACTCTTCAAGGTATGAACAATTCTTTGGGAGAAGGGTAGAATAGGGAACCGTTTGGGTTGAGCATTATCTTGGTGTGATATATAAGCAACTGCACCAGAATTAGGTCTGGTTAAGGTCTTGGTAAAATAAGTAAGACTTAACATTTTACGTTGGAAAGAACTTGAAGACCTGTGAAGCATTAAGATCAGAAGAAACTACAGTTCAAAAGTATTGGAAAGCACGAATGCTAATGGCTTCATTGCCAGATGCAAGGCACTAGAAAACAACAACAACAACAACGTTGGAAAGAAAGTGGTGGTTCATCTGTTGCAATTTTTAGACTCTCTGTAGGACTAGTATGGAATGCCCCAAGTGCAATTCTTAGAGCTGTGGTTTGAACAGTGTCCAGCATTTTAAGACTTGATAGTTAGGCGGAGTTATAAACAATAGAACCGTAATCCAACTTGGAGAGGATGGTCATTCTGTAAGTGCGAAGTAGTACACTGAGATCGGCTCCCCACCCTTTGGCAGATAAGACTTTTAAAAGATTAAGCCGCTGAACACAATCAGCTTTAAGAAGCTTAAGATGGTGTATCCAAGTCAACTTATGATCAAAGTGCATGCCCAGTTTACGGACGGTATTTACCACTGGGAGTTGGCAGTTGGTAATGTGTAGTATAGGGTTTGGGCTAGGAGTTTTCAATCTGGAGAAAAGAATAGCTTGACTTTTTTGGGAAGAAAAAATAAGGCCAGTGTTTTGGCTCCAATTTTTAAAATTGTTGAGTGTTGATTGTAGTAGCTCTTGTGTAGTAGTAATATTCTTTCCTTTACAATATATTGTCAGGTCATCAGCAAACAGTACAGCTTTTACTGGAGGTTGAACATATGGAAATACTGAGTTAACAGCCACTAAAAAAAGTGTTACACTCAATATCGAGCCCTGCAGTATACCATTGTCAAGGACAACACTTTGTGACAAGACACCATTGGTTCTCACACACCGTATCATAGGCTTTAGCAATGTCAAGACACACAGTAAGCATGTGCTGATGGCTGGCAAAAGCATTGCAAATTTCAGACTCCAGTATCATCAAGGTATCTAACGTAGATCTGTATTGGCGGAAGCCAATGAACACAGTACTAAAAGTATCACAACTTTTGACCGTTTTGTTTACATATGCCGCAAACACATGAAAGAAATGAGCAGAAGATACAAACAGCAAACTGAATCAGGTGTGCTAGGCAATGTGCTAACAGAACTGCAAAACGAGTGTGTTTATATACTATCAACATTGAACTTCAGCAAATACTTGTATTTCTCTGAACGGTTCTTCTCTAATCATTGACAATCGTCACCCACACCATACTTTATTATTATCAAAATAGAGGAGAAACTGTATGCAGATAAAGTTACCAAGTCATTTAAAATTATTGTACTCAGGAGGCGTCAAAATGTAAAAATGACAGTTAAAAATACTAAACATTAAAATTTGTGAATATGATTGGAAAATGTTAAAATTCTCATTTTTAATGAAAAAATCTTAAAATTTGCAAACAAAATCGCACTATTGTGACTACAAATTATGCATGTCCCTAGTCATAAGCTGTATATTGACCAATTCTTGTTTCAAATATTTCAGCCACCTAGGTCTGCTCATCCAAATGTGAAATTCACATGCACAAGTCAAGAACCAATGGTGATAGAAAATCTGCCTTTCGACAAATATGAGCTAGAGCCCAGTCCTCTTACACAGTACATTCTGGCTCGTAAGCAGCCTACCATTTGTTGGCAGGTAATTCAAGTAGTTGCTTAAAGATATTTTTGCTCTTCTGTTATTATATATGCATTAATTGTTCTTAATTGCAATAGCTTTGTATTAACATGTATTTATTCTTGTAGATGCAGTAAATGAATAAAATTATTTTCCTTTCTAGGTATTTGTGGCAAACAGTTATAAAAATTCTGAAGTTGGACATCCTTTCGGGTACCTGAAGGCTAGTACAAATCTGACATGTGTTAACCTGTTTGTTATGCCATATAATTATCCAGTGTTACTTCCATTATTGGAGGAATTGTTCAAGGTGCATCGCCTGAAACCAACCAATGACTGGCGAACACAGTTTCAAAATTATCTGCGCACAATGCCTACATATTATGCTGGGGTAGGTTTCAATATTGCACATATTCTTTTAAGGAATTAGTGATTTTAATTAGCATATTATAGTTAATTCGTATGTAAGAAATGGTTATAATTTATATGGGTATTCTGTTTATTTTATGTGGTAATTGCAAGCTTTAATAAGTATCACTGTAAGTTAATGTAGATTTTAAGGCAGTAAATTTACTTATTGCCAAAGGTGCCAAGATATTTTGAGGAATTGTTGTTCAAAATTTTCTTGCATTCAGGAGGGTATCACTACTTGGATAGAGCAAAATAGTAATAGTCCAAAAATTGTAACCCCTATATTCTGTCCAGTGGCAGAATGAAGTAGATGTATTACTTTGTGCCTATGTGCTATCATGACAGAATGTTCATGTAGACAGAACACCTAATTTCACTACATGATGTATAATATGCACATTTCACCACAAGGCACACTTATATGATCGTATCCCTAGCATGTAGCACAGATATGAAAATTAATTGCTCTTCATGTAATTGCATCATCACTGAGATTTAACACATATTTTTCCATCATGACTTTAATAATTCCCTCCAAGTTCTTCCCTAATCACATGTTGAACTTAGGTATTGCAACATGGAATGCTGCATCAACTATCGCATGTACATGTTATTGCAAAGCTTATATTATTTCTGGCAACATAGGTTTCAACCCGACTCCATATCAACTGTATTGGGTTTAAGTAGCAGTGTTAAAGTGGCTGTTGAGTACAGTGTGACCTGCAAGCTAACCATTTCGTCTATTACATATTTTTCATACTCCCAGCATGAGATTTTTACCAATGCCAGCAATTCTGCCTTCGTCATACTGTCATTGGAAGCAATGCTTTTAGTCTGTAGTCATGCTATGATGTAAACTTTTCTCCAAGAATGGTTTGATATATCTTCTAACATCACACTGTAGTTAGAAGATCTATCATCATAATTATGCTGTTTGGGCATAATTTGGGGAAAATTTTAAACCAGGATTTAAAAATGCACCATTCATTTCTTTATGATAGTTCAGATTGTTTTGAAAATGTACAAAAGCTACTATCCTCAATAAAACCATCCTATGTGCAACACTACCCTTACAGTAGGACTTTTAAGCCCTACACTTAATCTTGCCTGAAATACTTGCTTCTTTGATTTTATGGTATTGGTCCATGCTTTGCCTGTCGTCTGTCCCTCATGAACCCAGGTTTCTTCCAAATAGTACAACTTGCTTGTTTTTGTAGTTCTATTTTATGAAGAAAATCTTTGTACCAGAATGTCATCTCTGTCCACATTAGCATTCTTTCTTTTTCTGCTCACAAACTTAAAACCAATTTCTAACAGCAGTTTGTGAAGAGAAAATTGTTATAACTCCGTCAGGATTGGAGTTAACCATCAATGGCTCTTTAAACTCTTTGTTTATTCATTATTGGTAAAGTACTGGTGCAGCTTACAGCAGATTGCTGACCCCACACAATCGTCCACACCACATCTGGAATGTAGTCCCTTCTTCCTGGGGCTTCTAACCTCACCAGCGATGGACTTCTCTTTACACATGGTGTAAATGGTTGTAGCTGACTCGCTGGTAAAGTCGAATATTAATTTTACCACTTCATTTTTGTAAGTTCTGGATGCTTTTCTCAAAACTTGTTAAATATATTCACTATTAGTATCAGTTCTTGGTGCTTATGCTTAATAACATTAATATTTCAGCCATATTATCTTTCCAACTGTTTGTTTTCATGCAATTTCATCGTAGCAACCCAGCTGCCTATTCCATATGAATTATTTTTGCTAGAAATTCAATAAAAGGCATGTTTTTATAATTCAACTATTCTTGGTACACAACATTTTGAGCTTTAGCAAAAACGAAGTGAAGAGACAGAGCCCAGTATGTATTTGCCAAGGAACTATTTAGAGAGGGAAGCATTACACTGGCATGAAGACAACACTGTGATCAAGAGTTACATGGTTTTGTTTAGGCTATTCTGGACAAGGTTTGGAGTATATACGGAAGTGAGATGCACTGGCATGAAGACAACACTGTGATCAAGAGTTACATGGTTTTGTTTAGGCTATTCTGGACAAGGTTTGGAGTATATACGGAAGTGAGATGCTCATGCGTTAAAATGTAGTTACAAAGCAGACATTAGGGTTTAATTAGCCATTTTATAGAAATTGCAATTTATTTAGCATATACCCATTGTTGATCCATTTTGCATGTCAAAAATTTTTAACAGTATTGTTTTTGTTTAGCAAAAATTAGCTGTTTACACCTCACAAAAATTATACTATGCATTCTGCCCAAGTAAGATGCCAACTGCAGCTGGATGCCAGAAACATGGGGATGCCACTTTCACTGGTGATTTTTCAAGGATTTTCTCACAAGATTTTTCCAATACGTATCTCAAAGTTGAATAAAATGTTAATTAAGGAAATTGAAGCTATTAATAGTGAAGCAACAAGATTCTAAAGTAAGAACAAATTAGAAACTAAAAACTTCACTTATCTTAGTAATGTTGCAAGTTCTTGGTGCAAAGCAAGAACTTGCAACATTACTAAGATAAGTGAAGTTTTTAGTTTCTAATTTGTTCTTTAGAATTGAGGTATTGATATTTAAGGACTATTCTGTTTTCCCATGTTAATGTTCCTGTTTGTTATAATAATAATAATAATAATAATAATAATAATAATAATAATAATAATAATAATAATAATAATAATAATAGTAATAATAATAATAATAATAGTAATAGTAATAATAATAATAGTAATAATAGTAATAATAATAGTAGTAATAATAGTAATAATAATAGTAATAATAATAATAATAATAATAATAATAATAATAATAATAATAATAATAATAATAATAATAATAATAATAATAATAATTCAAACATTTTAACTTAAATTCTGGAATCACTATACACATTAAAAGCTAATACAGCAATAATCAACACCCATGTGTAGATTTTATCAAATAACAACCTTTTATAATTTAGCCTAAGATGATGAAGTTGCTTTATTTATTGCTCTCAAAATATTCATGTATTGAATAGTATGGATTAGACACTAACCATTCGTATAATCTACTATATAATATGATGGGCATCTATAAAACTAGAATATTTTTTTACTGGAAAATACTGCTCACCTTAATTCAAATTATGTACTTTACAGACCTTAAGAGTATTCTCCCTCTAACACATAATAGCTCAAGTATTCAGTCCACTCTTCAAAACACTCCCTGATGCCCCATTTTGGTTGTCTGTTGTGAATACTAAAAATTGTATTGTTTAGCTCACAATGAGGATGAAAATGACTCCTGAAGCTCTTTTTAACTCCAGGAAATCACATGATGCTAGGTCCGGCAAGTAGGATGGATATGGTATCATCTCGAAACCTAATTCAGTGATTGTTTCTTGAGCCTTGAATGTGCAGTGTGCAAACACATTATCCTGATGAAGGATCCATCCTGTTTGGTGAAGGTTTGGTATTTTCTTGGCAATTTTCCTCCTTAATGCCCCATTCAATATTTCACAATAGTAATCGGCAGTAATAGTATGTTGTTTATCTACCATGTGGTAGTATACAACCTTCTGGAGCATCCTCAAGTTCATTTTTATCCTCCCAAAATTGTTTATACTACCCAAAAACTTGCATTTTTCCCATGGCTTGCTCTTTGTAGGTTTGCTGTGGTAAATTTCCCATGTTTCTGTCAAGAGCGCAAAATGTAATCAATGCATGCTGCTGCAACTTAAGACCGATGTTGGGTATGGTAAATATGCTCTTCTACTTAACCTACTTCCCTGCAACTAGGACTGCCAGGTGGATCACGTGCATGGCATTTTGTCATATTTATTGGAATAATTACATAGGCTCACTGGCTACTTTTCAACATAGTCACCACCATTGTTGAGGCATTTATCATAACGGTGTACCATTAATTGTATGCCCAAGTCATAGGATTCTGCCGCCAATGTTCGCAGCCACGAAGTCACTTCATTCTGCACCTCAGCGTCACTGTGAAAATGTTTTCCTGCCGGTAAATGCTTCATGAGATGGAAGAGATGAAAGTCATTTGGAGCGAGGTCGGGGCTGTAGGGTGGATGTTCGAAGACCTCCCATCCAAACTTATTGAACACATTTCGTGTGGCATTGGCTGTATGGGGTCTTGCATTGTCATGCACAAGTGTAATGCCTCTTGTCAACATTCCATGTCTCTTGTTCTGAATTGCCCGTCTGAGTTTATGCAACGTCTGGCGATATCGATCAGCATTTACGGTCTCCCCTTGCGGTAAAAATTCACACAAGAGGACACCACGTCGATCCCAGAAGACAGTGCACATGATTTTTTTTGACAGAGATTGTCTGCTTTAATTTGGTCTTCACACATGAACCAATATGCCGTCAATGCATTGATTGTTGTTTTGTCTCTGGTGTGGCATGTGCCACCAATGTTTCATCCCCAGTGACAATATTGTTGAGAAACTGGTCACCTTCCGCTGTGTATTGCTGTAGGAATGTCAATGCTGCGTCTAGATGTTTGTTTTTGTGTTCATCTGTCAGTTGCCTAGGCACCCATCTTGCACACACCTTGTGAAAACCAAGCCACTGGGAGAGAATTTCGTGCAAAAGCAAGCGAGACATCTGGGGAAACTGGTGAGAGTTCTGAAATTGTGAAGTGCCGGTTCTGCACAATTGCATGCCACACACTTTCCAACACTTCTAGTGTCACCAGGGACGGTCAGCCATTACGGTCTTCATCGTGAATATTGGTTCTTCCTTCCGTGAATTGTCTGCACCATCAACTTACCATCCTGTCATACATAATGTCCTGTCTATACACATGATACAGTTGACGATGGATCTCTGCTGGAGATTGCTTTTGAGCATGCAAAAATCGGATGACTGCACGAACCTCGCATTTGGTGGGAGACTATCGGAGCAGCCATTTTCTCCTAGAAGTAACCAGCTGGCTCCAGTGGCTCCAGTAACCACTGCCTTCGCAAAACTGAAACTTTACAACAATGTTACCATATACTACTTCTCTCCTCCTGCGCACGCGCATTTTTATCCGACTGTGGTGCCATCTCTGGATGTGATCAGGACTTACTTTCTGGATGCACCTGGTATAAATGTACGAGTATTGTGATCTATTGTTATAAAATGTATGCAGTAGGTTTTCAATAAATTGTATCTTTTCTATGAATAAAATATAAACAATTACTTAGGTTTACCTCATTTTAAAACAAATAATTTAGTAATTGTAATTTGAAGTTTGTAAGGATAAAATTCACTACTTGGAAGTGTGCACATGATATTTTAATTGTAATACACTTAATATATAAAATAGCAAATTTATTTGAGGGAATTGAATATCTGCAGTTACAGAAATCTGTAATTATATTTTATATGAACCGCCAATGTTCCCAGTTAGGAACATACCAGTTTACACATGCAGAAAATAAAAAAGTATATTTTTACACAAGTCTCTTAATACAAAGCTAGCAGGCTAGAATTGATAGCTACCCTACTTATAAGTTGCAAGATAATTTGGCACATAAAATGTTAAACCTGGTCATTTAACTATAGCACTAACATTTAAAAGGCTACTTAAGGCTTATAAATTAGGAGAGCATAACTGCTGCCTTTTCTTTAATTAGTGGGTATAATGTAAGGGGTACAAATGTAGATATTCAGTTAGGATAAATATTTTTGTTTTCACCAAAAGCACAAATGAACTGCCAGTTAAATATGCACAGCTGTGTTTTTTTAAATGCAAATCATATAAATAAAGTGTAAACCAAAATGAGATGATTACTACACTTTTGGAGTATATTGTCATTGAAAATGGCAATTTTTATTCATTTCTCATGAATATTTTTCTACTTTTTCAGCCACTTAGAAGAGCGCTTACAAAAATGGGTGCACCGGGTAATCTTGCACAGTCGTTAATTCCTGACTCTTTGGACAATTCGTTAAGTTATAGTGTGCTTAATTATTTAAAACGCTTAAAGAATCAGGCAAAAATGGAATTTGATAGACTTTGCAGTGAGGTTAGTAATAAACCACCTCCAAATAACTCATTAACTACAGCAAAAACTGGAAGTGGTTCTTCTACGGTAACAGAAGGAATCAGGGTATCACCACGTTCACCACTGAAAAAGGATCTAGTGTCACATCCATTGCTTCAAGGTTGGTGACTTTATTCTTTTATCTAGTTTTATTATTGCTTTCCCAAACAAGAGGTGATTTTCAGCTGTCTAATTTCATTATTTTCTTTCCAGATAAGTTCACTTCATTAAGGGAGCAGTTGAATGAGTTTGGAGGATTTATTGTTGGTCTTGTACGAAACCAGTGCCAAAAAGGAAGACAAAGTTATAGAAATCCTTTTGATATACCCAGGCGGTGTTTACTGGATCAGGTGGTTAGAATGAGAGCAAATTTTCTTCAACCAGCATTAGCTCATACAAAATTGTTGGATGATGGTAAGATTTCTTAAAGAACAAACAAATATTTGCTAAAGAACTTCGAAATTTGCTAAATGACAATGTAAAATGGTTTATAAGCAAAAAACCTTTTGGTATGAGTATATTGACTCTTCAAGCTTTCCCTGTATCTTTTACCTACCCACCTCTGTAGTGTGTCTGTCTCACATCTTAGAGGTTGCGAGTTCAAATCTCATTTAGGGTGAGTTATCTGGATAAGGTTTTCTCCGAGGTTTTCCCTAATCCTGAGAAGGCAAATGTCGGGTAACTTCAAGCTCTATGGACCTCAGGTTCATTTGAGCATCATTTCATTCATTTACCGTCCGATATGACACTACTTTGGAGGATGTCAATAATGATGATGATGGTGATGATATGTATGTGTCGTATAATAAAATTGGCATTCAGTAATCATAGGAAGTTTTTAGAAAAGTGAGGTTAAACACATTAATGTTGAAGTTTCTATGTACAAAATACCTTAGAAAATTAGGACATCTTTTTGGAATAACTGATAAATGTAAATGTGTTGTCGAGTATACTGTTAATGGTGGAGATCTCTGGTGGTGGTGATATGCACCTGCTGAGCTGCTTCATTGAAGGGAAATTGAAATTCATAAAAATTCACAAAAAACAAAGCTCAAATCAATGAAACTACCACATTAAAACTCCCAAAAGAAATTTTCCAATATAAGAAATTTACATACCAATTTTGGGCAGACCAAAGATTAAAGGAAATATTCAGAAAACATATCGTCTAGCATCACAAAACAGTACAACATACAAAATTTACTCTGCATATCCTTAAAAAACAGAATCCCTCCAGGTCTTCACTCTGTCTGGTCCAGAGGTCCCTCTGCTCCCCGACAGGCGTCTGACCCTAAGCTGGCTTGTAAGTCCTAGGGGGTGTAAGTCCTACATAAGGGGAGGGTAATTAGGGAAAGAAGAAGTGTAGAGTTTGGCCAAATATGGAAGGTTATTTTCGATCTCTGATAATGAATTGCAAATGTGATAGCTGTGTTTCTGTGTGTGCAGCAAGATCAAGTATTTGTAGGACAAGTAACCAGCTACTGTGTTGCCTTCGTACCAGTAGGATGTGTGTGGCTCTCATTATGTCTAAGGAAATTGAACCATATTGGGAAGGCTGTATTACTGCCCTTTCCAATGCACAGTGTACTTATTCTGCTATTATTGAAACATGCTAGAAGTAAAATCTTGTCAAAGTTCTGCATTAGCTCAGTGTTGAATAGAAAGGGAAACAATTGCATGGAATTGATTCCAAAAGGAAGAAAATGGTTAAAACAATGACCTGCTACTACACACTCTCCAGAGGTGATAAGGAAAATCAAGGCCCTCATCTCTGGCAGTAATTCTTCCAGACAATTTGTTTGCAATGGACCATTGTAAACAAATTGGGGATATCCCTCAAAACTGTTAACACCATTATAAACAATGATTCAAATATGTAGAAACATCACAAAGGTAGAGTTAATAAGTTGTTGCCACATCACATCTCAAAATGTCATACCAACAGCAGGAAGCTTATGACAAGTAGCTGGCAGGAGAAAAATAGAAATTTGTGGTCGCATTAGGTGAGGCATAGTATGTCTTGGTGAGTGCAGCAAACCCTGTGTGATTTACTACTAACCAAGGGGTGAAAAGTCTTTTAAAAAATGGTATGCAAGAATGTAGCGAAAGTTTCTCAAAGGGATTTATCGTTCTTGCTGGTTACTGCTACAGTGGTAAGCTGATAATTCAGAGTTGCTAAAAAGGCCAAAATCAATTCCAAGTATTATCAAGATCAAGTATGGATTTAAAAATCAGTCATAGCAGCACATTTTCAGAATCACCACCATGACACTGTTCAGGAAGCCAACCATCTCAGGATAACAAGATACCCAACTGAGCTCTCTGGGAAAACATCCATATTATAAAAAACATGGAGAGAAATGTGAATTTCAATTTCCTGCCAATGGACCAGCTTAGAAGGTTCATAACACCACCTCAAGAGACCACCATTGGAGACCAGACAACAGAACATCTATATTAATCAGTGAGCCAGTTGTTAGTTGAAGATGGGAAAGTAAGTGAGATATGTGTAAATAGAATCTTCAATAGTAAAGTTGACATGCTTAAAAGGCAGAGGTTCATTAAAATAACCAGAATTTACTCTTGTTTGTAAATAAATTTGGAGGATAGCTCAAAACTAAATGTGTAAGTAAGGAGGGCTTAAATCCACAACATATATATTGGTTTCCTTCTTATAATGGGTAGTGATATTCTTTATTTATATATATTTTTTTTTGTGTGTATATATATATATTATATAGCCATCAAAGAAGAGTAAAACATTGATGTGTCTCTTAGCTTATAATGAAAAATAACATAAAAAACTTAAATTTATTTTTAGATTTTGCACACAGTATGCCTGTAAGTCAGATGGGTAACTACCAAGAATACCTCAAGCGGATGCAACCACAGCTTAGAGAAATTGAGTCAACCCCTGTTAGGCAACATATGTTTGGAAATCCATTTAAAATAGACAAAGTAAGTATAGTGTGTTGTATTGTATGCATGACATTTCTGTATAAAAATGAAATGGAAATTATAGAAGCCAGATGATAAACCTAATAGAGTCCCAGAGAGATATAACACATGCTGGTTTAAATGGATTGTGTAATTGCTAGTTGACATTGGGGGTTATGTAGTAACTGATCAAATAGCTAATGAGTAGGGACATGCAAATGGTATGTTTATAATTTGGTCAAAAGGTGTTATTTTCCCCCAAAAGTAGGTTATTTTTCCTCAAAAGCGGTGTTATTTTTAATGTAATTGTACTGACTATCAAATTAAAGAATGAAATCAAAGGCAAGCAATTATTAATATATTTCACATATATTCTTGTTAGTAAACATAAATACAAACGCCAGTTACAAAATTAGAAAGTCAAATGGCAAAATAAAGCATAGCATTGATCTAAATGTTTAAGTGCTAAATACTAACAAAGCCAGTAGATATTAAACACACTCAAGAATGTCCTGAATGCAGTGTGTGCCTTTTGCACTGTCAAAAAAATGAACACCAGTTACAAAAAGCTCAGGGCTGAAAGATGTAAAAATTCTGAACAGTACAACAAATACACATCTCCCAATTTTATTGGTGGCTTCATCACAGAAAACGTTAATATCTTGTAGCCGTGAATTTTCCAAGTCCCCTACATATTTTTCACAAACAGTTCATGCATGTGGTAAATCTCCTGCCCCTGTAGAAAGGAATGAATGAGAATTAGGAATGAAATCATGTTAGAGCTTAGGGACAGGGAGTTAAATATAATTTTCCAGTATATGGGGATACTTCACCCTTTGGAGTGCTTTTGGATTTAGATTTTTACTTTCTCTACTGGTAAGTAGGAGAAGTATTGCATTCCGCCCAAAAATTCGATTTCGAGTTTTCACCGGAAATACATCTTTTGAGACCCCCTGAATCCAAAAAAAGCATTTTTAGAAAAAGGTCTTTGTGTGTGTGTGTGTGTGTGTGTGTCTGTGGACAGCGTAACTCAAAAACGAAAAGTTGGCTAAAAACCAAAGTTGGTGTTTAAGTTTAATGTCTTTCAAGGATTCGACACGAAGATTGTGAAGAAAATAGCCCCACCCTAAACTACCCTTTACATGGAAAAGTTTTAGAAAATTTTGATTTTCTTGAAAATTGCTCTAACGATTTTGATTAAAATGTCCTAGGTTTTTGAAATATTTTTATGGCAAATGAAATGTGCATCTTGAATTTTCTGGCTATAGCTCCTGTAGTCGTATTTACTCTGGACGACTTTTGCATAACTGGTAAACCAGAATTAGACCAAATCATTCTATACAAAAAACGTGTGAGTTTCGGAAAACTTAAAACTTTCATGAAATGGATCATCGTTGTTCATTTTTTTATATGGTAAGTGTGCAAAGAGAACAGAATCTCAAAGCTTCAAAAGATGTGACTATCGCTCAAAGCCTTCTGTATTCTAACTTTCCCCTTGTACTTACAAGGAAATAAGCAATAAAATAATTTGTGCAAATGTTTATCTCAACTAAGACGAAGAAGATATAGGAATAAGAATTTGTACAAATAGTTTGTACAAGAGTAGAGAAAGTCATGTGACTGCAGCACATCAGATTTTTCATGTTCAAAACCTTACAATGTAGTTTTTTTTAAGGGTGCTCAACTACATGGTCATCAGCAGTAAAACCTTATAGCATTGTTTTTCTGAATAAGGTTTTTTCCACTAGACCTCTATCAAAACACCAGTAAGCCGCAGATATTTCACTATTGCATATACATTTAAGTAAAATTAAACACGAGCCTTGCGACCATGACATTATACAGAGAGATCCAAATACATGGGAACCGCTGTGCAGTGTTCTTTCACTGTCTGGATGGAAACACGATAACAGCAGTTGATACACGAGCATGACTTATTTTTCTCTACTCTGCGGCTGCACGTACAAGAATCCATATACCTTACAATAAATTTCAGGCCACAGGAAGTGTTCAGACTCATAAATCTAAAAGAAGAAACATTAGACGACATTGGCCATCATTTGGAGAATTCTTCCCAAAAATCGCTTAGGCGTCTTTCACAACAGGCAGGCATTTCTTATGGCCCTTTGCAAAGAGCAACTAATTGCTGAGGTTAAAACCATATAAAATAACTATGGCACATGGTCTTCAATCAGGAGATCCTGTAATTCGGCACACATTTTGTGAGTAGACTCAATAGCGTATACAATGGCAAAATTGACCCACATTTAATCTTTTTCATGAACGAGGCTTGGTTCCACCTTCATGGATATGTGTGCACACAAAATAATTGTTATTGGAGCTCTGAGAAACCTAATATTGTTCATGAAATACCCCTTCATGACGAAAAAATTGGTGTATAGTGCGCCGTTAGTGGAGAAAGAGTTATAGGCCCAATTTTTATTGAGTCAACAGTTGATGCCCATACGTACGTGAATACAATTTTGCCCCTTATATTTTAGAGAATTAACTGACAGGGAGAGTAATTTTGCCTTTTTTCAACAAGACTCTGCAACAGCTCATACAGCTAATCTTTTAATGAGAACAGTTGAAAGTATGTTTCAGGACAGAATTATAGTAGAAATTTGTGGCCCCCGACCTAATCCCCTTGTTATTTCTGTCTCTGGGGTAACTTGAAAGCATAAAGTGTACAAGACAAACCCACACACACTGGAAAAATTAAAACAAAATATCCATCAGGAAATTTCCAGCATTTCTCAATGTGAACTATGTCAAGTGATGGATAATTTTCTAAAGAGGTGCCAAAAATGTATGGACAATGATGATGGCCAGTTTCACATCTGCTTCAATTATATTGGTAAGTAAAGCCTTTAAAAGTAGTTTTAAAAAAGTTGTATGGTTTTATCCGCGCTGTTCTATGACAGTGGCAGTCTGTGATGAGCGCAGAGGACCCATACAGACAAAACAGCATAGCTGGTTCACAGTCTTTTGGATCACCCATTAGAAGAATGGCAATTTTCTATTATACCATATTTTAAACAAAGTGCTATGTTGAAGTGGATGTTGAATTACGCGCTAAAATATTGCATGATGATTTCATAAATGTTGGCATTAACATTAAGCTGTGTGTATATTATTCGCACAGGTTAGCCTCACTAGGAATCTAATGGAACAGAACACATGCCTAGTGCGTAATCAAGGTCATGAAATCAAAGTGCACGTAAACACGCGTCTAGCAGAATTGGAATGCTAACATGCCTAATCTGCAAGCTGCATGCACATTCAACTGACTAGCATGACTAGAGAACAAGTGAAACACTTCACATTCAGCACATTTCGTTTGCATTCTGCTTCTCCAAGAGCCTCTACAATTGCAAATATAGATACTGTGCGATTAATAAGGAGGTTAAAATTCGTTCTGTGTATTGGGATAGCACTTGTGATGTATACAAGTACAAGTGTTCCTTTATATTTGAAAGAACTTCATTAAATTGGTGCGGTTTTTCAAATAAAATGACGTAGGTGATGAGCTCTTGACTCTGTAGTTATCTCGGGTCGAGGTACAGGGTACAGAATTTCACATTTTCAGCGAGCAGTTATTCTCTCAGATTCCAGGGCAGCAATTATAGCAGTTACTTCCAAGTTGTCACCAAAAAACCAAACAATTATAGTGTTGGAAAATCCTTACCCATCTAACAGCACTTCAAAAACACCTAGTCTTCCAATGGACACCAGCTCACTGTGGACCGAGTGGTAATAAAGCTGATTTTCTTGCTAAAAGGGGTACTGGCAATGTGCAGAAATCTATAGTTAATCTACCATTTTATGCAGCTAAAGGATTAGTCAACTCTGAATTCAAAAAAATTATTGCAAAATATTACTATGAAAAATCAAAGAATAAAAGATGGGAACTACCAAACATTCAAACAGTAAATCCTGAGTGTCCTTGAAAGATGGCATTTGCAACCTTCAGGTTGATTATGGGACATGATTGTCTGGCAAAACATTTAAATAGAATTGGGATATATTCTTCACCACTCTGTCCTCTATGTGTTCTGCAAGAGGAAATGGATCGAGACCCCCTTCAAATATGCCCGGCCACTTCTAGTGCCCCATCCATCAGTGAAAAATATTGGGGAGCAAGAGGATTAATGACTTCATTGTCAGAAATCCAGCATTAGCTAACAACAACAATGTTTTATTCACACTTTTTTTTTTTTTTTTTTTTTTTTTTTTTTTACTGTGAATTACACGCGTGTCACATTAATAGACATTCTACTTACGCAGATGGACTTCGTTTTCGTTGTATCTTGTCAATGGAAGTTTCACTTATAGCATCCTATCCCACACACATTAAAAACACATCTTGCCCCTTTTGGCATTGGACTTTAAGAGAAATTGAATCTGCTGTATTCTTTAACTATGTGTTTTTATTCATATGCATATACACATATTTTATGGCATCTGCTGTGACATCATCTTACATGTATATTATATAGTTCTCAAAATGTTGAGGAAGCGATCTCAATCTATCCTCCCAGCACTTTTAATATTACATTTAAAATAATTGTTATAATTATATATATTAAATTGAAACATAATACTTATCATTAATGATGCATTAAACAAATAATATTATCAACAATGAAACAGTGGTGCAGCACATTTAAAACTAACCAAATCATTACCAACATGAAAAATATGCTTAATTTATAATATGTTTGATATAAATATTTTCTTTTGGGGCTAACCATATATGCTGTCTCAAAATGATCAGGCCGACATTTGAAAATAATTTAAACTGCCACTATCTTCACAGAGTGGAGGATACAGTGTCTAAAAATTGCTGTGCAAATGTCTCTCGCTGTAAATTGGGTGTGCCCACCAACTTCTTCCGTTTCTCCTTTTTAATTTGAGAGAGGCAAGATCCATCACAGCAATAACTTCATCAGCTTCCATCTTGGAGAACTGAATGGACGATAGAATGCGAGTGTTTCAGTCGTGTGTGTTTAGATTCCACACGTGCAGAAATATTCTGTTCGTAAAAGCAAACACAAAGATTATGCTCATGTGTCCCTGGTGTAAAAGTATCATAACTTTGAGCGCTTTCTGTATGCACCTGTAGACACACAAAGGGAACAAGCAGAACAAAAACTGAATCAGACGCGCTAAGCATTGCGCTAACAGAGAACTTCCGAGACTTTCAGACAATGTGTTTATATACTATGAACATTTAACTTCAACACCCTATGTATTTTCTCTGAATAGTTCTTCCATAACCGTTGGCTATCGTCACCCGCACTATACTTTATATGTTATCAAAATAAAGGGAAAACTGTATGCAGATAAAGTTACCAAGTGATTTAAAATTAATATACTCAGGAAGCTCAACATGTAAAAATGACGATTAAATAAAAACTAAACATTAAAATTCATGAATATAATGGGGAAAAAGTCAAAATTTGTGTTTTTAATGAAAAAATCATAAATTCGTGAATAAAATTGTGTTATCGCAAATTATTCATGTCCCTACTAATGAAGTCTACAATGAACTGTAATGAGTGGTTGCGTGTTTCATGTTTAAATGTCTTAAATTTTTTCTAAACTTATTTTGCCTTGCTTTGTATAATGGTAGCGCTCAATCTATCTCAAAAAAAAAAAAAGTAATAACAGACGGACTGTCCTTACCTCAAAGATTGAATTTAAATTGTAAGGAAGACGCACTCCGTGTACAGAAAGCATGGATACCGGTCTTAGATAAACTTTCAGACACAGGCAACAGCTGTAATAAAACCCTGCCTACACCCGGCCTGCCAACCGATACGAGCCAATCACCGCCTTAGTCAGCGCAACAATGCTCTACCTGCCCCCACCATATAAGAGTGCCAACAGTCATTAACGGTCAGTACTTCCACATCCCTCTCTCTCTGCTTCCACATTCAAACTCTGACCAGTGCAGACAACGGATCGTCTTACCCTGAAGATGCCAAGTGCAGTACTTCGCAAAACGTTGGTAGCTACAATGCCATCTAGACCACAGCCTACAAGCCCGAAAGAAATAAACATACCTAATAGTTAGGCCATCGGCTGTGAAAGCCTAAGTGTACACATTGAATTTCAACATTTTAATGTAAACAGAAAGGAAATAAAATTGTAAATATAATAAGTAGGTTTGGTAGTTCCAGCTACATTAAAGAGGAATCAAGTTTGAGGTCATTTTGAGCCACATTTTTACTCTCACCTTCACTTAAATTGCTTTAAAAACGAAACTTTTCAGGGCCATTCGATCCCATCATCAGTCATTGGGTGCCTGACGCTATCCTTCTGTTTCCTCTCTCTGCTGTCATCAGATGTTAGGGGTGCAGAGCTTTAACACTTCATATAATGCTGGGGTTTCGAAGTTAATCACTTTATTATTGTTTTTGATTATGTATATTTTTTCCAAAATGCTCAGTTCTATTGGTAAATTTAGAGATTTGAACAATTTTATATTAAGGCCAATGTTGTGGTTTTCATTCCAAAAGTGGTATGCCACAGCAGACTTTCCAGTTTGTTTTAATTTTATGTTTCTATGGTATTCCTTCAGTCTGATTTCCAAATTTCTTTTTGTTTTTCCTATGTAGTTTTTTTCGTAACTATTGCAGTTGATCTGGTAAATTCCAGATTTAAGATTGTATGGTATAGTATTGTAAAGTTTCTTGTTAAGTTTTGAACAATTTCTATCGATCAAGCAACACCTTTGTCCAGTTCATCCACAACCAATTTAAAGCTATCAAAATGTTCCATATAGTACACCACTGCTGAAAGACAAGTGCCCCGGCAAGTAACAATTGTTGATGGTAATGGAGCATTGGGGTTTTTGTTTCTAAAGAGATCAACTCTCTTAGGTGCTTTACCAAACACCTTCTTTCCATTGGATACCAATTTGTCCAAATTGAGATTCAGTGACCTAACAGTTTTGCACACCTTATGTAACACATGCACAATGCAAATCACATACATATATCATTTTTGGATAGCTGACACTGTTTCTGCGGCTTTGTTCATGTAAGATGTGTCGGACAGGAAAATAAGCACTTTATCGTATTTGGCCAATAATATGCATACTTCCATTGAAGTGCCTAGCAACATTCTGATTTGCTGCCTACATTTCTTTGCAAACTAGCAAAAATGCATGGTTAGAAAATCTCTTTATTTTTAAGAACTCCGACCACTACATTTCCCACTTTTCTTCCTGTTGAGTCTTGAGTTACATCAATACACACCCATATGGTAATTATTATTTATTTATGCCAACAAACTTACTGTTGGTGTTTTTAAACACCCAAACCGTGTGTGGGAAGTTTCGGCTCTGGCTCAAGCACATAACCGGAAAACAAGAGCTGTCCACATGGGAACAAATCTTCATTTTAAAAAATAGAAACCGAGTATATAATTTCGACATTCCCCAGAAAGATATTTTCAGCAAGTTTCTTGAACTGTTACCAGAAGAAACATCAGAAGAAGCATTGCCATCCACACCATCAAATACCATGGAAACCCAGTTATTGTCCGGTTGATAATGGAGGAAATTTAACCTCCAAAACGTGTTCTGGAAAATTATAATCTTAAGTGTTGTTTAGTGTTATTAATTGACTCACCTTTTAAATTAAATTATTTAATTACATATTTTTATTCATCAGTGAAATATTGGAGCGCAAGAGGACTAATGACTTCATTGTCATAAATACAGCATTAGCCAACAACAACAACATCATATTTTAATTCTAAAACTGCATTTTTATGTGGCATAAAACTGTATTTGTGATAGTGGAAGCATATTCATTATTCAAGCTTAGTTTCGCACTTGTTACAGCAAGCAGAAAAAATATGTATTTACCTAAAAATCTGTTCTCTAGTAAGAAGTAATTCTGCAGGTACAATGCCCCATGTCCATGAAAATATAGCCTGTTGCTCTGCACCATGACATATTAGTCATTTTCTTGTTGTATGAAGAGCTATTTTGTAATTGGATGCCAAAGAAAGGAATGACAATAAGGTGTAAACATGTGAAGGAATGGTGTTTAAGACATGGGGACATGAAATATTATATCAGTGAACAGACAGATCGATCAAGAATTAATATCACATTGTGCAAAGAAGGAAATGTCTACTACATACTACAACACGCAATAATATTATAGGAAAAAAGGAAATTAGCACCAAAACCAAAATGTAGCTGTATACATAAGTGATGGCATGCATTATCCTCTATGAAACAAAGTTTTTCACACATGGATACATAAGATAGTGGTAGTTCTGAGAATAGTTGCAAAATCAAGGAGTAGCAACGTAGAAATAAACATACGGGCTGTTAGGGGTATAACTTCACATATTTGTGTTGGTGATTGACAGTGTAATGGTCTTGCTGTAATGATTGTATTGTTGTAATTGACTTTGAATGCTTTCTGCAAGGCCACTGAAACCACACTACTAGACGAGCAGGTAATGTCTTGAAGTGCGTGGAAGCAAAACAGATAGTCTATACCGACATCGCATTTTGTGGCACACTTACAACCATGTAAATAATATCAGGTAGTAAGCTGGGATTGGTTTGTGGGAATTCTTTTAGATGAAGAGAGAAAACACACTGAAGTAGGTAGATATTCTTAAGGTACCATTTTTTTTAAATATCTGTATCTATACCTCTAACAATCTGTATAAGGGAAAATGATACAGAAAATCTGATGCGTTGCACTCACATGACTTCTGCAACTCTTTTACTAAACATTCTTACAAAATCTTATTCCTGTATCATCTTTGTGTTGAGATAAACATTTGTAGAAATTATCTTAATGCTTATTTCCTTGTAGGTGCGAAGGGAATATGGGAATACGTAGGCTTTGAGCGATAGTCAAATCTTTTAAAGCTTTCAAATTCCATTCTCTTTGCACGGCTAACATACAAAAAAAATAAATAACGATGTTCCCTTTGACAGATGTTTAAGTTTCCCAAAACTCACACAAATAACAAGGAATATCTCCAAAATAGTTCACTGTACAACTGTACAAAATAAAAAAATATTTGGACATAAATTGTGTGTTTTAGCAAGATTTACATTTTTTGTATGATAACATTTGGTCTATCTTTTATGGTTTGCCAGTTATACATAAGTTGTCCAGAGTAATCAAGACTACAAGGGCTATAGGCAAAACATTCAAAATATTTATTTAATTTGTCATAAAAATATTTTAAACATGTATTTTAATCAAAATCATTAGAGCCACTTTCGAGAAAATCAAAATTTGCCCTATAAAGAGTAGTTTAGGGTGGAGCAATTTTCTTCAAAATCTTTGCTTACTATACGTAGTAGAGAGAGTAAAAAAACACTTATATACATTATTGAAGTGTGTCCGCAACCAATGAATAATGGAAGAAAAGCAAAATAAGTTAAAGAGATGGGAGTTGATAGAAGAATAGTAAGGAGTAGACCAAGAGTCATGTGGCAAAATCGAATAGAAAGAATAGGGAATGTAACACAATAGCATTGTTGATGTTTCTTGTCAGAATTCTCCAGAATTCTTGGAACCGTTACCTCAGCTTGCTCTCGGTAGAACTGAAATGAATCCTAGTCAGCTAACTTATCCCAAGATTTTTCTGCGGATGAAGTCAATTGATGAGCAGCGAACCCTTATAATTAAACTGGTTTTTATTCCCGATAATGAACCCTATATAAAATAATATAATAATATACATTCAATTTGAACATATTACTAAATATTAATGACCTTATTAAACAAATAATATTCTTAAACAATGAAACAATGGTGTAGTACTCTCTGTACTTAACAAATCCTTACCAACATGAAAAAAACTATATTTACAATAAATATTTACATAAATACTTCCTTTTCGGGGTCTGACCACATATTCTGTTCCATTTGAAAATGGCTAATGATTTTTATTAAAATGACTTGTTTATGATTTTTTATGACAAATGAAATGCACATTTTGAATTTTCTGGCTGTAGCCTATGTAGTCATGTTTACTCGGGATGTATTTTGAATAACTGGGATAATATCCTGTTTGGGATAACAAAACACATCTTCATTTATACAGTATTTACAATCCTCCCAGGAAAGAACCAGATCTCTCACTTATTGCACAATTAAATAAAACTATCATAATTGGGGATTTCAATGCCCATTCCAAATGATGGGGCTATGAAAAAGTGGATTCTACAGGGCAGATAATGGAAGAATTTTTGAAAACCACAACGTTTGAACTGATTTATGATAAAGAAGATCCCAAAACCTTCATACATTACTCTGGAGCAGGCAGTAACCTGAACCTCTTGTTAGCTACAACAGACATTGTTTCATAAATTAAAAAACAAGTTATAGAAGACGCAAGTTCTGGTTACAGAGCAGTAATTGCTGTTATAAAACTAGATAATACAAATAACAGTCAAAATCACATGAATCTGTATTGGAACTTCAAAAAAGCAGATTGGAACAAATATAAAACTGAACTGGAACATAAATTTAAAGAACAAACAAACTCACAGCTGCATGACCAACCAGATCATATGAACAAAAATTTCTGTAAAGTCATCCTAGAAACTGCAAAAAAACATATTTCTCGTGGAAGAATAATAAATTTCAAACCCTTTTGGAAACCCAGTTAGAAGAACTGAAGAAGTAAAGGTATATATCTAGAAATACAGCTTAACAATCAAAAAACATATCAGATACACAAATATGGCAGAAGAAATGTGTCTCAGTAAAAAATGAAATTAATGCAGCTAAAAAGAATCACTTTAATAATTTCTTAGAAAAAATGGATTATAGGACAGATGGCAACAGGGTCCAAGTTCATAAAAAATGTCAAGGACAGGAAAGAAAGCAATCATACACAACAATAAAATATTAACAAATGATGCAGCCATAGCCGAAACATTCAATAAATATTATGCTAATTCACATAAAGTAACAAGAAATAATGAAAAGGAACGTAAAGAATTTAGGAAAAATTTGAAACAAGAAAGAGAATGTGATCCTAACACTCAATACAATATCTATTTTCAAAATTTTAATTTGCAAGAACTGAACATTGCAATTAATAATCTAAAAAAAGTCTCCTGGACCTGATCACATACATCCAGAGTTCATAAAACAACCTTGAAAAAACAGCAAAACAATACAATCTATCGTGGAACACCACTGTACCTGCCGAATGGCGAAAAGCAATAATTGTCCCACTCTTGAAGAAAGATAAAACAACATCAGAAATAAAAAATTATAGACCAATAGCTCTTACTAGCATAATAGCAAAAGTAATGGAAAGAATGGTATCAAATAGGTTAAATTAGTTTCTAGAATCATAAAATTTAATTTCCCCATGTCAAGCTGGATTTAGAGAGTTCCACTCTACAAATGAACAAGTCTTACTTCTCAGTCAAGAAATCAAAGACTCCTTCAATAGAAAAGATGATGATCTATCAGTTTTTATTGATTTCCAAAGTGCATATGATTCTATATGCAGAACAAAACTGCTAAAGAAAGTAAAAAAAATAGGGATATAAGGTCCAATGTTTTCATGGCTATGTCATTTCCTAACACAACGCTTTATTGCTACCAGATATGGAAGAAATATATCTAAATATAAACAAATACACTGCGGCTTACCACAAGGCGCAGTGCTCAGCACTACACTTTTTAATATATTTATTAAAGATCTGCCACAACAAATACAAGAATAAAGTGTGAAGTGTGCACTATTTGCTGGCGACTTAGTAATGTGGACTTCAAAACCAAAAAACAAAACTACAGAACTACAAAAAACCATGCAACAATCCTTAAACAACCTACAAAAGTGGACCAATGAAAATTTAATGACTGTTAATACAACAAAACCAAACTACCAGCTTTTCGCTAAGAAAAAAAACACTAAAAATAAAACTAAATTTTGAGGGTCAACAATTACCAGAAACAAAGGAAGCAAAGTATTTAGGAGTTACATTTGATACTAAACTTACATGGACCAAACAAATAGAAAATGTAATACAAAGAGCAGAGAGGTGCCTTTCACTGTTAAAACGTCTAACAGGAATGAAATGCGGATGTTCCAGAGCAACTCATAACACAACATACAATGTATGTATAAAGCCATTATTTACTTACTGCAGCGAAGTTCTTGTAACAGCAAACACAAAAAAGATTCAAATCTTTCAAAACCAAAGTCTGAGACTAATTACAGGTGCTATCAAAACCACACCAATAGCAGCTATGGAAATACTAACCAACCAATACCCCATTGAATATGAAATAGAAAAAGTGGCTCTTATTAAACACGAAAAGTTGGTCAGACTCCCATTCAATACATGGAACAAGAGAAATTTTACACATACACTAAAGACTCAGGAGAGCTTTCTTTCCAAAATTCAAGACATCAAGAAGAATGTATACCTTTCTAATTCACAGGAAAACTTCATATCTAAAGTCAATCCGACACAAACATTAGACATCACATATTATTTACACCTGACAGAAGAAGTTAAGAAAAGTGATACTCCAACTAGTGTTCTAAAATTATTGGCATTAAAGACAATCCATACTAGATTTCCAGAACACGAATGGCTCCATATTTATACTGATGGATCACTGATATCAAACCGAGACGGAGCAGGGGATGGAGTCACATGTCACCTCTTTTCCTATTACAAATCTTTAAGTTATGAAACTACAAACTTTGATGGAGAAATGGAAGCAATTCTAATGGCCCTACAAAATCTTTTGTATAGAATTTCACATTTTCATCAAGCAGTTATTCTCTCAGATTCCAGGGTGGCAATTATAGCAATTACTTCTAAGTTGTCACCAAAAAACCAAACAGTTATAGAATGTTGGAAAATCCTTACCCATCTAACCGCACTTCAAAAACACCTAGTCTTCCAATGGATACCAGCTCACTGTGGATTGAGTGGTAATGAGAAAGCTGGTTTTCTTGCTAAAAAGGGTACCGGCAATGTGCAGAAATCTATAGTTATTGTACCATTTTATGCAGCTAAAAGATTAGTCAACTCTGAATTAAAAAAAATTATTGCAAAATATTACTATGAAAAATCAAAAAATAAGAGATGAGAACTACCAAACATTCACACAGTAATTTGTGAGTATCCTCGAAAAACAGCAGTTGCAACCTTCAGGTTGATTACAGGACATGATTGTCTGGCAAAACATGTAAACAGAATTGGGATATATTCTTCCCCACTCTGTCCTCTATGTGATCTGCAAGAGGAAATGGATCGAGACCACCTTCAAATAGGCCCGGCCACTTCTGGTGCCCCATCCATGAGTGAAAAACATTGGAGAACAAGAGGATTAATGACTTCATTGTCAGAAGTCCAGCATTAGCTAACAACAAGATTTTGATAATCATTTATTTATGCCAACAAACTTACTGTTGGTGTTTTTAAAAACACAAGCTGTGTGTGGGCAAAGTCTGTGAGGGAGAACTGGAACTTAAAAATTCATTGTCACAACTGGGATTTGAACCACAGACCTTCCACTTACCGGGCGGCTGCTCTACCACTGAGCTATTGTGACAAACTGCCAGAATGGCATTAACTCCTCAAACCAGTTCGTATTTCTCCTGATAAACCACAAAGGCAGTCTCACATCACAGACAAATGTGATGTGAGACTGCCTTTGTGGTTTACCAGGAGAAATATGAACTGGTTTGAGAAGTTAATGCCATGAATATTAAAAATAGAAGCACTATTGACAGTGAAGTATTCTTCATGTTTGAGGTTATTTTGAGTGACTTATTTACACTTACCTTCACTACTAAACTGCTTTTTCTTAAAGCGGAAACGTTTTCAGGACCATTCGATCCCATCATCAGCCATTGGGTAACTGACGTTATCCTCTTGTTCCTTTTCTCTGCTGTCTCTATTCTGCTGCCATCTGGTGTTAGGGGCGCAGAGCTTTAACACTTCATTTAATGCTGGTATTTCGAAATTAATAACTTTATTACTGTTCTTGATGATATATATTTTTTCCCAAATATTCAGTTCTATTGGTGAATTAATAGATTTTAGCAGTTTTATATTAAGGCCGATGTGATTTTCAGTCCAAAAATGATGTGCTACAGCAGACTTTTCAATTTGTTTTAATTTTATGTTTCTTTGGTGTTCTTTAAGTCTTATATCCAAATTTCTCTTTGTTTTCCCTATGTAGCTTTTGTCACAACTATTACAGTTGATCTGGTAAATCCCCAATTTTTTATTGTTGTTGTTGTTAGCTAATGCTGGATTTCTGACAATGAAGTCATTAATCCTCTTGCTCTCCAATATGATTTTTTATTGTATGGGATGGTATTGTTTAGTGGCTTATTAAGCAGGTTTTTTAAACTGTATTGGTTTTGCGGTGCTAGTTTTATGTTTAGTTTCTTGAGATTTTTTTCAAATTTCTTGAATCCCCAGGGATGGTACGTGAATTTCCTAAATTTCCAGTTGTTTATGAGTGGTGTTAATGTAGTGGTTTGCAAAATTATCTTGAGCTTTTCTGGATTTTTGACATGTTTCTAATTGTGGCTGGGTTGAATCCATTTAATATTGCAATTTCTTCTATGTGTTGTAGTTCTTTCAGAAATTCCTCTTTACTTAACGGGACATTATATAAACAATGTATCAAGCTTGGAAATGCTGCCAGTTGGTGTGAAATTGGGTTGCATTCGTTTTTCTTGATGTAATTGTCTACATATGTGGGTTTTCTATGTATACCAAATTTTATACCATCTATATTTCTAGTAATTTTGAGGTCCAGGAAAGGTAATGTGTTGTCTTCTATTTCAATTGTAAATTTTATATGGCTGTCCTGTAGATTCAGTAATTTTAGAGAGTTTCTGGGGGATTATAGCGAAAATGTCAATGTCTGCTGTGGCACATCATTTTTGGAGTGAAAACCACAACATCGGCCTTAATATAAAACTGTTAAAATCTATTAATTCACCAATAGAACTGAATATTTGGGAAAAAATATACATCATCAAGAACAGTAATAAAGTTATTAATTTCGAAATACCAGCATTGAATGTAGTGTTAAAGCTTTGCGCCCGTAACACCAGATGGCAGCAGAATAGAGACAGCAGAGAAAAGGAACAAGAGGATAACGTCAGTTACCCAACGGCTGATGATGGGATCGAGTGGTCCTGAAAACGTTTCCGCTTTAAAAAAAGCAGTTTAGTAGTGAAGGTAAGTGTAAATAAGTGACTCAAAATAACCTCAAACAAGTTAATGCCATTCTGACAGTTTGTCACAATAGCTCAGTGGTAGAGCAGCTGCCCGGTAAGCGGAAGGTCTGTGGTTCAAATCCCAGTTGTGGCATTTAATTTTTAATTTTCTGTTCTACCTCTCAAACTTTGCCCACACACGGCTTGTGTGTTTAAAAACACCAACAGTAAGTTTGTTGGCATAAATAAATGATAATTACCATCTGAAGGTTATTTAATCCTGGGACATAAAGTACTTACAATAGTAAGTCACCATTGGGGTAATTTGTCTCTGATGTGAGACTGCCTTTGTGGTTTACCAGGAGAAATACGAACTGGTTTGAGAAGTTAATACCATTCTGGCAGTTTGTCACAATAGCTCAGTGGTAGAGCAGCCGCCCGGTAAGTGGAAGGTCTGTGGTTCAAATCCCAGTTGTGGCATTGAATTTTTAAGTTCCAGTTCTACCTCTCAAAGATTTTGATAAACTTGTAAACCATAAGAGATAGGCAAAATCTTACTATATAAAAAATGTGTAGAGCTCATTAAAACACATAATTTATGTCCAATTAAATTATTTTGTAGAGTGGACCATTTTGGAGATATTCCTTGTTATTTCTGTCAGTTTTGGAAAACTTTAGTCAAATGTGACATCGTTGTTCATGTTTTTATATGTTTACCATGCAAAGAACGGAATTTGAAAGCTTTAGAAGATTTTCTGTTGCACAAAGCCTACTGTATTCCCATAT
Organism: Tenodera sinensis; assembly: GCA_030765045.1. NCBI lineage: Eukaryota > Metazoa > Arthropoda > Insecta > Mantodea > Mantidae > Tenodera > Tenodera sinensis. Next base: position 82,012,220 of record CM060967.1, read on the forward strand.
TCCCCTTGTGCCTACAAGGAAATAAGCAATAAGATAATTTCTGCAAATGTTTATCTCAACTAACACGAAGATGATATAGGAATAAGAGTTTGTAAGATTGGTTAGTACAATTGCAGAGAAAGTCATGTGAATGCAACACATCAGATTTTTAAATTTAATGATTAAGGCTTGTATAATTGCTCCACCCTTAGATCCGCACTTGATGTAAACACAAGCCATCAACAACTAACCCACGATATGCCGAAACCAAAGTACACCATAAAATGTAATACCCTAAATACGGCGATTATCTGTGAGTTTTCAAGATGTATGGTAACCCTGGTAAAGACTACTTGAATGTAACGCAATAACAGCAATATTCCTAAAACTCCTGAGTAAATATCATTCTGTTGCAACATAAACATGAGGCATGAGTTCACATGGTGTTTGTTATGTGTTAGTCGCAGATGATCATATCAGGTTATCGTGGAGGGATACAAGGTGCAGATCTAAGGCTGGATGGAGTATAGTTTCCACTTTTTACGTAAGTCATCTTGTCACACGCTGTTGTCCAACCCATGTGGAAATTTCTATTTCAATTTGTGACTTCTTCCAAGTAACAGCAAGAACCGGATGTGGAAACCCAAGTTACTTTAGTGGGCTTTGCCCTTTTACTAACCTGCTTCATTTGATAACTATTACACACTAGTTCTTTGATTAACATTTCCTGTATAATATTTTAGCATCTTTCTATTCTTATTACCATTATTATTCATTGCTATTAACTATTTTTATTTACTATTTACATATTATCTGCCATATATATGTTGTTGGGTATATACTCCCAGGAAGATACTCAAGATGAATAAGTAAAGAGGATTGTGGAGATGATGGGACAGCTGGGGCTGTGCCCAATACTTAATAGTAGAAGGGTAAAAGGAAGAGAAAAGAGAACATCTTTCCATTGTATTTCTTTAGACTGAAAGAACGGTTGAAAGAATTGCTTTTCATCAGAATTTCAAATCGAAGTGCAATTTGTCAGTTGTTACATTCAGTCTTCACAAATGGCATAACAGCACATTAGATGATGCTGTCTGCTTGTAGGATCATGATCTTTTAAGAACTGTTAGCCGCATTGGTATTGTTAGTCGGATATTTCAACAGACTTATGGCACAACTAATATCAGACATAACTGCTAGTAAATGCATTGTACAGTCTGCATTTAGCTACAAATTTGGCTGGATTATGTCATTGGCTACAGTATGATTTTTAAAAGAAGATTACATGACAGGTGCCAGGCAAGACGAAAAAGCTGTTGCTATGGAAACGTAAACAAAGGTTGCCAATTGGTTACTCTGATGAACCATGTCCTTCTCAGATCAGTTATCACTTGTGTGCATGGAAACCGAGCTTGCTTGGACATTCGATTGTGTAGTGTATTGTTAGCCTACTTCATTAAAACATTTATATTAAAAGACGTAGTTATGAAAGCAAGTTGGTGCATGTAGAGGTAGACCAAGGATTCATGGCCCAAGAGAAAGGTAACTTCTGGTCTGGGTGTTACATTGCAGAGCCAGGTTATACAATAATTTCTCTTAGGGAATTCTTTGAACGGGAAGATGAAAATATGCTCCTCTACAACGAACCTCTTATTCCTTTCAACCAAGTGAGGGAAAGAACTGTGCATGCTGTGAAAATAAGTGAAGAGGCTATTATGTGAATCTTTAAAGAGTAGCTGCTACAGCTTGAGCCACCTTGTGTTGTAACTCCTGGAGAAGAGAGACTAAGAGCATCTCCAGTCATGCAACTGGACAGTTTTCAATTATATACCGTAAGTAAAACCATCTATAGCTATTACACTCGAAAGGAGCATCCTGTCATACCTAAGCTTCTTTTTACTCTTAAAGAAGCAGAGATATTTGAGGGGGAACCCTAAGTTCTTTGAACAAAGCCCTCCAAGATCTGGGACTTAAGTTCAAAAAATAACACAAATCTGATATCAGAAAGGAAAGATATTGCAGTACTAAGAGAAATGCAAAACAAGAACTTGAAAGAGCTAATGTTATATGAAACCTGGGTGAAAGGTGGCCTTACTGTGTCAAGGGCTGGACTGACGGCACACTTGAAAACATTACAAGAGGCCCTGAAAGAAAAGGTGGCCACTATTATTGGTCATGCTGGTACTTCCTATGATTTTACTGATGATGCCCTACTGCTCTTCGATGTAAGCTAATGATGTTTATTAAGTGACAGCACCATAGCATCACGTACTTACAGCAAAATTGCCAGGCTCTGATTGTCTCTGATCAGTGTACATATGGTCTATGATTACCTAATGTACATACATTGGTTTGGCATCACTTGCTGGTTATAGAGAGATATTTCATGCTATTTGCTATGTTATAATTCAGGTAGGTCCAAAGCTGGAACACTTGAGTACAGTGCATCGTTGAAATAAACCTAATGAAACAGTAAGCGGAGTAAAGAAATATTTTCTGGAATTACCAGCAATAGGATGTGGATGGAAATACACATCAAAGAACATTTGGCTATGATGCACAACCTGGACCAAATGTTACAGAGCTAGAAGAATATGTATATTTTGATAAAATCTACAGAGTATCAAGAGAAGCATGATTTACTGTTCATGTTGTTTTCCACTTTATTTTTGCATGCTATGTAGTATGAAAGGTTATCTGTTTTATTGCGATGCTATTTCAATGACACTGCATGTAACCTCCATAGCACATGTTTTTGTTTGGTATGCAGCACATATGAGGTTTGTTCCAATAAGTGGTTCTGAAATGTATTCTGAACACGTGTTGAACTAACACCAACATTTTCTTACACACGTGTGCAATTTAACACACTCAGAATTAGTTCGAAATTTTGTATTGTTGCAACATTACTCGAACCATTATTAATCTGCGATTTTGAATAACCTGAGCATGTGTTGTAGGCTATAAGAGGTTTGTTCCCACACAATCTAGAATCGTTTCTGTTATCTGAGCATGTGCAATAGCTAAGCAGTATTCCAACATGACAGAAAATCCTTGAGATCTGGTTCTGAATTTCTAACTTGCTGTTCCAACATCTTGGGAACTGGTTCGGAACCAGTGAAAATGGTTCTTGGACAAAAGCAAGAACTGCAAATTCTGGACATGTGCAAATCGTATAGACTAATAGTCTACTACGTGTGCACAGTTATTCAGAACTAGAGATTAATGATGGTTCAAGTAATGTACCAACCTGTGGGTCTGTTCCAACAAGCAGTTCTGAATGTGTTTTGAACTAATGCCAACATTTTCTTATGCACAATCGAGCACATTCCCAGAAGTTTGGGATTTTTGTCATGTTGCAATCCTACTTAGTTACTGCGCATGCTCAGATAATTAAGCACTGATTATGGATCGTGTTGGAACAAACATATGGATACACAGAAATGAATGTGCTCCTCTCCATTGTACCATATATTCAGTCTTATCTGTGTGAGCTCTTAATGCAATGTTATCAGTGTTTTATCTAAATACTTCATATAATTACTGCTCATTAAACACATTTTTTTTTCCTCAGCTGTTTCTGTTTTCACAAAAAATCTAGCAAGCTGTGGAATTTTTTTTTACAGTAGTTACGGTGGTATTAAAACTTTTATGGTCTAATTTCTATTCCATTCCAAGATTCATTTACTGTGCTATAGTTTTCAAATTTACAGTATAAGTACTTTGTAGATTACTTTTGGTTCTCTTAAACTGCAGCTCATTGTAATAAAAATAAATAATATCATGTAATTTAAGGCTGGATCGCAACCACACTGGCAACATAACAATAGTCAGAATGAGAAAGTTGAAATACAACGTACTCAAATGGCAGTGTCCACAACTGATAGGAGGCTTTCCTAGGTCCCAGGAAAGGGAAAGAAGGCTTGGTCAAGCTTTAACTGTCTGTTCCCGTTACTGGGTGTGACATGTTAGATTCATATTGTGCGTATTAGACTTTCCATTGTAGAAATTATTCAAGGCAGTTGTGCCATGAAATAAGTGTTAGAGCTCTTTCTAGTCGCAAGCTGTGAAAAATATCATTGGTGCATTCGAAACAAATGAATTTCCAATGCACAATATCAACCTCCACTTTCTATCAATAAGCTGATCAATAGTGTATCTTGTCATTCTCGATGCTGGACTGTTGTGAGCCAAGATATTGAGTGCTGCCTTGCTTCCCGTTAACTGGTGGTGTTATGGTTACTGTTGCTGGGTGGTTGTGAACCAGCCTTAAGTCACCATGGTAGTTTAATTAAAGGCTATTTTCAATTTGATTTAACTTAGATCAAGTAAATACAGAGGTATAGTGGTGCATCTTAAGTGAAATTTGTATCTATTATCACATCCCATTCCATTCATCTCTCAGTATATCATTGAATAGCTTGATTGTGTTAAGGAATTCACCTGGCTACTACATTATTTTGTTGCATTATTGACTTTCTGAACAACATAGGTTTAATACAGCTACATTTTGAAACTGAAAATAGCACCTCTTCTGGGGAAAATAACGCCATTGTTCTCAAAAAATAAATAAAATAAGACACTTATAGGTTTCTAGTTATAAACAATTTATGGTATGTCACATCAATAAAAGTCTACTTCTAATAACTCATGGATCCAAATTATCTTATAAGTAAATTTGAATACCCTGTGTTTTTATCTTTTGTAAGCATATTGCCTACATTTAGTTTATATTTGAATAAAACTAATTTAAGAAACCACCCTTGCTTCACATTTATTGGTTCTACTGCAATTTAGAATGATATTGTTTGCTTCCAGTAATAACTTGAAAAATATTTTATAATTTTATTTAAATATAGATTAAACTATGTTAATTTATTTAAGTATTATAGTGTTATTATTTTTTGGGATCCATATGATTTATATCTTTCAATCCTTTATTCCCTTATTAATTGTATTCTTCTTTTTCCCCATTTTTTTATTCCCCTCTTGTAGCGCATGATGGTTGATGAAGCTGATATAGATCCAGTCACTGGTAGTGGTGGTGCACACAGTGGCAGTAGTAGTCACAGAAGTGGAATAAAACGAAGTGCATCACAGTCTAATTCAGATCCTTCCTCTCCTCGGCTTCCAAGTAAGAGGAAGCCTGGTCCTATACCCCGTTATGTAGTGGTTAGAAGACCTACCTCTCCTTCTCCTCCTTCGTCCCCTGCTTCATCACCTCCTCCCTCTCCAATACCACCATGTCCAAGTGCCATATGGCTCTCTTCAGATCCACCACCACCATTGCTTATTCCAGCCATGTCTGTTGGAAACTATAGTGGTACAGATTTAAGAAGAGGTGATACAACAGCTTCTGGGTCAGATTCTGAAGGAACAGAACCACCTAAGTTAACAATGGTCAATGGTGAATTAGGTAAGTGTATGTTTAATTTGCAAAGGCTCATTAAATTAGAATGACACTTTGAGGCTACGTGTTAAGCACTATACCAGTATAAGGTTTAAAATGAGACACACTATCAATCAATTTCCTTCACTAGTTTGTACCTTCGTATGACATCTTTCGCAAACTCTTGTTCACAAGCTCAGCTACAATCAGATCCAGCAATTTAGTGTTTGAACCTTTGATGTCAGGTCTAGTAGGACACTTGACATCAATTGCACCACTAAAAACAATCCAATATATGTGTAACTTTCAGGCAATAGGCCATTTTTGCACCCAGCATAGTCAGGTATGATCGTCTACATTTATGTAATATTAGTTACAATAATTATAAGTGTAAATAAATATTTCCAATTTTAGAGGAATTTTTAAATGTTAAATCTGATGCAGAGAATTTCAGCATGGGAAGGGTTAAGTGATTACAGAAGTTAAAGTAAAGGACATAAAAGAAAAAAATCTAATGTGTTGCACTCTCATGGCTTTCCCTACTCTTGTACCAACTATTCTTACAAGCTCTTATTCCTCTATATTCAAGTTAGTTGAGATAAATATTTGCTGAAACACAGAAAATGTAAACAAAAAATGCCAAGAAAAACTGCAGTGGACCTATTTAAAATGGCAACTGACCACAACTGCCTCACAGAACATCAAAAGATACACAGCCTACCTACACCCAAGTGCACTCTCTGTGAAGATGATGTCTTCTGAACAAACAGCATCTCATCAAATGCAAAGGCCTTAAAAGTGATAGCTTGCAAACTTTATTGTGGGAAGCCAGGGAGAAAATTATCATTAATCCTCAGTGCCATTGGTGAACAGCAACATTTGCAGAAATTATGTTATTGCTCGTTTCCTTGTAGGCGTAAGGGGAATGTGGGAATCAGCTTGCAAACTTAAGTGTGGGAAGTCAGGGAGAAAATTATGCAAATCATTAATCCTCAGTGCCATTGGTGAACAGCAACATTTGCAGAAATTATGTTATTGCTCGTTTCCTTGTAGGTGTAAGGGGAATGTGGGAATACAATAGGCTTTGAGCGAGTAAAATCCTGTAAAGCTTTGAAATTCCATTCTCTTTGCAAGCTAAGATATAAAAAAATGAATAATCTAAATAAGTATTACAAAAATCATACAAATAACAAGAAATATCTCCGAAATAGTTCAATCCACAAAAAAATTCATTTGGAAATAAATTGTATGTTTTAACGAGATCTTCATATTTTGTATACTAAGAGTGAGTAGTGTTTAAGGGCCCATCGACAGCTAGGTCATTTGGGCTGTATACTGAGATTTGGTTTGTCTTTTACGGTTACCAGTTATGCAAAAGTCATGAAGAGTAAACAGGACTATGTGGGTTATAGCCAGAAAATTCAAAATATACATTTCATTTGTCATAAAAATATCTTCAACATACAGAATTTTAATCGAAATCGTTAGAGCCATTTTCGAGATAGTTAAAATTTTCAAAATGTGTTCCATGTGAAGAAATAAACATTTTTGAAAAATGTTCCATGTTAGGGGTAGTTCAGGGTAGTGGAATTTTCTTCAAAATCTTCGTGTGGCATCCTTGAAAGATTTTAAACTTAAACACAAACTTTGGTTTTTAACCAACTTTTTCTTTTTGAGTTATGCTGTTCACAGACACGCACAGACATTTAAAAAAAAAAAAATTTTTTTTTTTTCTTAATTCAGAGGGCCTCAAAAGCCCGGTGAAATCTTGACATTGAACTTTTGTGTGGAATTCAATACTTCCCATACTTAACTATACATAGTAGAGAAAGTAAAGGTCTAGAAGTCCGCATAACTGGCCGGGAGGGCTCGGGGCGCTGACCACGTCCCACCCTCCAGTACTGCACCTCACCAATGACGCCTGTAGTGGGCAGAGGTGGGGGACGCAGCGGCTGGGCGGTAGGCCTTGGCCCCTCGTGGGCTGTCGCGCTGGGGTTAGGTTTAGGTTAGTAGAGAAAGTAAAAATGGACATAAATATGTAATTAGTTGGCCAGTGGTCATTCTTTGGATCATATTCTTCTTTCTTTCCCTGATTACCCTCCCCTTATGTAGAACTTACAAGCCAGTGCCTAGGGTCAGACGCCTGTCGGGGAGCAGAGGGACCTCTGGACCACACAGAGTGAAGACCTGGAAGTAAGTGGTCAGCCAAGCCCAGGTATGATAGGGAGGAAGAGGATGACATGAAATGCAGGCGAAATGGATGATTGGAAGGGTGATAATGGAGCAATTGGTGGAATGAATGGTGGGGGAAACCGGAGAACCCTGAGAAAACCTGCCCAGACACCGCTTCGTCCACCACAAATACCACTTGCAGGTCCTGCCTAGGTGGTAGGCGAGCGGTCTAACCACTCAGCCACAGCGCCATCATTATAATTCCAGGCCCAGGTAGGGATGAGGAATAATCCTGGCTGGAGAAAAATTCCTACCCCCCTGCTGCGAATTGGACCTGGGACCCCCTTGCACACCAGGCAGGAGCTCTACCAACTGCGCTACGGGGCCAGCCCAATCATATTCTGTGGTTATTTTTCAAATTAAAAGGGATACAAGTTAGCAATGTGTTACATTTTTAATAGCTTTAGCAGAACCATTAGGTGATTAATTTTATTTAGAAATATCGGACTCAGGGGTCTCCGTCTAGGGGATATGTGAATAGCGACCACAAGGTATCCAAGCTGAGCAGAACATTACTTCCACTTACTGGTGTTTTGCTCCTCACTGTAACTTTTCTATCTGACCTTACCTTGGTCATCTCTTGTTCTCTTCCGACCCCGATGCTATTAGGGTTCCCGAGGGCTAGGGAGTCTTTATTTTTCCAACCTCTCCATTTCTCTAATTTCTCTATACAATCTTAACGCCTAACATGCTGACCTGTCATGGCATGTAATACATCCTCTGATTGGTAATCAGAGGATATGGTCGGTGAATTTATTTTGATAATTCTCCCGGTCAGGTCAGTGAGACCCGTAAAACAACGACAGGTGTGGTCCTCCAGACATTCTGGGGGTTGTGAGAGAGCGATGTGACCGCCAAAACATAAAAATGTGGTGCTCTCTAAAAAGCGATTACTATTACTGCTATTGTTCTCTTCTATATTGGAGTGCAAGAGGATTAATGACTTCATTGTCAGAAATCCAGTATTAGCTAACAACAACATTTTTGTCTTGTAATAATATCTGGATTCGATAGGAAAATCAGGGTGAGCATCATATATCCAAACTTTTCATCAGCAACTGTGCCCCACGGAGCTGATGTTTGTTCTATCACCAACTACCGTAATGCCAGAAAGTAGTACTGAAACTTTGAGTGTAGAAGATGAAATAGGTTGGTCCCCAGACTTAGAAGATTACAATCCAAATCCATTGAGTCAGTCAAAATTAAATGATTTGGTACGTGATTTGGGTCTTACCAAAAAAAAAGGTGAAGTTTCAGTACCTGGAGCAACTTTCTGTTGGTACAGACTTTGAGAAAGAGTTCCAATATTATGTAAAAGAAGAAGAATTGGTGTATTTTTGTGATATCCCTAACTTGATTAGTCATCTTGGAACAGCTATATTTTTGTAAAATAAAGTGTGGTATAATAATTAAGCATGTCTATATTAGCATTCTTGAATTAATTCCACTGTTATGAAGATTCACAATTTTAATTTTCATAGTCACTGTTTAAACTACCGCTCATTAAATATTAACTCCCCCTCTCAGCAACTCAAATGCAGAAAGCTTAGTTAACAAGTGGACGAAAAACTATGTGCATACATACTTTTTTTTTTACTTTCTCCACTACATGTAGTATAGTAAAGCATTGCATTCCACCCAAAATCTCAATGTCAAGACTTCACCTGAAACAAATGCTTTGAGGCTCCCCAAATCCAAAAAAGAAGCATTAGGAAAAGGTCTGTGTCTGTCTGTGTCCGTCTGTCCATAGACAGCACAACTCAAAAACGAAAAGTTGGCTAAAAACCAAATTTGGTATTTAAGTTCAATGTCTTCCAAGGACGTGACGCAAAGGTTCTGAAGAAAATTTCTCCACCCCAAACCACCCCTTACACGGAAAATTTTTGAAAATTTCTATTCTCTTGAAAATGGCTCCAACGACCTCCATTCAAATGCCATATGTTTGAGATATTATTAAGACAAATGAACTGTATATCTTGAATTTACCGGCCATAGCCCCTACAGTCATATTTACTCTGGATGACCCTTGGACAACTCGCAAACCACAAGAGAAGGATCAAATCCCACTATACAAAAAATGTAAATCTTACCAACAGACACAATTTATGTCCGAATAAATCCCTTTGCAGAGCGAACCACCTCGTAGACATGCCCTGCTACTTGTGTCAGTTTTGAAGAATTTATACTTCTGTTAAATTGAACATCGTTATTCATTTTCTCATGTTAATAGTTCAAAGAGACCGGAATTTGAAAGCTTTAAAAGTTTGACCATCGCCCAAAGCCAACCGCATTTGCGCATTCCCCTTGCACCTATAAGAAAATCAGCAACAAGATTATTTCTGCAAATATCCGTCCCAACCAACACGAAGAAGATACAGGAACAAGAGTTTGTAAGAATGGTCAGCACAAGAGCAGAGAAAGCCATGTGAGTGCAACCCATCAGATTTTTTCTGTACAAAGATGCTCGGATAATTTGCAAACCGGATAATCCGCACACGAATAAACAGGAGTTTACTGTAATTATTATTTATTTATGCCAACAAACTTACTGTTGGTGTTTTTAAACACACAAGCCGTGTCTGGGCAAAGTTTGAGAGGTAGAACTGGAACTTAAAAATTCAATGCCACAACTGGGATTTGAACCACAGATCTTCCGCTTACCGGGCGGCTGCTCTACCACTGAGCTATTGTGACAAACTGTCAGAATGGCATTAAATTCTCAAACCAGTTCGTATTTCTCCTGGTAAACCACAAAGGCAGTCTCACATCAGAGACAAATTACCCCAATGGTGACTTACTATTGTAAGTACTTTATATACCAGGATTAAATAACCTTTGGATGGTAATTACTATTTATTTATGCCAACAAACTTACTGTTGGTGTTTTTAAACACACAAGCCGTGTGTGGGCAAAGTTTGGTTTACCAGGAGAAATACGAACTGGTTTGAGAGTTTAATGCCATTCTGGCAGTTTGTCACAATAGCTCAGTGGTAGAGCAGCCGCCCGGTAAGCGGAAGGTCTGTGGTTCAAATCCCAGTTGTGGCATTGAATTTTTAAGTTCCAGTTCTACCTCTCAAGGAGTTAAATGTATTTCAATTACAAAAAAAACAGTTTTTTACAGTAACATTATGTAATTTTACATAAACATGATAAAAATATAGTTTTAAAATGTTACTATGCTCCAATATGTAACATATGTAACAACATGTCAGATGGTAGATCAGGTTCCAGTTCATGGACATTTTTAGTTATGTATAAGCAAAGGGGTAAATATGCATTTACATACAAATCCGAGCTCTAGTGATAAGCAGTATGTTAAGGAAGTAGAACGCATGCCTAATCTAACGAGTGTTTACGAAAGCTGACACCAGCAGCAACTTCCATGAGGGCTATGTGGCAGCCTTGAAATGCATGATTGTGTCCTGTAGCCCCGTTCCTTCACGTCATCTCTTCCTCCTGTGGGTGGTAGATGAATGCAACTCGCACTGCGCGATGTATGCCCCTACGTGTTATAACACATAATGTTGTTGTAAGCTAATGCTGGATTTCTGACACTGAAGTCATTAATCCCCTTGCTCTCCAATATTTTTCACAATGATATTGAAGAGAGCAATAGCAGTAATAGTAACCGTTTTTTAGAGAGCACCATATCTTTATGTTTTGGCGGTCACATCGCTCTCTCACAACCCCCAGGATGTCTGGAGCACCACACCTGTCGTTGGTTTAAGGGTCTCACCGACCTGACCGGGAGAATTATCAAAATAAATTCACCGACCATATCCTCTGGTTACCAATCAGAGGACGTATTACATGCCATGACAGGTCAGCATGTTAGGGGTTAAGGTTTTATAAAGAAATTAGAGAAATGGAGAGGTTGGAAAAATAAAGACTCCCTAGCCCTCAGGAACCCTAATAGCATCGGGGTCGGAAGAGAACAAGAGATGACCAAGGTAAGGTCAGATAGAAAAGTTACAGTGAAGAGCAAAACACTAGTAAGTGGAAGTAATGTTCTGCTCAGCTTGGGTACCTTGTGGTTGCCATTCACATATCCCCTAGACGGAGACCCCTGAGAATATACAGTGATATTAATATTAGTGTGCTGAACTTTCAATTTTGTGTTGAATCAGAACTGTTCAAAATCTGTATGTGATATGCAAAAACTATTATTATTTTTTAAATCAAAGCATCCGAATTGATCATAATGATGTAGAATATTCTATGCCGCAAAATCTTCGCAGGCCGGTGTTATTAGAGCATTTCCTTCAGGCACATTTTATTTCAATTACCATAGGTTCATGACAATGAAAGTTACTTTGCCAAATGTATATTGTTGTCTTTAAGTTGCAGACAACTGACATCCTTCATTCAGTTCATTATTTTCTTTGCAACAATGGGTACTGCCGCGCATATAAGAAAGCGTTCAAATTACTACTTGTATTTATTTTGAAAGGCAATAATGAATGCGGGTCTAACTTAGTTTTTCTTTCGGTTTTCATTGCGACGTTGTTGTAGCTAACAGCAAGGTGCCAAAATTCAGTTCCTTTATGCAGTAAATTACAAATTACAAAATTACAGTAAATTACGTTAATACTTTTGGATCTGACGTATTTTGTACCGACGGTAAAGTACTCGTGCAAAATATACGAGCAGTCAGTGAACTACAAAAAGAATTATTTTATATCACAATATATTGGCAAATTGTGATCTGGATAAACTAAGAAACATTTTAAAAATTCTACAAGGTGACAATTCTGTTGCAGTTGAAATGAATCCTCAATGATGCTGTTTTAGATTTGCTCCAATAACCTCTGTTGACGTTGAGAGGCCATTTTGTCATATGAAAAATGTGTTATCTCACAGGAGACTCAACATAACCCCAGAGCACTTAAAAAAAGCATTTGGTTGTCATGTGCAACGAATAAGGCATTACAGTACACAGGCCTTTGAAAAAAAATATCTCATTTCTGTGTCAATTACAGCACTAGCATTTTGTTTAAAACTGAAGTTCTTTAAAATATGACAATTGAGTTATTGAATAGTGTAATCTATTAAATAAATGGGTTTTTCTAATTGCCTTTTATTGCCTGTTCTAGTATTTATAATGCCTTTTTGCCTGCCTATTTTAATGATTTATAATGCCTAAACTTCCGGTCTGTGGTTCTCACAATAAACATGATACTAAAGCAATTGAGCATCACTGGGAAAAATGTATAGAGCTGAAAGGAATCTAGGATGAGAAATATAAAGATGCTTTCTTCCGAAAACTTTTGTGCTTTCTGTGTTAGATTGGATACTTCTGGGACAGCCCTTATACATTGAGTAAGAAAGAAAAATTGATTGTAGCTGAACATTGCATCATCATCTCAATCTGTTAGCATGCTGAGAGCAGCCCAAGGTGTGTTATACGTGTACCTGCCCATTTAGGGCTTAACCACTTTTATGACAGGATGTGCGGTTTTGCAGGGTGACGAGTGAAAATGAGGCTGGAAAGCTTACATTTCTTTGTATAGAAATTAACTTTCAACTTGGGTAAGCTTCGTTTGGAAACATAAAGATAAAATTGTTAATTTGTAATTCCTGCCAATGGACCTCACTAGAAGGTTCATCTGTAAACCAAGAAAAGGCATTACAGTTTGCTCTGCAGCTCAACTATGAAACTCAAGAACATATCCTTGAAAATAACACTATCAAAATATATTGTGGTAAATTCAAAGTGAAGCTTTATTGAAATATTTATTTGGAGCAATTTCTTCTGTGATTTTTCTCCTCTCTCCCTCCCTCTACCATCTCTTCCCCTCTCCCTATCCCCATCTCCTCTCTCTTCTCCTCTCTCTGTCCCTCTCCCCTCTATCTCCTCCCCCCTCTCTTCTGTTTCTCTCACACTCTGGGTGTAAATGAATAACGCTGCACAAATTTTACTGGTAATAGACAATTCGTAGGTAGGAGATAGGAAACCTAGGTTTACGTATACAAATTAAGAGTTGTGCATTAAAATTGTTAGGATGTATGCACATTGCTGATCACGTCCACGAGTGTAACGTATGAAGAGAAAGCAAGTGGAATTCAGAGTTGTGTGTTTAGCCTAATGGCTACGTTACGAGGATGGTGAAGGTGCACATGCACTAATATTTTGGGTTTGAATCTCCATGGCTGCAGCTCACTTTTGTGTTCTTTGTTCTATCTTTCATTCACATAAGTACTTACCTAGTTTAATTTGATTTACAACAATTGTGTTGTAATTCATTTCACCAATGCTTAAGGTTTTTACTTGAAATTCTTTTAACTATTATTTACTTTCATGACTTAAATAGTAGGTACACACTGAATTTAACACATTTAAATTAACTGGTTCAAATTGAACCAACAACTTTCTAAAATGTAATTGATAAGACTTGAAAGACTTGTGACTTGAATTATTTAAAAAGTAATTTGCATTGGTATTAACATTACAATATATTGGGTAGATAAGGGCAAAACAAAAGCAAGCAAGCAAATTGAATTGGTTCAGGTTTCAAAGGAATTGCTCAAAATAGCGACCAACATCAGTGCACAGGTGACATTAACCTAGAAATGACTCCTAAACTCTATAGAGCATTCCTGGTGAATTATAAATCTGATCGCTGGCTGCAATAATGCAGGCAATGAGCATTTCTTAAGAACCCATTGCTGATGAATACACCAGTCAGAAGATGAGCCCAGCAAAAGAAATCTATATGAGTGAAATCTGGTTAAGGTGGCAGCTAGGGCATGATCAGCCTCTTCCGATGCAAGTGGGAAAGACCTCAGATGATACCGTATGTTTCTTATGTAATGTGCAGAAGCTCCATCGTGTTGGAAATGCAGATGGGTAACGCCATACAGTTGAGTAGAAAGAAGGTATAGCCCAGTGACAAGGTCAGGAAAAATGCCAGCCCATATGCTCACCATGAACTGTTGGTGACACTTCAGAACAGTGGCAGAGGATATTCATATGCCCGTATGTGACTATTCTTGTAGTTTAAAATCAGTCCATCCCTGGTAAACGTGTCCTCATTGGTGAATACCACCAATGAAAACAATTCAGGTGGCTGCCTGTGGTGGCTGCCACAAAACTACAGATGAAAATTACAATCCTCTGAGTTCAGGCTTGCACCTTTTGCAGATGAATAGGGTAGAGCTGCACTGCAGGCAAGACTTGTTGTATATTTGTGTGTTTGGGGGTGAGTGAATGAGCAGGGTTTAAGGGCCCGTTGACAGCTAGGTCATTAGAGCCCCTTGTGGGTTTGGTACTGATTGCAAGTGTAATAGCACTAGTGCTAGTTTCCAGACTTCAGACTTCATGGCAGTCTGCTTTATTTGGCACCACAGAACCACCACCTTGCAAATGCCGATCTACAGATTCAAAAGTAGTTCAATGGGGCTTCTGTCTATTGGGGTACTTTTCACTGTTAATCTTTGCAGTTACCGAAGAACCACCTACTTTGCCATACACAGGCAAAAGTGTAATTGTGCTCCATGTTCCTTGAGCACTTATGTAACTGCTTCAATGTAATGTTGTGTACTGAAGGCAAATAGGAAAGGAGACTGAGGTGACTCAATTGCTGAAGACTTAAGTAAGAAACAAATACTGTATGGCATTGTCTTCCAGGGATACCAAGGTTGCCTATTTCCACTATTAGGCATTCATCATGCTACCATATAGTTACCCAGTACCTCTTTTGGGGAGTCATAGTACTTTGTGCTGTTGCTCAGTTCAAAGTTGAGTGAATTGTTTACAGCGGGTTAATTTTGTTAGATTAAAATTGCTCTTACTAACATCACATGCAAATGTTGCCAACTGAAACTTCAGACCATAACCTTCCAGCCTTAACCATCAGATGTGAGAAGAAGAAACAGTAAGCAATACCGTGTGCATTGCATGTGATTGTGGTACTTGCAACATTAAGGCTTGAGGATAGTATTGTGTGGTGTCATTCATTTACGTTGTGTATATTTATACAACACAGAAAAGCGACATTTCTTATGATTTTGTGTAGAAGTTATAGCACCCTCATGTAGATTTGTAATTATAACACAAAATAGTACTACTACATAATTCACTTGCAGGTAATGGAACATCTGTTGCTGGTTCAGACTTCCAACCTCGTTCACCATCACCTCCAGCTGAAGAAGCAGTTGTACCACATCTTGAGCCTCTTAACAATCACATGCTAAATGCTAATAGTTTCTCTCCTCCCTCCAGTCCTGTTGTTGTCAATCACATACATGATGAGGATAGCAGAATTAGTACAGTCCTTACAGAGATTAGCAGTAATCATATTGGTGCTGCAAATACAAGTGCTGTAAGTAATGCTCATAATAAGCGAGAACTGGCGGAGATACGGAGACATAATCTTAATGTTCGTATGCTGGTGTATAAAGAAGTTCGGAGGCCTGGAAGAAGTAAGTATTGCTATCTATATTGATTTAACCTGATGTATACAACTGTTGTGCTATTGTATCTGAAATCTCTCACTCCAGATGCTAATAGGTTATGGATTCAATGTTGTTTTAGG
The DNA here is from genome assembly GCA_030765045.1 of Tenodera sinensis. Taxonomy (NCBI): domain Eukaryota; kingdom Metazoa; phylum Arthropoda; class Insecta; order Mantodea; family Mantidae; genus Tenodera; species Tenodera sinensis. The sequence continues at coordinate 82,028,355 of CM060967.1, forward strand.
TTTCTGGCTTTGAAGTTAGGTATTCATTTATAAACATGACAGAAGGAGAGTTAGAATTGAACTTTTACTTTCATTAAGCCTGATTCTAAAGGCAAAAAGGCGGGAAAATGAGTTTTCTAAACAGTGAATAGTATCAATTTCTTTTTGTTGTAAGACTATACTAAAAGAACAGCTCTGTTGCATAAAGTACAAACTGAAAAATCAACAACATATTTTTGGAGCAACCACCATAATATCAACATCATTATTTTGGAAGGCGACCTTCTCAGAATAGCAAGTTACACACTGAACTCTTGGTATGGAAAAACATCCACATTACAAAAAACCAAATGATGAACTTTGATCCCCCACCATCAAACCAGCTCGGTGAGTTCACAGCCACCACCGCCACCACCACCACCACCGCCACCATCATCACCATCAAACAACACAAGACATAATTATCAGTCACTTCTAAGCTGAAGATGGGGATGCAGTTTCTTAAAAATATCAATTATCTCGGCTAGGTGAGGTATAATGTAAACCTAGCCAACCTTCAATTTGGTGAATATATTTTAGAATGTTTTAGTTTGACCTAATTTTGTGAATATTAATAATATAAAGACAGTTTAATATTAATCAAACAAAAGCGAACATGGGGATCAGAACCAAAAGAAGAGTTTTAAACCATTAAATATAAGCAAACAGAAAAGTCAGCAATAGCCACAACCTGGCCCTGACTTATGGTTTTAAATATGCTTCCCATGTCAGTAGATTTGCTGGCAGGTAAAAGAATTCCTGCAGGATGAAATTCTGGAAATTGACAACATTGTCAATAAACAAACGAAACAAAAAAATAAACCAGTAGCCCCATATTTCTGGGAATTATGAAGACGCAGCATATCAACACATCAGATCTAAGATTATTGGAAGAGATTTGGTCCAGAAAAAACAGCAGTAACTTATAAATGTTGATATTCTAAAAGGAGCAGATGTAATCAGCGATTATAAACTTCACAACCTTAGTCACCAAGGGACCGATCAACCATCAAACATTGCCCATACCAGTCATAACCAGTTCATGATGGAAGGAACAGCTCTTGAAACATTCTCTGAGATAAAGAGTCTAATGAAGTTGAATCTATCTTCGCAGTATATCCAGCTATTAGCTGACATGTTTTCCACTATGTTTGTTGTATGTTTAGGCAGTCACATTCCAAAGATGAAGTGTATTTAGTGTGTATTGGAGAAAGTTGTCCAGGGTTACAAGGTTGCAGATTTTGGATTAGTTCTATGTATGTTTGTGAAAGGGCAGTTTAAGAGGTTATGTTCCAAATCTTCATTATTGTTGCACCAGCAACAACTACTAAAGTTAACAGGATTAAAGTGGTGAAGATACTTTTCTGTGATAATATGGCCTATTCTGGCTCTTGCTAAGAACAAATTGGGAATGTTGCAGAATATTTTTATATCGTTGGGTTTTCTTTGAATGTTTTGAAGTATACGGCCTTAATCAGAAGAAAGCCATAATTTGATCCATAAATTTGTTAAATGAGAATTAACTGCAGAATATGTGCTGGTTAGAGAAGTTATTTGCATAGGTTTGAGTCCCAAAGAATCCATAAATTTGTTAAATGAGAATGAACTTCAGAATATGTGCTGGTTAGAGAAGTTATTTGCATAGGTTTGAGACCCAAAGAAGTTGACTGTTCAGCAATATTATCTACAATCTCATTTCCAGTAATGCTGCATTAATGAAGTTGAAGTAGTTGTACATCATCAGTTATACCTTTGCAGGCCTTACTTTAAATTGCAATGTAAACAAAGTGCAAAATTGTATACTTCTGCAGGCCCCTATGATTGGCAGACATGGAGCGACTTAACATGTGCGTAATGCAAACTCTCATCACCATGTGATTAGCTTCTGGTTTTTTAATTCTGCATTGCATGGGAGCGATAGAAGGAAGAAAGAAGCGGATATATTCTACACTCTTACATAAAATAAAGAATAACACAATTATAAAAATTGTTAATTATAAATGTAAGATTTAAAGCTTTCACGGCGCATGTTATTTATTACAGTTTCACGGGCGATCAGCCGTGTGAGGTTTGAAAATATTGAGCTTTCGGCCATTCTAAACTCCATGGCCTTCGTCAGAATGAAAATGTCCGTTAATTTTCCGCTCCCCATATATATATATATATATACAATGTTAGGTGGGAGTGGGTTGCGTTGCCCTGGCCAATGAGCGGGTGACGATTTGTCATTGGGCCTGCTGTTTCGGACTATGTTTGTCACCGGCCACAGTGTTTTCTTGAGGGTCAGTATTTGGTCCAGAATCACTATAGTTGCTGTTGTGAATGTGTTTCATGGCTATTGTCCAGGCAGGGCTTAGCTTCAGGGCTTAGCAGGACTTCAGCTAAGCCCTGCCTGGACAATAGCCATGAAACACATTCACAACAGCAACTATAGTGATTCTGGACCAAGTACTGACCCTCAAGAAAACACTGTGGCCGGTGACAAACATAGTCCGAAACAGCAGGCCCAATCACAAATCGTTACCCGCTCATTGGCCAGGGCAACGCAACCCCCTCCCACCTAACATTGTATATATATGGGGAGCGGAAAATTAACAGTCATTTTCATTCTGACGAAGGCCATGGAGTTTAGAATGGCCGAAAGCTCAATATTTTCAAACCTCACACGGCTGATCGCCCGTGAAACTGTAATAAATTATAAATGTATCATGTGCACTGCACATTTAAATGACTAAACCCTCCTCAAGCATATTGCAGTTGGCAATTATGATTTGGGAATTGTTTAAAGCAATGTTGAATAAGGAAAATAAACTGTTCAATCACTTTCCTTATATTTCATGAAGTCTGGAAGTAATTGTTATCATGCATGTATGACACATTTTGTGCTACCTAAAACTGTAGAAATAAAAAAAATATGAGTATATGCCATGTGGTGAAAGCAGAGGAAGCATTTTGGAAATCAGACGTATTTAATGACTTCCACTTTTTTGGTGATGCAAGCTTTAATGCATCCTGAAATAAGCACCTGGCTAATTTAAATGTACTGTTGTTTATGGCAATGTGGCTTTCTACAAGGCTTCATACTGATTCTAATGGATTCAAAACACAGTGATAAGACAGGAGTCTTAATACTGTGTTGCCAGCCTGTTCGATAATGCTGTTAACAACAAACTTAGTGCACCTTTTGTTTACGTTTGCTACCTTCACTTGAAATGTCTGTTGTGTATGTGATCCCTTTGGTGTCCATCTATTGGGTAATATTCTTTTTCAGCCACTGATTGGTGGGAATGTGGTCTAACTTTATACTATGGTAGGATGGTATTTTTCACACTTTACAAATATGCTTAAAGCAATTCACTTTTCACCACTTTGTAGTGATTTATATACTCCACAGCAGATGCTATTTTGAACAAACTGTATGCTCCACTTCTTCACTTCTATGGCTGCATGCACATGCATTTCATATCACAGTTAATAATAATGAGTTTGCATATTAATGTATTCCATTTATTCTTATTGTGAAATTTTGAAAATTATATGTAGTCATTTTAAATTTAAGGTCATTTTGCATGTTAGTTAATGGACTATATTTTCATTTGCACCTGATGACATGGAAGTTGTGTGGTTCGATCAACCAATGAAGAGTTATTTAAACATGTCCTGTTTACATTGCAGTTTAAAGTAAGGCTGGCAAAGTTATAGGTTTGGTTGTGTTATATCAATGGTTACATTGAACACACTGCCAAACAAAGAGGAATGATTTGGAGGTGTACACACAATATGTAACATCACTTTCATGTTCTGAGCACTTCTCACAAGAGTGGCTCCCAAGGCTGACAAGGCGGCTTGTCATTTACGTATGTGGGTGCCTCTGTATGATCTTCGTTACAGCAAGCTCTGCTAAACTGCATTGAGGGCACTTTCAGATTGAAATTCAATAAGCTCAGAAATTCAGAATGGGATCAATCACTAAGTTTGGTACTGGTTAGTCATACGAAAGTATGGGAAATGGAAAGCACCAGGTAAAACAGGTAAAGTAGTAGACAACCATGCACTTTTTTAACAAGCTAGCATGTCATGTCCTTGGTTTGGTTAGAGCCGTGCAATGATTGATTTCAAGTCATGCCCTTCTTTCTTTATACCAGCACAGTGGTGCCATCTACATTATTTCTTAAATTGACTGGACACTAGTGCCTCTGAGTGGTGACCTTGCTCTGTTGCATGTATTGCAGTGCAGCACACCTTGTCTACCAAAGGTGACTGCGTTATTATTCACAGTAGTCATTTTTCAATTTTATTGTTTCATATCTGTGCCTATATTCTACTCGTAGCCATTACACATGTTGCAAACATATATTCTCTCAGTAGCATGTCATAATGAAAATATAGATATATCATAGGAGGCTGTGTCCAATAAGCATTAAATGCTAGAGCAGGCAGTCTCAATTCCAAAGACGAACAGCGGGCAGAGTCAGCATGTTCTGTGCTAGCAAGTGGGAGTCATGTTACAGTTGTTTCTTAAAGTACAGCAGTGGGGGATGCTTGTAACTAGTGTGCAGTGTCGGCTTGTGAATCACAGGAAGTGCGACTACTTCATCTATCCCTTGCCCATCATCCTCATATATTTTTCTGTCTGGGAAGAATGGTATCAGTTTCCAGACATAGATGGTGCAGCAAAATGCTCAAGGTGCAGCAAGGTTGTTCAAACAATTAAAAAATATTACTTCCAGTATGGTGCAACCAACCCTAGACTGGACTTCTAATCCTGCAGTTAACACTAGAATGACGTACCGGTCATTTTGACCGGTTAACGTTCTTTAAAAAAGTATATACATTGAGGTAGAGTGATTATCCCTTTAATATTTCATGGCTTTTAACGAAATAGAGCAAGGGTGATTCCCTAAAATGTTAAAGTTTTTATAGCAGGTTTTAAAAAAATTATACACGCTTTTTACCCTAAAGGACTGTAGCCGGTCATTTTGACTGGTGTGATTATTTTGCACGTGTCGTAACTAAATAGTGGTAACACTGTATTCGAAAATTATCCAAGGCTTTACTAATGTTTAGCACTAGAGTAGACACGAGGTAACTAACAATGATAACAATGTGGTCTGAAAATAATCCAAGGTCTGCGATCATTATGGAAGCTCAGTTTGGGAAAATTTCGCTCCAGAGCAGACGTGTTTTAGAAGTCGTGTCAATATAGCAAATGGTAAAATATTTTAGAGGCCATACTATATCATTGCCATGTCACATCATAATTACCACCGTAAGTATCTTCGAGAAGATGAAATGTTGAATTATTTCCATAGTTTACCAATGACCTAGAAGGAGAGAACATATTTGGTAATGATGAATTATCCGATAATGATGACGATGTTGAATATATTCCTCATCAATTGGATAAAAGGGAATCGTCAGAATCTGGCGGTAATAATAAAATGATCGAAGAACCTGTACAGGAACAGGCAACTGACCATGCTGTAGCAGAACCACATGACTCTGTCCCATGCAAGAGAGGCAGATTCAATCGAGGACATCGAGCTCCACAAGAAATAAACTTTCCAGCTGTGGGAATTAACGAGGCTGCTGTTGTGGACAAAAATTGAACTAGGAAATACACCTGGCAGACGTGGGCATCACAATGACTGAGAGAAAGGCTAGGTTCTACAGATTACTCAAAGAAACTGCTAGTGAGTGGAAACTATGCCAGCGCATAGCGAGTATTGATGGATGCTAACATTCTCCAGAATATAAAACGGTGCACCGAGATAAGGGTCTGTCAAGACCTTCAGGACAATTCTTGGACTCTTCAGCTAGACCAACTTGAAGTAGTTGTAGCCATATTGTATGCCTGTGGAATATATGGAGGGAAGAACTTCCCCTTGAAATTTCTGTGGTCAAAGGTGTGGGGACCACCATTTTTCTCTTGTGTTATGGGAAAGAACAAATTTATTGAGATCCTGAGGGTCCTGAGATTTGATGATAAACATATATGCGACGAAAGACTGAAGACAGATGGCTTTGCAGCCAATCTGGAGTCCATTTGTACAAGATGGCACATTTGACCAAATACAAAAATGAGCTTTTTGTGTGATCATGGTGTGTATCACACTCTACTGTATTGTTACCAGTTGCTACAAACTACTTCAGAATGCTAAAGTGATATAACTGAGTATGCATATCATTTATATGATCCCATGTTTTGTACCTTTAAAATATGAATAAAGGTACTCTTTCATGCATAAAATATCCTGATTTAAATTATTAACTACGCCGTGAAAGCTTTAAATCTTACATTAAATTATATTATAAATGAAAAGCTGAAAACCGATTGAAAAAGGTACCGGTAAAATGACCGATGTTGGTCCTTTTAAGTAGCAAGGCAATGTCGGTCCTTCTAGTGTTAAGCACTACAAGACTCCTTTCCCGCTAACTGCCAGGCATGGTGGGCAGAGTTGTTAAATCAACTAAATTAAATGCAAGAGAAAATTGGCTAAGTGCAGGAAGTTAAGGTTTTGTGGATCAACAACGGGAAAAGGTAATAAATACTACATAATGAGCCCCAGTTGATGGATAGTGTGCTGCATGTACTTGTAAATGAAGGTCTACAATTCTAAGCAAAATAAATGTATTTGGTCACATAGTAATTACATTGACAGTTGGTATAATAAGTAAAGTGAGGTTATTACTGAGAGTAATATGTAATGTATTGTGTAATGGTAGTATAGGTAACTTGATCACTGCACAAAGCGGGAAATGAAGTTCCCCATGCTGTGGCATTTGACTAGTGGAAGGCTGGACATCTACATATACAAGTGTTTCCACTCAACTTTCTGAATTGAACTGATCTCAAAAATAAGCAATCTACTAAATGACTAACAAGACATAAAATATACAGGGAAAAACATGGTAAACCTCACTGATAAACAGATGCAAAGAAAATAAGAAATTAAGGCTGACTGGTTCAACACATATAGGTACTCTACAATATACAATAGAAAAAGCTTTACTCTGTTTTAAGCACAATACAATATAAAATTGTCACTTGGGTTTGCCTTCTTGTGGCATTGCAGAGAATTGTGCAGCCCAGCACTTCAAAAATACTAACAATACCACAATTGCCCAAACCCTTCCAAAAATGACTGGAGTAAACCTGGCACTCATACACTGCTCATACCTGCAACTCCCTCTCTGACTGAAAGGACTACATTCAGAGAATTACAAAATGAATTTAGAAAAAGGCCAAAAGAACCAGAATGAGAATTTCGTAAACTACAGGCCCAAATAGTTTTCTCTGCAATGCATAATAATCATGGATAGATCTCACCAAGTATTACTATGCTGTTTTGCCCGTGTCTGTCCTTGCTGTTGAGTCCTCCATAGGTTTGTAGATTGTGCCGCCCTTCAAGGCTCTCGCCAACTCTTCTTAGAAGCTTGCCAATGCTGTATGTATAGCCAGCTGGAGATGTGGTGGAGGGGAGAAGAGTGAAGGGTGCATGCATGAGTGCTGAGTTCTGAAGACACTCTGCCTAGGCAAGTACACTCTTGCGACCATGGGTAGCATGAGAAGAGGCCACGCACCAACGTCACTGGCTCGAGAAGACAACTCTGTGTCATAACGAGCGAGCTCTAGCAGTGAAACTGGAACTTGTACCAATTGTATGTTCTGTGGCAAATACAAATAACATTACACCACTCATAGCAATGCAATGTATAATGATGGTTATAAAGAAATGGAGCGTGATATGATAGAGAAGCTCAAAGACATCTTTTCTGGCGAAACTTTCTTTACATAGCTAATCTATACACCCTTTCACTGATTTCTGAATCTAACCCGTAAATTATCTACCAGTTCATGCTTTATAATGCACTGACAAATAACCTAAAACATTGTTAATAACTGAAACACCAGAATCATGGAACATTACATTTATTTACAATAAAACAAATGTCAGATTCACAGCATTTCAGTTCAACCAACACACAGCCTTGCTGAAACAAAAAGATTTTCCTGCAAGAGAAATGCCCACTGAATTTAAAACCACGGAGAATGGAAATTATATTGGAAAGCTGCAGCAACAGTTTTAAAGAAACATCTGCTTATATGGGAACATTTAAATGGCCATTTGGAGCTTTAAAACTGGCTGATATCCAAAAGTTTGCCATTCAAGCTCAATAAAAGCCTCAAAATCAAAGCTTTTTTAATTATTGCCAAATTTCACAGATTCATCACCTTCTGAAGCTCTTCCACTGTTTTTTAATCACTATATATCTTAGATAATTTATTCGCCCCCTCTGCCACAATAAATATAGTAAAACCTTATTTATCCAAACGAATTGGAACCAAAGGCAGTCTGGAAAATCGATAATCTGGGTTATATGGGTAATAAGCAGACTTGCTGTTTATGATGATAAAAACTGTCTTCAACAAAATTATGTACAGTATGTGTGTACTGTTTACAACACATTAAAAAATATAATATTAGTGACATAAAATCACATCATTTCTATTACACTGAATTATGCTCCCAAACACTTTGATAAGACACAAAAACAATCCAATTGAAACACACTTTATAAACTTAATGACACATGTCATTTGAATACAGTAGGAAAACTGAGGAAATTGAGCGAGGTGTAGTGACGGGTAGGGATTAAGGGCAATACTTTCTTCCATCACTATTTATAGCTGGTGAGACATACTATATGAGCACCATGTGACACATTACTAAGTCTTTCTTAAACTCAACAGGTAGCATTTTACAGTGTGTATTACCATTATTTAGTGTACAATTTGTGCAGGAACCACACATTGAATCAAACTAAAAAGTAAATATTTGGCGTACATACTTAGAGCTATGTTCTCGCTGTCATAGTTAAATTTATTATCTGGTGTGAACATTAAATTAAAAAAATTAAAAGTCTGATCCAGATAAACAAGCTTTTACTGTATAGGCCTAGAGAAGCAAATAATATCTATACTGAATCAAGATTTGGGACTCTCCAGTGTGTGTTGTGTAAAAAGCCAAGAAACTGTTATGGACGAAGGTCACTTGTTGATCTGTGACAAATTAAGCAAGGAAAAATAACAGACTGGTGGTTTAATGCCACTATTGGGAAGCCAGAAGGGAAATGATGAAAATGTCAAATCCAGCCATTAGATACATAAATACTTTATATTGCATGAATATTTTGTGCACTGTCTGTTAATTATAGTAATTGTAGTAATATATTAAGGTAATAATGATTAGATAAGATAAGAACTTAATATGATTACAATTTTATTTACAGATTATGCACCTCTCTTTGCACATCTCCAGAACATGAAAGGTTGCCTGGATGTTAAAGTTTCATTGCTCAAAGAGGTAATTAATGAATCACTGCGATTTAAGCGGAGACATTTGGCTGGACTACTTGAAGAATTCTTGAGGACAATGGTAGCAGCAAGTCATAATACTGTTAATAACCATCATTTACCAATAAATAATGTTGCTGCAAGAATAGGCTAGAAGATTATGCTGAGTGACATTCATGCACTGGATGCTGTTGAGTGTAACCTTTGTGTAACAGAGTAACAAGTGTGAATATGCACACCAGCTTTTATTTAATTATAGTAATGTTGTGAGTATGCAATACTTGCTGTCCAATGGCCACTTACCTTGCTGAGTTTTGCTTTTCAGTTATGTGGTCATCTGTGAAGTATGCTTTGTCAGTTGGCTATTTATCTGTGAAACAATGAATGCAAACTCTCTGGTAATCCTGTTTCACATTACCATTTTCTTTTGTGTAAAAAGTAAGAGCTTCATAAAAATTGTAAATATCTCCGCACTGTACATGTTACTGAAATTGAAGTTTTAATGAATATTCCCATTTATACAAAACTGAAATTGTTGCCTTTATACATATAAAAAAAATTGTGAAGCAGTCCCATACTCAGAGCAGTGCATTGAATCAAATTGTTAAAACATGCAGCAAATGACTTGCACTTCAGCATCTTAATTATTGTGCAAGAAATATTAGGTTAAACATTTGTGTTACTATGTGATTCTTTGATTTTAGAGCAATGGGAATAAATAGATCAGGAGATTTTCTGTCAGATTGTGATGCAACGTTAATATCAAAGTTTTCTGTTATTTGTAATCATTGAATATAAAAGAGAAACCTGGTGTGCATCTTTACTAGCACTTCATCTCTGGTGTGACGCACGACATAATTTAAATTTGATATCAAATTTTGTACACCATATCAAAATAACTACATATTTATGCTATATAATACTCCGTTAAAATTTGCAGTTACTTTTTATTTTCCACTTGTGTCCTTATTTTCCTATCTGAATGTCCTTATCTAAAAGTGATGATCATATGCTTCTCAATTATTGTAAATGTTTTTCAGCTTAAAGAAAGGGTTTAGAATGGAGCTTCAAGCATTAGTTCGGCCTACCTGCTCAAAGGAAGAGTTGGTTGTAGGCAGCAAGCAGATGCATAGGCTTCCACAGCCTTTGTCTTTGTATTTGTTCTCAGCTTCTGGAGAAGGCTACATCAACTGATAGCTAGTGGCAGATGTTTTGCTCATCTTGTTTGTGCTTTGGGACAAGAACTCCAGGAGTAGGAAATATCAGCAACTACCACCAGGTGAAGTGGCCTTCTTCACAAACTGAGAATATTGCCAGAAGACAGCAGTTAGCAGAGCATAATAGAATTTAACCCCCCTCCTTTATATATTTAAGACAAAATTAAGAAATATAATTGTTTGAAGAAGTTTACAAGATGGTAACCACTGCTTTGGCCCTTGCTATTATACATATATGCCATATTAAAACTGTTTTACGTGAGTAATTGTAACAACAGCATCAATACGTGACTGACAGAACACAAGAGATACTGTCATCTGGGACGGCCAAGAAGTCTGTGATCACAGAGAATGCTTTATGGGCAGAAGTTGATCACATAATCCAATATAAGGAGACTGTCCTTTCTTCAGTAAGCACTATTATGCCAGCCTACAGCCTGAAGCAATAGAAATTTACAAACACCCGAACAACTTCAACAGAAAAGAAGCAGCCCTCAAACTGAACAAAACTTGGCTTCCAATATTTGAACACACTAAACAGATATCTGCACAGAAAACGCATGTGAGCCAATCAGCGACCAGCAACATTGGAGAGGCCAAGCCCTGCCTACCTCATTCACCTTTAAATATTGCTGCACCTCCAAGGATTCAGTTGTGACTAAAACTTCGCCAAGAAGATTGAGACCATGCCACTGATGTTGACTAAACTTCTGGACATTAAAATGCCAGAAGACCACAGCTTATCAGCCTGAAAGAATCCACTATTCATTATTTTACAACAGTTTTGTTCCAAATATTGAAAATTCTAGTAATGTGTGTGCAGTAAAGTCTTGCAAATCTAAGCCACTTAAAGACATGTTCCTTTTTATTTTATTTTTGTTTCATCGGTCTCTACAATATCCAACTAGTTCATACCTTAGGCCATTTGTTACATACTTGGATGAAATGTTGAATAAACTGATTGAAGACAGTGAAGAGGAGAGAGCACCAAGTAGAGTTTCACTGTATTGGAGACAGCATTGTGCTGTGTGAAACAACAGCCAGAAGTAACTCCCATGGTACTGAAGCAATTGCGGGACATTGCCACACAAAAACGATGCAGCATCCTGAAGCAGAAACTCTTTAAGACTTCTTCAGAAGATAACTCCAAAACGTACGTATAGTTTTATAAGTAAATGAGTCAAACTATAGGAACTTATAGTTTCACTTATACTTATTTTTGTCCGGACACATTTCGAAGACTGCGTCTTCATTCTCAATGGTTTCGTGACTGGCAGTTGAAGAGGAAATATCTGTTGTGGTAGTGACTGTGCTGCTATCTGGGTTGCTGTTCATATCCAGCATCCAGACGTGTCTTCAAAACACCTCCAGACAAAAATAAGTATAAGTGAAGCTATAAGTGTGTATAGTTTGACTTGTTTACTTCTAAAACATTTGAAAAATTTCACTGTCTATATCACTTTGGATACATTAAGTGGTATGTATAATTATTTGTTTCTAGATAAAACAGACACCCCTAAAATCTTACAATAAATAAGTTTAACTTGTTATTGGTTTGTTTGTCTTTTATGAGCTTTGCTTTGGTGCTCTATATAGTCTGAGTTATCTCTAATCCAAGGTACCTACCCCCCATTACCTTGGATTAGCGATATTCTACTGTAATATGTTACACCATCTGATTCTGTCACAGGTAATATCTATTTGCAATAAATACACACACACACACACACACACACACACACACACACACACACACACACACACACACACACACACACACACACACACACACACACACACACACACACAAATATTTTCTCAACTTTAATTTTCAACTGACCAATAGCATTTCTATTTAACTTTGTACAAAAGCTCTAAAGCTCTCTTAACAGTATTATTTTCTGCTTGTTGTCAAACATTTTCCTTATTGCTACCACATTAGCAATTGTGCTCAATTTTCTATTTCTTATCATTGGAATAAAATGATTTGCATATTCCATTTACTCGCATGGCAACAAGTAGGGTTTGTAGAAGTATACATTCTTATCAGGAGAGGGCAGATATATATGCACTGTTGTTGTTCTTGTTTTCTAGTGCCTTGCATCTGGCAATGAAGCCATTAGCATTCGTGCTTTCCAATACTTTTGAACTGTAGTTTCTTCTGATCTTAATGCTTCACAGGTCTTCAAGTGGTCTTCGTTCATTTCTGCTGGATCGTTACACAGGACACATATTGGTGAGGCTGAGATACCTATTCTGTAGAGATGACTTGCTAAGCAGTCGTGATTTGTCAATAGTCGGAAGGCTGCAACCGCTGTTTTCCTTGGTCTCTCGGGGATTATATCTGGGTTGGAAAGTAGTGTAATCCATTTTTTATCTTTGGCATTTGTTTCTATTTCTTGTAGGTATGAATGAGAAAATTTTTTAATGATCAAGCGTTTTATTGAGGAATATGAGAAATTGAATTTAGACTTTTGTTTTATTGTTGTGCCTTTCTTTGCAAGTGAGTCAGCAGCTTCGTTCCCCGTGACTCCACAGTGTGCTGGAATCCATTGGAGATGAACAGTCTTATTAACTTTTTGGAGTTGTGTTAACATTTTGTAGCATTCTCTAATTTTTGTTGACTTCTTTGTAGTATTTGAACATATTCCCTGAATTGCAGCTTTAGAATCCGAAAGAATTACTGCCTTGTTAAATTTATTTAAGGGAAGATTTAATAATTGTTGGAGAGCAATGTGTATAGCCTCTATTTCTCCATCATAATTTGTTGTGTCTCTGCCAACAGAATGATAAAAGGAAAAATGTGAACACATAACTCCAGCTCCAGTAAGGTTTTCCTTGGAGGATCCATCAGTATATATGTGCAGCCATTCTTCTGTGGGATACCTAGTATTGATTGTTTCCAGAGCTAGAAGTTTGATATATATGCACTAAAAATCATAAATATATGCATACAATTCTTTAATTATCAATAGACTCTTTACAAGAGCATCTGACATTTCCGAACATATACAATAAATCTTAATTACAGATATATATATATATATATATATATACACACACACACACACACACAATCGTTATAATTTAGCTACATTATATAAACACTTACTAATTAGATATAATTTTGAAGTTCCTATTTACATTATTTTTAACATGTATGGGTGATCTATTATAAAATAATGCTCCAATTCTGTAAGGGTCTTTATTAGTTTGGTTTTTATTTGAGATCACCCTGTGATAATCATTTACCCCCCTAGTTTCATATTTATAGCAGTCTTTATTGAGCACATTAATTCTTTCTTATTTTTAACAAGTAAAATAGATTTATACACTACAGAGAAACTACGGTTAATATGTTTTCCTTTATGAATGTGTGTCTACAGGATTGTCTATAGGGGAAATTATACATACATCTACTACACTGTTTTGTAATTTTAATATCCTGTCAATATTAGATTTACTAGTGCCCCCCTCCCCAGATTTCTATTCCATAGGCTATGCATGCAACTATGCAGCAAAAAGTTGAAAATATGCTCTTAAAATTAAAAAATATGCACAAAAATGTATTTTCTTCTAATAGTAAAATACAGCATTTCCTCATTTTATTTGTTTTCACTAAGCAACAATTCCAATATGTTTACTTTTTTGCTCCTAATTGAAGTTAATTATATTTTATATTGTCACCCATTAATCTTGTGTGTAACTAATTAATATGAAAAGTCAACAATCATTTAACAACCGATCACATATCAATTTTTGTTACAATAAATAACCAAATATTTCTCTAAATTTTCTGGTAGAATGCCCTTCCTTCTGTCACTTAAAATGCATTTGAACGAAAAATCTCTCCACTTCACATGAGGTCAGGGGGAGTATGGCAAAGAGGCTATATCACTCGCAGAATAAGAATTAAATTCTTTTTCAGATTCACCTTGTAACACACTGTTCACGTCCTGAATAAACTTGAGTCCTGGATTCCTGGCTTAGATTTTCTTAATTTTTCACCAAGTGTCTTTCCAGTTTCCCTGGGCACTTCTTGGGTGATGGTGGCTTCAGACAGCTACAGGGCAGAAGATAGTGGCAATCCTGTTTCTTCCAGACGTGTGATTGCACCTGGTAGTTTACTAAAATAGGTTTTAATAAAAGCTAATTTAGCTTTTCTCATTGCATGCATTCACTGCAAGTTCAATACTTGATGCTTCCTTTACATCCAAAGCTTCCAGCACCTTTTTCATGTCTTCGAGGTGGTCACAATAATAAATAGCTCCTTCTATCCATGTTTCCCATCTTGTAAGGATTGGTGTAGGGGGAAGACAAGTATCTGGCACCATTTGAGAAAATAATTTCACCCTTGATGGAGCCTTCACGAAAACTTTTTTCACAAGAGAAATTAAGGCATTCACTGCTGGAAATTTTGCTCTGATCTCTTCTGCCAATCTATCAAGGCCACGAGCTAGACATGTCAGATGCGCTACCTTCGGATAAAATATTTTTAAAGCTTTAGCTGTCTTAATCATATACGCTGCCGCATCTGTGATTATCAAAAGCTTTTCTTCATTTTCCCAAACAAGTTATAGAACACGTAATGCATGATGAACACACGCACAATGGTGGAATGATTTGTTTCCTCTAGAACTCTAGAGCCAATAAGGTGGGGTGTTCCTGGTTCATATTCCACAAGTTTTGCCGAGGTGACATTTGCAATGTATCTTACAAATTGGTAGTTTCGTCTACAGACAGCCATATGTTTGAATCACCAATGTCAGCTCTGATCTCTTGGAAAACCTAAAATAAAACATACAAAATTAAATATATTTTAAACATTACAATAAAATTCCTAAAGATCTTAGTTAAATTATACAGCATTGCAAGGAGCTTTACATTTTTGTGAAGTAAAATAGCTTATTTTGGTGTTAAACATAATGCCATTTCTGTGGATAAATTGTGAAACGAAAAATCTTATATTTTAAACTATATATGAGGGAATAGCAATTCAAACATTACATAAGTAACTTTCAAAAATAAACACAATCTTAAATTATATTAAAATGAAAATATCCGTAAATTATAATACCAGTTCCAGCTTATTAAATTTCTTTGTTAAAAAGAAATAAAAAATGACAGATTATCACGTGAGCAAAATAACAAAAGTGTTGAATGAGGCAACTTGCTCTGTTACCCAGTACTCATTAATGAGTTTTAATTATTTATTTATTGTGTGAGATTTTCGATTTAGACTTTTTCAAAGTGTACGAGTTGTTTTTCGCTGTAATCCAACTTCTTCACTTAGTAAATCAAATTTTGCAATATACCGTGGAATAAATGTTCCTGAAATTTGTATTTTAGACCCATACAATGCTAATTTTCACTAAGAGAAAAGTTTTGAAAAAAGAAGAGGAAACTCGTGCATATCATTCTTATTTATAAAAAAAAAAAAAAAAAAAAGCTTTTATATAATATTCAAGTTAATCATTTTCATAATTTCATTACTTAAAACTTATCTCTTCATAAAGAGGGCCAATGTAATTTTTGCTTAGTGTAGGCTAGTCAGGAATGTTACTTCTGCGATATTTCTCCAAGAATCCTCATAGTTCTGAATTGTTTAATTTCTTTAAAGGAATGTTTGCCGACACCAAAACTTTACACAGGTGTGTTGAAAAAACGTCATTTCACTGCTCCTTGCAGAAAATGCTGATGTTAAAGTTGTCTGAATTTTTGATGTGCTTTTCCCAGCACCATTTTTCTGTGAGCTGATGTTCGTAAGTGTTGCATAATCTGAAACTTTCTGTCACAGGGAACCTTTAAGTAAAAATGAATAATTAGTGAAATATAATTCTCCTTACTTTATTGTATATAAAAAGACATTCAGTGCCGAATTATATTGATTTAATAGTGTGATAAATTACTTAAAATACTCACATGTTTGTTGCAGATGTGGCATAAAACAATTTTCTGATTTGTTGTTAATGTAGAATTCCCACCAATCCATTGATGAAGAAAAGATATTTTACAGGGTTTTTCCTTCAGCATTGAAATGCACTTGTCTTGGTCCAGTAGCACTCACAAAATGGTATTTGAGAAACAGCCAAGAATTTAAACTTCAATTCCTGGTTTGTTTTGTCACCGTGGTCAGTAGTAATGTACAATAAAGCTGCTGTTCAAACTTCAAAGAATATCGCCGGTTGAAAATGAAAACAAGGAAATTACCACCAACTGTCCACGTTGGCAAGTACATTCTTTTATTCCAAAATCTTCCTTTTAGGGAATGGTTTAGGCCAGATTGCTTTATTGACTTGTTGAGATCTCAAACTGCAGACCCCTGCTGGGCATTATCACTTGTGCAAAAAGGCAAATGTTTTATATACATAAGGATGTTGGCTTTCTATGAAAACAAGATTATGTTCATTTGCAAAAAATGACAATAAAGCAGAAACTTGTCATTTTGTGGGGTTAAAAACTAATGTTTTAGCATTAAATAGAGAAAAAAGTGTAATATATGCACCCATATGCACTAATCCCGCATTTCTAGGCACTCTTCCATGCATCTGTTTATATTTGAGGGAATAAAACATGCAGGTATGCCTTCTACTTATCAGCCACAGAAAATAAGGCCAGAAAAAATATTTCTAATATTTTTTTGTTATTTTCATAAATTTGTCATCTAAAGCTTCAGAATTTAGTAAATAATCTTTTTTTCCCCCCGGATATATTTAATTTGTTATATATTGGCTAATACCATATGATATTACTGGTCACTTACTCTACTATTCTTGTGCTGCAAGATGAGAACACAACAAAAAATGACAAGATGACAAAAAATCAACTCAAACTCTCTCCAGTCCACTGTTCATGATGTTTTGCAAAGCAAGTTACACTTCTGGCGCTTTGTTCTGCTGAATGATTTAACTCTTCTCCAGAACATTCTCTTAGATTGCAGTTTAAAACAATGTTTCAGTCCATCAAATTGTAGTGTATTTCTGGCAATGCTCTTCCTTCTAGCAGAATTTTGAGGAACACTGTAGCATTTCAGATAATCTTGGACTATTCTGAATGCAAGCTGTCAGGTACTGTTATGCATTTTCCTATACAGGAACTGTACATTCATAATGGCCATCTCTAGCAGCCAAGTAATGATACACTAGTACTGTTTTTAGTGTGATTGCTTTAAGAATTGTGCCATATCTTGTGCATTAAATCTAACCCCCTCATATTGCACTTATATTTTGAAATGCTTTAGGATGAGGAACCATTAATAACTTTCTTGTCTTCCTGTGAGGATCTCTTTATGTTGCCAATAAGGGCCATTGCAGTGCTGTTATACCCTATGGTTATGAATAGAGCTAGGATTTGTATGTAAATACATATTTTTTGCCTTTGCTTGTACATAACTAAAAATGATAAATGTCCATGAATTAGAACCTTAGCTATCATATAATGACATGTTATTGTTATATATTTAAGCATACTACATTGTTTTACGTATTTTTACCTTTTTTATGTAAAAATGACATTCTGCCTCTTACTGTAAAAGGTAGAGCAGATAGTCCGAACACAGGTTACCATTTCTATTTGGGCATGTATTTTGAAAAGTGCTCCTCTTACCACTGTTATTTCAACAGAAAAAGTAGTATACTTATTTAAAAGCACGCTGAAGTCGTCTGGTAAAACTAGCAACAATGCATGTGAAGTATTCACTATTTTGTGTAATATGTGCATAAAATGGAATTTTAAAAACAGGGTGCAAATGCAGGCTATCCATATTATTTGTCTTATGAAGTGAAAAAAGTATAAATCTACACAATATAGTAGAATTTAGTCTTATTGCAATTTTAAAAAGGTTAAACACAAGTTTCTTTTAAAGCTTTTGAAGTATATTATTTGCAGAAATCACACACACATTCACTTTTTTCTGCATCTGCACATTCAGTATATGCTCACTGAAAACAAACAAGACACTGAATCCACAGTTCTCCTCTAGTATCTTCTGAAAAGTGCTCATTGCAAAATAAACAGCAACAATCATCATTATCTGAGTTTACTTTTCCTACAGGAGGGTCACTATCTTGAGAGGTAATTCCAATTTCATCAGATTCTCAGCGACAGCTTTCCATTTTGTTCTTGGATTTTTTCAGTCTGTTTAAAATTTAATTTCTTAAGAGGTGGAATCAGGACTGAAAGATTCAATGCCATAGTTGGGATTGGACCACGGGTCTTCCACATTGAGCGGCTGTTTTAACCACTAAGCTACCACAGCCAGCATGACACTGAACTCCCCAGCCAATTCGTAGTTTCCTGGTTAGACCACAAGGGAATCTCACATCAGAGATAATTTTTCAGTCCTGATTCCGCCTCTTAAACATTGCCCACACATGGCTCATGTGTTTAAAAACTCCAGCATTAAGTTTGTTGGCATAAATAAATAATTTAATTTCTTCTTTGCATCCTTTCCTTTTGTGGTCTGTTTGTTACTTTTCAAGGACTCGGTGAGCTCATTCTTTTAGGGTGATGCTGTAATGATTTTTTAGTGATGGGGATTAGAGATACTTTGAGGTGACAACGCAGGTTTTTTATTTTGTAACAGTCATTGATATGGGAAACCCAGATGAAGTTGTAGGACCAGAAAATAAATTTGAAGGACCAGCATATGAAACTCAAGGACCAATAAATGAAGTCTAAGGATAAGCAAATGAAGTTGCAAGACCAGCAGATGAAGTTGAAAGAACTTTTGAAGATACAGAAACAGCACATGAACCTGCAGAAGCCAGCGACAAGGCTCAGTACTCTTCACCGTGCTGCTCTTCTTTGGAGCGTCTGCTTCGGTGAAGATCTTCTTGTTGATAAATTCCTGCAGCAGAAAAGTCTGATGGCAATTTCTCCACTTTGCACCTTAATGTATGGCTTCCTTAAGAGCTCTTCTACCTCATACACTGTGACAGAATGCCCAGTTGATTTGGTATACATCCTAATTTCTTCACTGTAATAACTCTTAAATGGCCCCATGAATGTCTTATCTAACGGTTGAAGCTTGTGTGTAAAGTGGGGTGGAAGCGACAAAATAGTTGCATGACTTTCTCTAGCCATGCCTATGACGTTTGTATTATGGGTATGACTATAGTGACCATCTAGAATGAGCAATATGGGAGAAGCCTCAGATGGTTTAGTGTGTGCAATGAAAGAGTAAACCAATGAGTAAACAGATAGCTTTGAACCCATCTTGAAGGATGAGCAACTCCTATAGCTCCTGGTGGGCAATCTTCCACCTTCCATTGCTTTCTTTCTCCAGTGGGAGTGCATTTTAGTCTATTACATGGTATCTGAAACATAGTACTTCCATACTTAATCAGATAGTTTTAAATGTTGTGGTCTAAATATAGGATATAGCTTGTATTTGCACCATACATGGTAGCCCATATTCAATACAAAGCACTAAAAACATTAAACTTATTTACCTCGTATTAAATAACGGATGGAAACAATGCAAATATTTCACACGAAAGCCAAATGAACATATAACACAACAAAATTAACTTGAATAAGGTAGAAACATTCCTAGTTATTTAAAAATATAAAATTTGCATACCTTTCAAAAGTTTTCAAATGATGATTCAGAAAAACACAAGTTCACACTCATGTCAACATGGCTAATGGCGTGAAACCACGTGTCTAGCATTACTGAAGGAAGATGATATAGTACAAGCTTTTTCCAATAGTCTGCAGCATTCTGCAGTCAATATACATGTGTAGCCCATTTTTAGACTCTAGCCCATTATTGGACCTTCTCTATTCTTTTGCAATTGAAGTACAGTAAACTCCCAATTGTTCATGAGCATGTTATCCAAGCATCTTTGTACAGAACAAAATAAAAGTATATACACACATAATTTTTTGTCCACTTGCTAGCAAAACTTTCTATGCTTGAGTCGCTGAGAGAGGTATCTAGGAGACTGGTATAAAGGATTTCAGCATGACAATAGATTACCACTTCAATAGCCTATCTGTTATGTGACAGTTGAAGACATGCTCATTTCATGTGTTAATCAGCATGTAAGGTCAACAAGCAAGTTGTTTAGTTTGTTTAATTGAATTCCACCTGCCATGCCTCGTGTATCAAAGTTAAAGTTGTGGGTTACAATAGATGATTCATTCACTACTGATGGAGCTGTGATTCTCTGTCAGGCCTTGTAAAAAGAAGATTACAAGTCAGTGAAATCACAATTCACCGTGCTCAGTGCCCTGCATATTAGGAATGAAACACTACAAACATCTGAAAAGTAAGTCCTATCTCAAATGCACCAGTCTGCAAGTACAAGGAATGCATTCTTCTATGATGTGTGTGCTGCTATGTTTGTTACAAATTTGAGGTACCTAAATATCACATATTTTCACTTTCTCTGCTGGTAAGTAGAGGAAGTGTTGTATTCAACCCAAAAATTTGATGTCAAAATTACACTGGAAATATGTTTTGAGACCCCATGAATCCAAAAATAGCATTTTTAGAAAAAGGTCTGTGTGTGTGTCACTCTTTGGACAGCATAACTCAAAAACGAAAAGTCAGTTAAAAACCAAAGTTGGTATTTAAGTTTAATGTCATTCAAGAATGCAACATGAAGATTTTGAAGAAAATAGCCCCACCCTGAACTACCCTTTACATGGAAAATTTTGATTTTCTTGAAAATAGCTCTACGTTTAAGCTATTTATATGACAAATGCGATGTATATTTTGAATTTTCTGGCTATAGGCTATGTAGTCGTGTTTACTCTGGATGACTTTTGAGTTACTCATATAAGAGAGAGACAAAATCTTACTCTACAAAAAATGTAGATCTCGCTAAAACACACAATTTATGTCTAAATAAATTTTTTTGTGGAGTGAACCATTCTCAAATAAATAATAATTACCATCTGAAGGTTATTTAATCCTGGGACATAAAGTACTTACAATAGTAAGTCACCATTGGGGTAATTTGTCTCTGATGTGAGACTGCCTTTGTGATATACCAGGAGTATTAAAATACGAACTGGTTTGAGAATTTAATGCCATTCTGGCAGTTTGTCACAAAAGCTCAATGGTTAGAGCAGCCTCCTGGTAAGCAGAAGGTCTGTGGTTCAAATCCCAGTTGTGGCATTGAATTTTTAAGTTCCAGTTCTACCTCTCAAAGATAAAGGAGGTTAGCAAGGCCAATAACCTTGCTAGTCTTGTTCTGTCTTTTAGGCTGTTACAAGTTCACAGTGGAGAGAAAGAGTCAACAGGGTACTTTCGGAGTGGCATGGTTAGAACTGGAAGAGTGAGGAAGTGAAAGTGAGACAGTGTGGATGGGTGTGTGTGTGTGTGTGCGTGTACGTTGAATATATCCATCAAGTAGCTAATTGACTAATCCATTCTTCATATTCAAAATGTTTCATCAACAGTTTCAAAAGACCAGTATATTCGCATCCTTGTGATAATCAGCACACCTCGGTGTGCAAAAACAATGGAGTATGTGTAGTTCCCATATTGACACACTTCTTAAATCAGGGAGTTCAGTGTACCTGACTTTATTAAATTTCCTACTTTTATAGCCTGCCTCTGCAGTGTGATGGTAGTGTGTCTGCCTCACATTCAAGAGGTCACAAGTTCAAATATTGCTTTGGGTGAGTTATCTGGATAAAGTTTTTTCCGAGGTTTTTCCTTATCCTGAGAAGATGAATGTTGGGTAACTTAAGCTTTATGGACTTCGGGCTCACTTGAGCATCATTTCACCCATTTCATTCATTCATTCATCATCCGATATGACGCTGGAGGACATTAATATATAAAAAAGAAAAGAAAATTGCCTACTTTTATAGTAATGTTCAATGCTTCATTTAATTTAGGAGTCTTTTTTTTTTTTTTTGCTACCAAATTTTCTCTGTGTATAATGCAATGTTGCCAAGTTGTGTTGGGGCTAATTTTGCAAATAAAGCAATCAGACCAGTCCCTTAGTGTCAATAAAGCAGCACCCTCTGTGGACAAACCTGCACACCAGTACCAGGGCAATAATTTTTATCTTATAAAATTATCAATGATTTTAAAAATATACTCTGCTGTTATATGTTCTGGTAATTGTTTACAGCCTAGAATTTCATCTGCAATAACACCTTTTCAACATCAAAATACCGAAATATATAAGTAACTCAGCATTATCAGACACACCTGCCTATCACCAATTTGATTTGCAAATATTTTGTCCATTTCAATATTTTCTTCTATTTGGTCAACAGTATTTTGTGTCATATCACAAATTCTATACCATACTCATGTCAGAATTTGGAATAGTATTCATCACTTAGGTGGAATTTTTGTATAGCATTTTATCTGCTGTAATCAGAGGAAGAATAAGAGTCAACTGCAGTTTAAGGCTGTTGATTTTATAAAATTGGTATTACATGGAACGTTTATCTTACAGCTGAAAAATTCAACTGACTTGTGTTAATAATTGCTGTGATTGGTGTCTCTAAGTTAGGAATGGTTTCACAAAATTATTCAACAGAGTTTGGTTGCAAATAATGCAGAGGGGAAGAGGTAAAAACATAATTGATGTGAATCCATATTTAATGGGAGATTCACTGTAATACCCGTATTTCACATTTCTCAGGTTTTTTGACTGCTCATATATAGTTCAACTTCAACACTACTTCCGTCAAATCCATGGCGGAAGATGCATTGTTGCACTTTTCACTTGTGGTGAAAAGTGCTTGTTTCATTGGAACATGTTTCTGTCACACTTATTTTTCTTCCCATAATTGTGTCCTATACATATTTTTGTCACCTTTAATTTTCAGGTGCTTGAGAGAATTGTACATTTTGTTTACATTGTGGGAAGTCTTAAGCATAACTGGTCTAGGGTTCAGATCCCTTTGATCCATACTAAAGATGTGAATTATCCTCCAACCGCTTATTTTATACCCAACTTGTCATGGAAGATCTCTTCAGTTTGGTCGCATACTCTTTTTTCTCTCAGTTCCTATTCCAAAAATTATCATATTCAATTTTCTTCTCCTGTCCTCAGCTTTTTTCAAGTAAGAAATTCTCCAATTGCATTTCACCATTTCTCTCTCCACTTCTTCCAATTTTACACTGATGGTTTTCATTTCTTTGTCTCTTGAATTTCTTAATTTTGTTGCCAACTAATTCTTTCTTGAACGCATTATTCATACCCATTTTCAAAATGTGATTGTATTTTTTATGCTACATATCCTGATGAAGGAGAACACATTCAATGAACTTTTTAAAGCTCTTTAGCAGTGAATGCAAATTCTAATAAATGAATATTATGTAGTTGAATTTTGGAACACGTTTGCTTCACTTACACTATAAATTAACAGGACATGTTTTATGTCCTGTTAATTTACAGTGTAAGTGTAGCAAACATGTTCTAAAATTTAGCTACATAATATTCATTTTTTAGAACACGATAGTTGTGTATGAAAATGTAATTTTGTCAATAAAGTGCCAGAAACAGAATTCAGTTATGATGAATCTTTTGGGGTATACATTTATGGAAGGTGTGGTAATAAAGAAACTGACTTGTGCTTTATTGAAAAATATATGAGTCAAAATGTAGTCAGTGTAATTTCCTCCCCAATGCTTACACCATTCCCTGCTAATTTTCCACTATTAGAGCACTATTTCACTCTTGCTTTCATGGACTCAAATCTGCTTTGAGCATAGGTTTTACTGTTGGGAAGAGAAAAGTGTAGCACAATGCTATGTCCTGCATGGATAGTGTACATTCCATCACTGGAATGTTGTTTTTTGCCAAATACCTCTTCATAAATAGCATGTTATCCTCATGAAGAATTCATGAAGCTTATAAATCTGGTCTACTTCATTACACATATTCACAGTGTGAGCATAACATTTTTATAATACTCCTGAATGATAGTCTGGTTGGAGCACTCAATGTAATCCACTCCACCTCAGACATTGAAAAGTATAATCAACATTGGTTTGAATTAGGACTGGTGCAGCATGCTTTGTTCTTCCTAGAAAATTGGGTGCTCTTCCAATCGTTTTACCTGTACTGCATCGTTTCTCAAACTATGGGTCCTGACCCACTGGTGGGTCATGGGCGATGTTTTGATGGGTTGTGGAACAACCCGCCAGGTCTACAAAACGCTTGCTGAATAGAATATGATGGTATTTTTAATTAATATGCATATAATCATTCTATATTTGCTTTTTCGTGAGTTAAATTAACTTATGGGTCGCGTGAAGTTTAATATCCTTCAAGGTGGATCCCGACTTAAAAATTTTGAGAACCACTGCTCTACTGGAAAATTCCAAGTTTTGCCACACAGTTACTTTATGGGAGAAATTGTTACCATTTTCAATGCTTTAAAACATGTCAGCACAGCGTTCACTTGATGTTCCTTTTGCTCAGTTCATCAGCAAAATGTAACTCTTTATTGATGTTGGCAAATTCAGAACAAATCAAATGCTCAATCAGCACTCTTCTCGAAAAATTCTAGCGAAGTTCTCCACATTTTCT
Source organism: Tenodera sinensis (assembly GCA_030765045.1). Lineage (NCBI taxonomy): Eukaryota > Metazoa > Arthropoda > Insecta > Mantodea > Mantidae > Tenodera > Tenodera sinensis. The sequence goes on from CM060967.1 coordinate 82,053,461, forward strand.
AAAGTTTTCACTGTAGGAGGTTCAATTGTAATAGTACTGATTGAATGTTTGTATCTTACACACATATGAAAGAAAATCATGTCAGTATTTTGAAACTACTGTATTCAGATTGAATGGTAATGCAAACCAACTTCCGAGTTCAAGTGTTGTAGACACCATGAAGGAAAAGGTTAATAAGTTAATAATTAATATTTGTTAATAAGCTTGTGCGAAGTGCAAATATCCTGCAGTTTTGGGATATTTGTTACAGATAAGGAAACACTTGAACCATTTCAAGGGCAGTGCTGCTGTACACCACATAAGTACAATAATAAAACATGTATACTTCAAATAATCGCTTTTGATCCAACAATCAATGAAATTGCGCAAGTACCTGAATGGGATAGGCATAAAAGGCTCTAAAAGCCTACATGCAGGCCACAAGCAAGGCCACTCAGTTTGCATCATCTGCATTTGATACAGATCCCTCGCTCTGCAGTAACTCCATCTTAGAATCCATGTGAACAACTACACCTGAGATTCCTGATGCCACTGCAATGTATTACATTTGTTTGTAACTTACAACAGCATAATGAGAGTGAACAACAGTTTTAAACAGTGCTAATTAAGTTATGAGTGTTATTAGTGTCCAGGTTGTCTCATTCCTATGGATATAAATTTATGAATTTTAACAGATAATTAAACTACAGGTGTTATTTGAAACAATTACGCATTACTACAAAGAAATTTTATGCACAATACGTATGAGATAAACTCATACACGGCTTGTGTGTTTAAAAACACCAACAGTAAGTTTGTTGGCATAAATAAATAATAATTACCACCTGAAGGTTATTTAATCCTGGTATATAAAGTACTTACAATAGTAAGTCACCATTGGGGTAATTTGTCTCTGATGTGAGACTGCCTTTGTGGTTTACCAGGAGAAATACGAACTGGTTTGAGAATTTAATGCCATTCTGGCAGTTTGTCACAATAGCTCAGTGGTAGAGCAGCCGCCCGGTAAGCGGAAGGTCTGTGGTTCAAATCCCAGTTGTGGCATTGAATTTTTAAGTTCCAGTTCTATCTCTCAAACTTTGCCCACACATGGCTTGTGTGTTTAAAAGCACCAACAGTAAGTTTGTTGGCATAAATAAATAATAATTACCATCTTGTTGGGAAGTTTAAAAGGTGCTTTGAGATACAATTCCTAAGTTTATGTATCCCAAACAGAGAAACTGAGCAAAGACATGAACAAATTTAAAGAAATGGTAATTGAATTGAAGGTAGGGTAGTGAATGGATTTTAAGATGGAAATTGTAATCAGAATAGTGAAAACAATTGTGCAAAAAAGATGATGAAATGACTTTATTTAGGTTTAAAGTAGCTACATGGACTTTCTTTATCCCTTTCCTGTGTTCTGATAATTAATAAACGTCTTATATTAAACACAATATTTCTGTTTTTGATAATAAGCAGCTGGTCCTTTAACTCAGTAAATCCTTATATACACAAACAAATTCTGCTTAGCATCTACAAAAACCAATGGAGCATATCTCATCAGCAGTGGTAAAGACGGATCAGTCAAAGTTGTACAAGTTTTCACATCTGGATTGTTCTTCAAATTTGTCATTAGCAAATCCATCAAGGTTGTTCCTAAGAGTCATGTACTTCTTCCACTGTTCCTCATTTTCCACACATTCTTCCAAACTATGAATCACATCAGGTAAATACTTGTAGCCATGCACTGCAAAATGTTCCAATTCTTGTATTTGTCGTAGAGTAATTGCTGGGCCTGCTTTATGACTGCTGCATCCTTTGAGTCTCAGGCATACATGAAGCTTTGACTTTATCTAAGTTTTCGCACAAGAAAATTGCACAACTTGTCCAAGTACAACACCTTGTGATGACAGGAAATTGTGGTAGATGGAGGCCAGTTACTTCTTGGTAAAAGTTTGACGACTGCAAGCTTCTACCATAATCTTCTTCAGAGGAAAGTTGTTCACCATGCTGCAATTCTCTCTGATACTTTCATAAAGATGATGTACACCATGTTCCATACATTATGCATGGCTGAATTTGGGGTACATGCCCTTCAATCAGAGAGCAGAAAGCATATAGCATGCTTGATCCATCAACACAATCCTGACTTAATTGTATCATGTGCCTCCTGGTTCATACATTACATTATTACATTATTGTGCAGGTATTTGTCTTCTTGAGTTGGTACATTTTGAAAAGTATAGGTTTATCCATTCACCGGAAATTGGAAATACCACACATTCAAAATATATCTGCAATTCATCACTAGTGTCATCTAAAATGAATTCCACTTCAGGTTTGTTGACATCTTTTATTTTCTCAAAGATCTCAAAAATTACAACTTTTCCTCAGTACTCTCATCCTGTATTGACCTTTTCTCATGGAATGATTAGAATGCAGGATTGTTTATCTTCTGGATTTGAATTCCTGATTGGATTAATGTAAGGGCAAGATCTGCACTGAATTCATTCAATGACTGCTCCTTTTCATATCTGAAGCGAAGGTATGCATCAGAGCAGTTTGCTTAGGTTTTGATTTGAGAAGTTCAATGTTTTTTTACACGTTTGCTGTACTAGATATGCTAGTTTATTGTATCTTTGATACTTGTTATCGATTTCAATATTTACTATGCAGACAGCACATAAAATTTTTTTTAAAAAATGATGTTGTTTAATGATGCCAGCGTTGCCGGAATTTCGACCCACAGGAGTTCTTTTACATGCCAATAAATCTGTTGATGTGGAGCTGTCGTTTTTAAGCACACTTAACAACCATTGGTCTGTGGCAGATTTGAACCTGCAACGTTGGGATCAGTAGACCAGCATCTAGTCACTGAGTCACCTAGACCGACAACAGCACATCAAAGTATAATGCCATCAGTTTCAATAAACTGCATCTTCAATTCTTCTGAAAGTGCATACAACTTCTCCTCCCTAGCCTTTGGCATGATTTTATTGTGAATTGTGAAATTTGTTCTCATAAAACAGAGCCACCAAGGGAGTGCACAATCAATAGATTAGAAAGTGTTAAATTCATGCCAGTCCTAAATGAATATAGTTTCAACTCTTACAGCATCATTGTTTACATTTGATTTAATTTCACTGCTACAGGTTGGCCACTATTGCTGGTGGTTTCCATAAATTATATTTTAATGTTTACTGATTATTACTGACTTCTAATTAAGCAAAATTTTAAAATCCTGTTCAAGAAGAGAGAATATGTTTGTCTAATCTATTCAAACATAAGGTAAAATGGGGAAAGGTGCTGAAGCATGGAATAGAAGGGTGCAACACAACAATCTGCTTATTTTGCTTCATTTCATGTCCCTACATACACATATTAACTATCTCTGTATTTTAGCTATATTTTTTGAAAGGTGCTGCTCCTTAAAATCCTTTCATTAGTACATAAATTAGTTAAGGATTATGACTCTTGCAATCCTCTAACATTAACTGTATGCTAGTTTTAACTTTGGGGGAACATAAAAAATATAGTGTATCAACAAATCCTCATGCAGTAGAAGAACTAAACGGGAAAAAAAAATCATTTGAGAAATTTGCTCAATTTCACATATTGAACTCTCAAGCGCAAATTTCCTGTGTGCCAGAGATGTGCAGATAGAGGAGGAAACAGCGCTGTAGAAAGACCTAACGGAGATGTTATGTTTGACAACTGATATGTAAGCTGCCTTTGACAAACCAGCAGTTATACAAATACAAACAAGTTTGTATAATGAGAAGTTATCCTTTTATTTTAGTACTCTGCCTAGGCTCTAAAGTAATATATACAGTAATAACTGTATATGAAACAACTACCCTATACCAAAGTTATCAAGGATGATAAAGGGGAAGTTTAAGGACTATACAACTGGATGGATACTGTTAGCATAAATGCTCATGTTCAGCTTTATTTTCTTCCAAAGATCAGAAAAAAGAAGTAGCCAGAAGAATTTACCCATAAAGCCTAATCTTTCACAAATAATTATTGAGCATTAAAATTACAGGTGCTTCTAAAGCAGACAAAAAAAAAAAAAAAAAAAGAAAGAGTATGTACCATGTGAAATACTCTCAGCTACCTGGTTGATAGCCTTAATACTGTTTGTTAAGGATACTCCTTGGTAAGAGCCAAACTAGGCCATACTCAGGGAGAGTAGGAGGTGCTTGGGTAGCTTCAGAGACCAAGCCCAGAGAAGAAGGAAAGACAATATAATTAATAAATGAATGTGTCCTGTAGAGGTCTCTTGGTATGTCCGCATTCGTTTTGAGGACTATTTTACAAATCTGAAGGCAAGCACTCAGGTGTTGGATCTTGACAACACAAGTATATACATTTGAGAATGTTGAAAAACAATATTGCACAATATTTCCTTACAAGGGCACACACAGATGTACAGCTCAAGCTCTTGGCCTATGCGTTTGACAGTGTGCCTCTGTTATATGATACTTCCTTGCATAAGAGGCCAGGTTTCTTGGCAGTTATGTTTCATATAAAAACTAAGCTGAAACTAAGCCCTGGCACAGCCCATGAAGAGCCAAGCCTTACCACTCAGTCACTGCGTCCCCCACCTTGGCCCACTACAGGCGTCAAGGATAGAATGTGGTCTCGTCCTGATCCCTCCTGGCCAATTATGCGGTCTTCACGACCTGGGGCCGCTATTTTTTCATCAAGTAGCTTCTCAATTGGTCCCTCCAGGACCTAAAGAGGCTGAGGGCACCTCGTGCCAGACATCCCAGAGGGGATAAAATCCCCATACTGGTACCGGGGATCGAACCAGGGTCCTCCATGCCAGAGGCAAGCATGCTACCAACTGCACTACGGAGGCGGTTGGTGTTTCGTATACCACAACAAAAATGTCTTCCAATTATAAATGTGTACATTGACATATACTTTATTACATTATATTCATGTGAAATGCTCTTCCTGCAGCAAGAGATTTGCAATAACAGCATGCAGGGCTTATGCAAATATGTATAAAAAACGAAACTTACATCATGAAAATGCATCATTGGAGGCTTGGATAATCATCCAAAAGTGTTAAAACAAGGAAATTCATATGAAGCTTTCTGCCAAAAAATTCTATTTAACTGCTATTTAAGCTTTCCCTCCTACCACCACCATTATTGCTAATGCAACCCATGTGATAATTGGAAAGATGCTAAACATCTACTCACAAAATCATTTTCACATAATCAAAGTCTAGAATTTATCACAGAGGTTCTTTTCAAACATTGATTTTAAATAAATAATAATGAAATTCTTGTGCTGAAAGTCCAACATTGAATAATAAAGCTGTTCATGAAGATCTAAAGATGCATGGACTCCTCAGATAATTCCTGTGATTCCCAATCATCCTTATAAGTGCCAGATATTCGATTTTATAAGTTACACATTACCAAACAAATGATAATGTCCCTTTACTATCCAATTACACAATTCCAAAACTCATAAAAAAGAAAAAAACTGTCTTCATACAAAAAATAGTTGCTGTGAAAACATTGCAAGAATTGATTTCAGGAGAAATGGAGGCAGTTAAATTTCCAATTTATGTTTAACTTTATTGATGTCAATAAGACTCAAAAAATTCAAGAGAATGTAATCTTAGCAGAATAATTATGTTTTTAAATATCCTACTTATGTTTAATTTTACCGGTATGACTAAGATGATAAAAAAGGTTAGAGAATGTGATCTTAATAGCTGAATTTTCTTTTGAAATTTGTCACTTTGGACTTCTTAATGCTTTGCTAACGTTTAACTACAACTGTGAATCTGCAAACTGTGTGTACACAAGGAAGTTCAAAGCAATGAATGAAATATTCTGAAATGTTGTTGTTGTTAGCTAATGCTGGATTTCTGACAATGAAGTCATTAATCCTCTTGCTCTTCAATATAAAAGAGAGCAATAGCAGTAATAGTAACCGCTTTTTAGAGAGCACCATATTTTTACATTTTGGCGGACACATCGCTCTCTCACAACCCCCAGAATGTCTGGAGGACCACACCTGTCGTTGGTTTACAGGTCTCACTGACCTTACCGGGAGAGTTATCAAAATAAATTCACCGACCATATCCTCTGATTACCAATCAGAGGACATATTGCATGCCATGACAGGTCAGCATGATAGGGGTTAAGATATCGGTCTCCACCAGTTTGAAAGGGGACACATTACCTCCTCTCCCTTTCAATTGTGGGAGTTGGCTATACCTATTTGTAATTAGTCAAAGAGTTGACAACACCAGCATAAGTATGCTCTATTAGTTCTATACAGAACACAAGGCATGATATGCACCTGCAATGTGACAGTATCAGCTAGGAAAATGAAAGCATGAGCTAAGGTACCCTACAAATGATAAGGAATGAGGTGTCCACAAGAAGGCAGTGCTGATTTCTTTCCCTGCTGTCTGTACAGCTTTGTACTGTATGTTACTACAGGACCACTTTATGGATGAATACAAACTCAGACCTTTTTCACTTTTTCCTCAAGTTCATCTTCCTCAACTTGTAGCATTATACAAATTTGTTGTTGAGATAAACTTTAACATGAGGTGGCTTGCAGATTTTTGGACCCACCACATTCTTTCATAAGCTGAGGCAACAGAATAAGTTCATTTACAGTGTCTAGTGCCATTCTGTTTCTAATTTTGGTTTTTATTAAACCTAGATTGGAAAAAACTCTTTCACAAGAAGTATTTCTGCGAGGCAACGAAATCACTGATAATGGCAACCTCCACCAGTTCTTTGAAGTCAGTATTTCCACCAAGGTGACATGTGTTAAACAGCATTCCAGAAACTGTCAGATTCAGACATGTTCTTTATTTCACACGAAATAGCACATATTCTGAGTTTTCTCCATTGATCATAAATTTTCTGAACAGTGCCATCTTCATTAAGATTACCACATTGGGGCACACTGGCAACAAGAGGATAGGTAAAGGGTAGAAGGATTAGTAAGATATGAAATGGTTGCCTTAGAAGGGTGGAGACAGGCCATGAGGGCAAAAGTGGTGTCACTATTTGTAATTAATTTCATTTTGCTGGTGTGGCAAACCAATGAAAATGATTGAGAGGTAGAACTGGAACTTAAAAATTCAATGCCACAGCTGGGATTTGAACCACAGACCTTCTGCTTACCAGGTGGGTGCTCTAACCATTGAGCTACTATGACAATCTGCCAGAATGGCATTGAATTCTCAAACCAGTGTGTATTTCTCCTGGTAAATCACAAAGGCAGTCTCACATCAGAGATAATTACCCCAATGGTGACTTACTATTGTAAGTACTTTATGTCCCAGGATTAAGTAACCTTCAGATGGTAATTATTATTTATTTATGCCAACAAACTTACTGTTGGTGTTTTTAAACACACAAGCCGTGTGTGGGCAATGTTTATCAGGAGAATGAGTTCTGTCTAAAACTGCTAGGCAATAAAGTAATGAAATATGTACTGAGCATCTCAGGAGTAAGACAGTGATGCAAACTAATCCAGTGTTATTTAATCTATTCATATTATTATTATTTTGTTATTTAACGACGCTGTCAATTGCCAGGATCACATCAGCGTCGCCGGTGTGCCAGAATTTTGTCCCACAGGAGTTCTTTTACATGCCAGTAAATCTACTGACGTGGAGCTGTTGTTTTTAAGCACACTTAAAAACCATCGACCTGGGCCGGGTTTGAACCCTCGACCTTGGGATCACTAGGCCACCGTCTAACCAACTGAGCCACCCAGACCGTGATATTATAGAAGAGATAGAGAAAGTTAATATACATGCACCAGTTAATAAGGAAATACCAGGACTACTATTTGCAGCTAATCTAGCAGCAGATTCCGTAACAGTTATAGAACTAGCCAAAGCTGCTAACACTGCCAAGAAAATAAATAAACAAATAAAAAATTATCTTTAAGAAAGGGTATAAACTAAGATCAAAACATTATTGCGAAGAAACAGATAAGGAAGTAGTGAGGAAAATTGACTACCTAGGGGTAAGGCTCAATAGTGCAGAGGATTGGGGTGAACAGAAGAAAAACGTATTGGCAAACCAGAAACAATCAATATAGGTAAATAATTAGAGCATGTGTCAATAAAATACCAGAAATGAAAATTACATGACTAGAAACTATATACAGCGCTATGGTAGAAGCAAGAAGGTTATATGTTGGGAAAATGTACCCATAATACAAAGAAAGTTTTGTAAAATAATTTTGGGGTTACCAAGAAGCTCACCAAATAAAGTAGCACAGGCAGAACTAGAAAGAGAGGGAGCAAAAGATAAAATGGTAGAAACAGCAGTTGAATACTGGTCTAGAATAAATTTATTGGAGGAAAATGATACATTAAAACAATGCTTAGTTGTACAGGAGAAAATGGGGAAGAAAGAAACTTGGATACACAAAATACAGATAATATTGGAAACAACAAAGGTAAGGGTTTTTGGAGGGAAATTACAAGGGTGGAGGAAATTGTATGTAGTTTTAATTAAAAAGATCATTGATAGATTATAGATTTTTAAAAATGACTCAGGGGTCTCCGTCTAGGGGATATGTGAATAGCGACCACAAGGTACCCAAGCTGAGCAGAACATTACTTCCACTTACTGGTGTTTTGCTCCTCACTGTAACTTTTCTATCTGACCTTACCTTGGTCATCTCTTGTTCTCTTCCAACCCCGATGCTATTAGGGTTCCCGAGGGCTAGGGAGTCTTTATTTTTCCAACCTCTCCATTTCTCTATAAAATCTTAACCCCTAACATGCTGACCTGTCATGGCATGTAATACGTCCTCTGAGTGGTGATCAGAGGATATGGTCGGTGAATTTATTTTGATAATTCTGCTGGTCAGGTAGGTGAGACCCGTAAACCAACGACAGGTGTGGTCCTCCAGACATTCTGAGGGTTGTGAGAGAGCGATGTGACCGCCAAAACATAAAAATATGGTGCTCTCTAAAACGCGGTTACTATTACTGCTATTGCTCTCTTCAATATCATCAGTGAAAAATATTGGAGAGCAAGAGGATTAATGACTTCATTGTCAGAAATCCAGCATTAGCTAACAACAAGATTTTTAAAAATCTATGGAATAGTGGAGAGAAAAATACATTGAAGTATGCAAGCCAGAATGGGGTATGCATGGACTAGGACAGGTGTAACGTATCTAGGCATGATGGGGATAAAAAGGGGGAGAGATGCATAAAATGTGGTAGTATGTGTGAAAGTTGGCACTTTATTTTGGAATGTAATGGTATAGACAAAGGGAAAACTAGTGGACATAATAAACTTCCTCATTTATATATAACAAAATGTTAGATATATGGAGAAGAAATAGGAATAAGCAACTGCAAGAGGGAGGAGTAATAGTATAAATTTCCAGCTGATATCCAGTTGGCAGAGCTGCTGGCTTCCATAATTAGATTTGTTTTGTTAGAACTTGAAAATGAATTAAATAAATAATCTTTGACATGTATTTAAAATACCTGCTATGATACTGGGAGATGACCATATTTTCAAGAAGTTTAAAGCCTGCCTCTCCATCACCCTGTGACTAGTAACCAGCTTCTCAATACTTTTTGGATAAATGGCAATTCTAGCTTAGCAGCTTAATGTCTTCTACACACCATAGGAATTTAATACTTATGAAATTGCTTCAATTGATTTCATTAGTCTAACTTGTAATTGACTCCACTACTTGGTCACCAGCAAAGCTAGGGATCTCTCAGTTTTTAATGCAGGCATGTGCATGTTGGCTGTATTCTGTTCTGACCATTTTCTAGTCTAGGAACACAAACCTGGTTGTCCCCTTATGGAATTTCTTTCTCATTTTTATTTTCCTTCCCCTTCCCATCTTGCATTCCGTTCCTTAGAACCTCCTCCCATAGCCTAGCATCTCTCTCTCTCTTCAACATCACTTTTTTGTGGTCATGTTATCTTGATTGGTTCTGTCCCATTTCAAGTCCCAAATTTCTTACACTCCGTACATTCCATCAAACAGTGTACTGTAGAATCCTGCCTGCCCCCTACCCTGCACATAAAATGTATTCCCAGTTCTCTACCTCTTAATCCTTTTAGAAACAATGCCCCCATCCTCATATCTATTACAAAATATGAACTCACCTCTGGTATCTATGTATTGTTTCATATAAACTTAAGGATTTTTTACTTTCAAGACCAGTGACAGGCAGATGTCATCCTCTCTGAGATACTCCTGGACAAAATGCTTGCTGACCAGCAATATCTGTATAGTGAGCACAAAATAAAGAGAAAACCTGAGAAGCTTCAACCCACAATGCCCGTTTTAACAGAGTACACATTATTCTCCTGAGATATTGTTTATTAATTATGAAGCTCATTCAAGACATCCTTGATTTCATTCGTGATATAGACCAATTGTTTATGTCAGTACACTTTATTTGCATTGGACTACAAATTTCAATGTATCACTGAGGGTTTAGCAATATAGGGTTCATCATCTAAAACCTAATAGGTGCACAGCATTTCGTTTGTGCACGATTGTTTGTGCCCAGCCGGCTTTGCTCCTACATAAACTCCACACGTAAAGTATGTATAACACTTTCACCTTATAGAAGATGCTGGAAGTGTCGTTCACCCTCAGCTAAACAAGCATTATATCGGGAGAACACATTCTGATTCACACAATTAAGCTGGGCCTCTGTAATGTTTCAAATTTCATTTCTAATATTTTATTTCTTTCAATGTATAAGGATTTGTCTTGTAAACATTGTTTGTCAGGTTACCCCACAAATAAAAATCACACACTGTTAGATTGGTGGAGCGAGAGGGCCATACATCAGCACTAATCACTCTATCTTCAAACACTTCCCTAATTTTATCCATGGACTCCTCTGTTTTATGGGCAGTAGAAGTCTTGTTAAAACCACTCAAATGATTTCTCTTCTTCTGTTCATGATAAAATAGGGTCATTTCGTTACTTCTCTGTGTTTACAGTCTGCTCATAGAATATTGGACCGATTATGCTTCTAGCATTAACAGTACACCAAACTCCAACTCTCCGATCATATTGAGGGATTCCTTGAACACGATGTGGATTTTCAGAGGTCCAGTACCGACTGTTATGAGTAGAGCCCAGATTTTTATGTAATTACATATTTTAAATCCTGCATAATATTTCAATGAGAAGTAAAAATGTTGGCAAATTACTTTGGGGCTCCCTTACAATTTTTATTTTACATCTTTTTTTACATATTTTGCACTTTTCTACATATTTTAAATATAAACAAGTACACCGTGGCTTGCCACAAGGTGCAGTGCTCAGCACTACACTTTTTAATATATTTATTAATGATCTACCACAACAAATACAAGAATCAGGCGTGAAGTGTGCACTATTTACTGATGACTTGGTAATGTGGACTTCAAAACCAAAAAGCAAAAGTACAGAACTGGAAAAAACCATGCAACAATCCTTAACCAACTTACAGAGGTGGACCAAAGAAAATTTAATGACTGTTAATACAACAAAATCAAACTACCAAATCTTTTCACTAAGAAAAAAACCACTAAAAATAAAACTAAATTTTGAGGGCCAACAATTACCAGAAACAAAGGAAGCAAAGTATTTAGGAGTTACATTTGATACCAAACTTACATGGACCAAACAAATAGAAAATGTAATACAAAGAGCAGAGAGGCGCCTTTCACTGTTAAAACGTCTAACAGGAATGAAGTGGGGATGTTCCAGAGCAACGCTTAACACAACATACAATGTATATATAAAGCCATTATTTACTTACTGCAGCGAAGTTCTTGTAACAGCAAACACAAAAAAAAATTCAAATCTTTCAAAACCAAAGTCTGAGATTAATTACAGGTGCTATCAAAACCACACCAATAGCAGCTATGGAAATACTAACCAACCAATACCCCATTGAATATGAAATAGAAAAAGCGGCTCTTATTCAACACGAAAAGTTGATCAGACTCCCATTCAATACATGGCACAAGAGAAATTTTACACATACACTAAAGACTCAGGAGAGCTTTCTTTCCAAAATTCAAGACATCAAGAAGGATGTACACCTTCCTAATTCAAAGGAAAACTTCATATCTAAAGTCAATCCAACACATACACTAGACATCACATATTATTTAGACCTGACAGAAGAAGTTAAAAAAAGTGATACTCCAACTAGTGTTCTAAAATTATTGGCATTAGAGACAATCCATACTAGATTTCCAGAACATGAGTGGCTCCATATTTATACTGATGGATCATTGATATCAAACCAAGATGGAGCAGGTGCTGGAGTCACATGTCACCTCTTTTCCTATTACAAATCTTTAAGTTATGGAACTACTAACTTTGATGGAGAAATTGAAGCAATTCGAATGGCCCTACAAAATCTTTTGTACAGAATTTCACATTTTCAGCAAGCAGTTATGCTCTCAGATTCCAGGGCAGCAATTATAGCAGTTACTTACAAGTTGTCACCAAAAAACCAATGAATGTTGGAAGATGCTTAGCCATCTAACAGCACTTCAAAAACACTAGTCTTCCAATGGATACCGGCTCACTGTGGACTGAGTGTTAATGAGAAAGCTGATTTTCTTGCAAAAAAGGGTACCAGCGGTGTACAAAAATCTATAGTTAATTTACCATTTTATGCAGCTAAAAGATTAGTCAACTCTGAATTCAAAAAAAATTATTGCAAAATATTACTATGAAAAATCAAAGAATAAAAGATGGGAACTACCAAACATTCAAACAGTGATTCCTGAGTATCCTCGAAAAACAGCAGTTGCAACCTTCAGGTTGATTACAGGACATGATTGTCTGGCAAAACATTTAAACAGAATTGAGATATATTCTTCACCACTCTGTCCTCTATGTGATCTGCAAGAGGAAATGGACCGAGACCACCTTCAAATATGCCCGTCCACTTCTAGTGCCCCATCCATCAGTGAAAAATATTGGAGAGCAAGAGGATTAACGACTTCATTGTCAGAAATCCAGCATTAGCTAACAACAACAACAACATATTTTAACCATGTTACATAAACATACATATTTTCTGGGTTTCGTTACAATTTTATTATTTTTTAAAAAATATTGTAGTATATTATAAACTACTGTTTTCACAAGTTTTGCTGAAAGCAACAAAAACCAATCTGCGAAATAGGATGCAAGCTAAATTAAGAATGCGATAATAACCGCCTCGCCTAGTTCTGATTGTTGTCGTTTATATCAAAGCAGGTGCCGCTCGACAATGTTGACCTGCAGTGTCATGTTTCTCGTAGTGCTTTGGGCATTTACAAGGACTGGAGAAATTGATTATTACCATTGTTGCGGTAGTCAGCATCTTGTAATATTATAATAGCTGCAAGGAAACAAAGTGAGCCGCTGGACAATCATCAATTTAGCGAGGCGATAATACTGCAGTTAGTTACTTGCAAGTCTTCGTAAAATGGTACCAGTTGCATCCTCGCTATCCTGCAAGCTGAATTCATGGGTGAAATTTGATAGCGCCTTTACAACCGACGGAAAAGTAATAGCCTGTCAAGCATGCGGTAAAACAATTGGCTGTTCCATGAAATCTCAATTGGAACAACATATCAAAAGTGCTCTTCACATACGCAACAAACACCTACAGTCTTCTAGAAAGCAAGTTCTGTTGACACAAATGCAACAGAAACTGTCCGGAAATGATTTTTTAAAGACCTGTAGCTATTATTCCGAGACATAAACTTTAAATTCCTCAATTTCGCTCCTTTCTAGAAAAATATTGCAAGAAAGTTATTCCTGATGAATCTACTCAGAGGAAAAAGTATCCTCATGTCTGTTATGGAGAAGCAGTTGCTCATATACGGAATGAAATTGGAGACTCCTGTATTTGGTTTGAAACTACAGATGACATGGGTCGGTACATAGCAAATTTAGTAGTAGGAAAACTAGATTCCGAAAGTCCACCAAAACCATTTCTAATCTGTTGCAAGGTGTTAGAACAAACAAATCATTCTACAGTTCCAAAATTCGTGAATGATGGGATCAAGATTCTGTGGCCAGAAGGTGTGTGTGAGGAAAATGTTTTAATTATGTATTCAGACGCCGCGGCATAGATGATTAAAGCTGCTACTGCCCTTAAGATTTCTACCCGAATGTACCTGCTTGACCCATGCATTACAACGTGTTGCTGAAGTAGCAAGAAGTAATTTTCCCTGTGTGAATAAGTTGATATCAACAACAAAGAAGGTCTTCGTGAAAGTATCACACAGAATTTAGTGCTATAAAAATCATCTCCAACATGTCCCTTTGCCTCCTGAGCCAGTACTTACAAGATGGAGTACGTGGTTAGAAGCTGTGAACTTCTATTGTGAACATTTTGAAGGAGTCCAGTCAGTGGTGAACATGTTCTCTTCAGAACTAGCTGTTTCCATACGTGAATCTCAGGACATCTAAAGTGGCAAGCTCCTGTACTTACATCAAGAGCAACTTCGGCTGGTTGCCTAGCACCATCAAGACATCAGGTTCCCTTCTTCACAAATCTATGGATTTAATGGAACATGCATCAGAGAAGCTTAGTGTAGTTGCAGGAAGGAAGGTAGGTGAAAAATTCAAAGCTGTGCTAAACAGGAATCCAGGGTACTCTACAGTTGTGGCCGTGTCTGAAGTGCTAAATGGTGACAGTGTCGATTTACCAAAACATTTCTCTGCAAATCACATTCTTATGCTAAAATATGCTCCTGTTACTTCGTGTGTCCTGGAGAGAAGCTTCTCTGCTTATAAGAACATTTTATCCGATAGGAGACAAACAATGAACCCTGAAAATATGGAAAAGTATATGATTATTCACTGTACGTTGAAAGAAGCAAAAGACTCAAAATGAAAATGCCTGGTTGTTCATTGTATGTCAAGAGATAGAAAACTGAAAATGAATCCTCATTATAAAATTTAATTATTCTGAATTGATTGTTTCACTCGTTGATAAATTGGTTCAGTATTTTAACATTGCTTTACTGTCTAAAATGTAAGTAAAATAATTATGTAAAATGAGTAATTTTAATAAATATAATCCAAAACACATATTTTTTATTTTGTAATTACCTACTTGAAAATAAATTTTAGGTAAATTCTGCATAGAATAAAACATTTTCCCTATAATTAATTCTATATTTAGTAAAATTTAACTCGTAATTAATTTACGTGCTCACAGACCCATCAAATTGCAAAATTCTGGGTAATTTGCTGTCTGCATTTAGATTTGAGGTGGTAATCTTAGCATTTAGGTTATTTCATTACATATTTTGATGTTTTTGTTACATAAATATGTACATATTTCACACCTTGATATTACATAAAAATCCGGGCTCTAGTTAAGAGTGTTGACATGACCATTTAGCTGGAACCACGCCTCATCGGAAAAGAACAGAAGTCGTGGATCAATTAAACCGTCATTCACTGATGAAAGAAAGCATTCACAATAATGCATTCATGATACTGGATCACTTGCTTTAAAGCATGGACACTTGTAAACTTATATGGTTTTAGTTTGAAGAATTTAGTTGCACTATCTGCAGAAGATCCTGAAATTCCCACCTATTGTGCTAATTTTGATTGGTGAACATTCAAAACATGCACCTATTTCATCACTTTTTCTCTGTTAAAACTGTATGTTTATGCTTTTGTTTTTTGTCTGCCACAGAACCAGTGGTTTCGAATTTATTCACAATCTTGTGAATTGTAAATCTGGAAGCAGGCACTTCACGAGGGAACTTTTGAATATACGCTGTGTGAACATGGCTTGGTGATTCCTATTTATAATTACTTTTACACACAAAAGAGATAAGGTAAGAGTGTTATACATGCTTTACGTGCGGTATTTATGTAGGAGCAAAGCCAGCTGTGACACTCCCAATCACACACAGGTGAAATGTTAGATTTTAAATGAAGAACTCTGTATAATATTAATATACTCATAGTGAAACAATTTTAACAAAACTTTTTATGTAATGTACTTACAGAAGCATGAAATACAGAACTGGAGAGGCATTTGATTACTTAATGCAGCTATGAAACTTATCAAACAATACAAGCAGTACTACTACAGTTTTCCTGTTGGAACATTGAAAATGGGAGTTTTCTCTACGTCTCAAATTCTTCTACGCTGTGCAGTTTTATATTGTAACAAATGAAAACACCAGTTACTGCTAATCACACTGTATTTACCTTTTGCTCAGCGTAGCACTAATGTTACACTTAGATCACTTTTACGCAAACTCAGAGCAACAAAACTGTTGAATCAAATCACGGCTGAACTGTCAGATTACAACTCACAATGAACTGCACTTGGCATGATTCAAAGTTGCTGTCCACTTAACGCTTTGTAAATGTTTAACTGTCTAACTGTAACACTCCATTACAGTTTATTCACCAGCTCATGGTCCCTGGCAGGAATGCAGCATCAGTCAACAATTCAGGATAAACAGCAATATCATGAGCAGCAGTTCTGCTTCTAGTCACGCTTACAATAATGTTGCCAATCTTGGAATGTGTATTCATGCTAGAGTAAAGTAAACAACTCGCTCAAGATAGCACAATTTAAATGTTCTCAGTTAATGCAGTATATTTAGCTTATAAAACGTAAATAATGTTTTCAACTACTCCTCCCACTGATCATTTTCTGCTTTTTCTATATTTTTAAAACACACTGCCAGTCTGTTTTGGTCTTAAGTGATATATCCTCGAGCGTTATATTGTGCAATTTGTGTAAGAATAAGTCACTTGTTAATATTTCTTTAAGTATGCATTTTACCTCGGTCCAAATTTGTCCTATGGGATTGAGATCACACATGTATGGGGCATGTAAACAACAATGTGGCCAATAAAACCAAAATATCCAATAATAACATTATAACAATTGAGAAAGAACTCAGTTTAACAACTTCTCATTCCCTCATGCAGGATCAAAGAATGAAGTATTAAAATATCAGTATAGCAATTACTCCTGCAAGTACAGGTAATGAAAATAATAGACGTAGGGCAGCTTTAAGAGCTGCTTAAGTTTGTTTCAATCATCCTATAAAGATCTGTTTTACACAAAGAACTGTCATTCTTAACCCTTTTGTTCTACAAGCACAATATCATAGCAGATTTCACAGCACTCTTAGGCAGATTATATGCTTCTACATTACTTTTACCATTACTTCCGATATAAAATTAGTGTCAAGTATTTTACAACTGAAATTCAGAGATATTAGTAGCAAGTAAACGTAGCGTGAATAATATCGAAGGTAAGTTGGCAATGTGACCAGCAGAGCAATGTTTGCAGAAATTTTTACAAAACTCTGGTTACACTGTGTGGAATGTCTCCCTCTGCCCTTCATTCCCCTTAGACCATGAGCTGATGAACAGCCAGTACAACTTTTCACTACAAGAACAACTCGTTTCTGGGCACAAGCGAGTCCCTTACATAGTGCTCATTCACAATGGAAAAGCTCTGGAAGTGGATTACTTGAGAATATGGAAATGGAATAGTCTGAAAGTCGAAAGTCAGAATAGCACACAACAGTATTTGTTTCTGCATGACCTATTGTCCTGCTGAGGACAGGTCATTAATGCAGGCAAGGGCTGGCCAGCACATGCCAGTCTCCACTCACCCGGCTATCAGCTTTATAGCCGCCATGACATATTTTGTGGCAGACTACGCACAGAGTACACACATGTGAAATACACCATTACTTTGATCACTGCCCTACCCAAACTCGACTTATCATACTTTGTCCCTATTTTCTTCCCCACTAGTTTTAGACTACTTGAAATCATACATTTTTACCTTCTCTACTATGTATGAAGTAGAGGAAGTAATGTATTCCACCCAAAAATTCAATGTCGAGATTTCACCAGAAATGTATGTTTTGAGACCCACTGAATCCAAAAAGGCATTTTTAGAAAAATGTCTGTGTGCATGTGTGTGTTTGTCTGTGCGTCAGTCTGTGGACAGCATAACTCAAGAACGAAAAGTCAGTTAAAAACCAAAGTTAGTATTGAAATTTAATGCCTTTCAAGGATGTGACATCAAGATTTTGAAGAAAATTACTCCACCCTAAACTACCCTTAACATGGAACATTTTTCGAAAATCTTTGTTTTATTGAAAATGGCTCTAACAATTTTGATTAAAATGCCATATGTTTGAGATATTTTTATGACAAACGAAATGTATATCTTGAATTTTCTGGCTATAGTACTCTGGACAACTTTTGCATAACTGGTAAACAGTTAGAGATAGACCAAATCTTACTATACAAAAAATGTAGATCTTGCTAAAATACACAATTTATGTCTAAATAAATATTTTTATAGAGTGAACCATTTCGGAGATACGGCTTGCTATTTGTATGAGTTTTGGAGAACTAATACTTCTGTCAAATGGAACATCGTTATTCAATTTTTTATATGCTAACCATGCAAAGAGAATAGAATTTGAAAGCTTTAAAACATTTGACTAGCGCTCAAAGCCTACTGTATTTCCATATTCTCCTTCCACCTACAAGAAAATAAGCAAATAAGATAATTTCTGCAAATGTTTATCTCAACTAACATAAGAAGATATAGGGATAAGAGTTTGTAGGAATGGTTAGTACAAGAGTAGATAAAGTCATGTGAATGCAACACAGATTTTTCAATTTCAAATCAGTTAGTTTCTATGTTGTCGTTAGGAGGGCTGAATATTTTCAGCATTATGGCAGCAAATTTTTGCAACCAGGAAAACCTTAGTTGACAGAAATTTCTATAGGAAGACATATCATGCTGGTTTTAAAGCTGTACATGTCAACATAATTTTGTAAGTAAATTATTTTAAATTTCAATGACAGTACTCTCTCTATATCCACTGAGAATGGTTTTGTTGGACTGGAGACTTAAAATATCTTGAAATTTGGATCAAATTCTTCTTTCTGTGGGAGTTGAGTCTTTTGCAACTACATTGTTGTATCTCTGCCATGAACAATACACAAATTTGAATAAACTGTCACAGTCCACCTTTATTACTGCACTATCATGTCCACCACTTTGCCAGTTTGTGTTCATGGTGGTAAATTGCTTTGTGCTGCTCTTTGCTCGTTATCAGGTCTTATGTCTGTCTCTGTATCTTCTACCCTGTTTCTTACTATGACAATCCTTTCATTCCCCCCATTTGGCATATATTCCCCATCCCTATCCACCATAGCTGATTCACACATATTATGTCTTTGAACAAGTATTTCAAAATTCTTTCGATAAGCATTTTCTCATTCTTCTTCCCAATTCTACCATTGGTGCTGACCCAGTTTATCCCAGTAACTCTTTATGGAACTTTCTGTAGATAATCTATTATGCTGCCCAATTCTGAACTCCTCACATATCCACTGCATATAGCACTTGCTTCCTACATCCTCTCCAAAACATCTGGCAACTTATATATTCTAAATCTATGGCCACTATCTATTGCAACCACCTTCCTACCAAGTGCTTCCTTGATAAGCAAATCCTTGATTACAGTTCATTTTAAACATCCTGTGGCTCCTGAAAGCTCACTTGAAGTGGAGGTATGAGAGCTCTGTTGCCACATTGTATTAGACCACAGATCAGCTGTTTAGCAAACATTTTGCATTAATTTATCATTTAATAGTCTGATACAGTTAGTACTAGAATCTAAGTGCAACTACTCAACAACAAACAATAAATATGAAAATAAAGAGATTACACATGAACACTTGTAGCAGCACTTAAGCATGTGCTGCAATGCACTGCAACATGGCAACACATTATCCCTCAAAGTTCAGCTTGTGGGCAAAGAGAAAGTAGGACTCTGGCACCGTACTGACTAATGCAACAGCTGAGGGGACACTGCCATGAAAACATATGGCTCCAAGAAATGCTAGAAGTCTCAGATTGTTTAAATGGAACTGTACTTCTGGATGTTACCCATTCATCCTCTCTTAATATACCGTCTTTTAAAAAACTATAAATTTAGAATTACTTATATTTACTCAGAACCACATTCTGAGCAGGTTTTGTGTATGTTATTGATTACCCTCTATTGCTTATTGGAATTTAACACTCATTAGTCTCCTGTTAGTTTTCTAGTCTTTCTTGGAATTCTGGAGTGTGCAGAGGCTAGTGATAGTACAATACATAAAACAAGAAATCTTTTCTGTAAGCAAAATTATAAATTCTCTGTATTTGCAATAAAATATACTCATAAGGAAAAATTGAAGCTATTAACAGTGAAGCAACAAGATTCTAAAGTAAGAACAAATTAGAAACTAAAAACTTCACTCTTAGTATGATTTGCTGCTAACCCTGGGTTTCAAGCTGTGTCCAGCTCATTCTCAAAGCCATATAAACAAACTCGTTGCCAAGCTACAATCTTTTATTTTTTCTGAAAAACAATTACTCTTATTCAATTTTTATTTACCAATCTCTGAAAACAAAAATTTATAAATACAATCTATAGATGGTAATTCGAAGATCATGACACGGTTCCTGTTTTTTAAAATAAATTTTTTTTCCCAAACCATTAAATCAATAGGATTACTTAATTGTTTTAATAATTTAACTTCTGGATTAATTTCATGATTAAATGACCAAAAATGATCTGCCACAGCTGATTTATCAGTTTGTTTATATTTAATATTTCTAAAATGAATAAATTTTCTAAACAAAGGTATGAAAACTTGTGTAAGTTTTTAAAAAAACACAGAGGAATTTAAGTATCAAAAAGCTGTCAAAGAAGTTTCAACCCTTAAAAAAATAAAAGATAATTGTCTTTTTAAAAAGTTTACTTACTATCCATGGGCTAATAAAAACTTTACAAGGATTTTTAAAGAATATGGAATAAATTTGGTCCCTCAAAATAAATTTCATCTACAAAATTTACTTAATTTTTCAAAAAAAGATAAAATACCAAATTATAAAAAATCTGGCATTTATCAATTTAGCTGTTTAGATTGTGATAAAGTTTATATTGGTAAAACTAAACGTCATCTAGAAATCAGAATAAAAGAATATTTTAGAAATATTAAATATAAACAAACTGATAAATCAGCTGTGGCAGATCATTTTTGGTCATTTAATCATGAAATTAATCCAGAAGTTAAATTATTAAAACAATTAAGTAATCCTATAGACTTAATGGTTTGGGAAAAAATTTTTATTTTAAAAACTTTTATTTTAAAAAACAGGAACCGTGTCATGAACTTCGAATTACCATCTATAGATTGTATTTATAAATTTTTGTTTTCAGAGATTGGTAAATAAAAATTGAATAAGAGTAATTGTTTTTCAGAAAAAATAAAAGATTGTAGCTTGGCAACGAGTTTGTTTATATGGCTTTGAGAATGAGCTGGACACAGCTTGAAACCCAGGGTTAGCAGCAAATCATACCAAGATAAGTGAAGTTTTTAATTTCTAATTTGTTCTTACTTTAAAATATACTCATGTTTACATCTGTACTATGATCAAAATGTATATTAAGCAAGCAAACTGCTAGTGCAGAGTCCCAGCATGGGAGCAAGACACAGGGGCATCTGGTTTGTGTCAACCCAACAATTAATGATACCCTGCATTCTTTCATTTTCAAACACTTTTAGCAAAAATTGTTAAAGCTGGCGGTTTGTGTCCTGCTGTGATGAGAGTAAGAGAGTTCATACTAGTGTTGTCTATGTGATTCCCTGAAAGTAAAGAAGAGAATATGTATTTATTTGAAAAAAGGGAAGATCAGTATAATAGCTGCACTGCACCCCTTGAGAATAATTGTTTCAAGGCAAGATGAGTTGCATATAGTGCATTTTTTTCCTTCAATTGGACGAGGAGCTGAGAATTACTTTAAGCGCTATATTTAAACTACACTTCACAAACTTTCGTAAGGTAAACAGGCATCTCTTCTTAAATTTATTAAAAGTGGAAAATGAGTAGAAATGAGTAAAACATCATCAATGTCCAGTCGATAAAGGAGGAATCTAGCTTCCAAAACATGTGCTGGGAAATTTCAAAATTGAATGTTTTTAATCAAACTCATTTTCTACTTTTAATTTTTCCAATAACTTTTCTCATCAACTTCCAGTATTTAAAGGTAAACAAAATGTATTTAAGAAGGAAAATGATGACAATAGCATCACTGCTGATGAGTTAGTATTCTCTACCACAATGTTCAACATAATCTAAGCTGTAATAGTTTTGATTGCAGCATGGAACTAACCAAGCATGTTTTCATCTATTACTCATCAACTGCATCAAAACTAAGTTGCAGATGAATGAAAGCAGAAGCTTGGTGAATAATATATTAGTACCAAAAAGCATGAATGATTTTATGAAGATGTTATCCTCTTTTGAGGAAACTGTTTCTTCTCATTGGCAACCCAACGCTTCCAACAAGGGGAGCACGAAGATGTTTCCAGTCTGCCTGCATTACTTCTTTACCCCTGAGAATGTGAAAGGTAAGATAAATTTTCAAATATTTTTACAACAGGGCTGGTAGTAGAGGGGAAATAGGAGAAAGTTTTCAGTGGAACAAAGAATAACAGCAATGGTATTAATATAATAGCAATTATTGTTAACATTTTCATTTTCACATCCTTTATAGTTTTTTATGTACTTCTCTTTTATCTTTTTAAGGTGCTGGATATCATAGAAGACAATAATGAAACTGCATTTGCAATTTTTGAAAACATGAAACGTGTTGAGAAACTTAATCTTTCTGTAGAAAACTTAGTGGCTTAGTCAGCAGATAATGCAAATGGAAACTTTGGTTTAAACAATAGTGTTTGTAAAAAGATTTAAGATGAACATGGTGCAAAAGTGAAAGCAAATTGCAATCTCGTCTTATACATTATGTGATTGTTAGATGTTGAAAGTTATTTTAAAAACTTACAGCCATTATTATTATTTATTTAATGTCAACAAACTTACTGTTGATGTTTGAGAGGTAGAACTGGAACTTAAAAATTCAGTTCCACAACTGGGATTTGAACCACAGACTTTCTGGTTACCAGGCGGACGCTCTAACCACTGAGCTATTGTGACAAACTGCCAGAATGGCATTAAATTCTCAAACCAGTTCATATTTCTCGTATTTGTGGTTTACCAGGAGAAATACTTTGCCCACACACGGCTTGTGTTTTTAAAAACACCAACAGTAAGTTTGTTGGCATAAATAAATAATAATTACTGTTGATGTTTTTAAACACACAAGCCATGTGTGGGCAATGTTTGAGAGTTAGTATTGGAACTGAAAAATTCAATGCCACAGCTGGGAGAAATACGAATTGGTTGGAGAATTCAATGTCATTCTGGTAGGTTGTCACAGAAGCAATAGAGCATCAGCCTGGTAAGCGGAGGGTTTGTGGTTCAAATCCCAGCTGTAGCATTGAATTTTTCAGTTTCAATTCTAAGTTACAGCCATTTTTCTTCTTCAGAAAAGAGAGGGGCACAGTTGATATCTTTCTTTGTCTTTCTTTGAATTGATACAAGATACATATTTAATTATTTTCAAATAGGAAATATATGTCTTGAATGCCTTGTTAGTGAGCATTAGGACATCAAAGTTATTACACAGCCATATCAGATTAAATTAAATTTGGCTGAAATAACCTCTGCTCTCCCAAGGTTATGGAATATCACACATGTTTCATTTTCTCTTACCTCTGAATATTCTGTGCATTATTTTTAACATTGCTTATATTACCTACAGTTGTTTGTCCATTTTGATTGAAAGCTCCATCTTCTTCTTGGACATTTCTGTCCTCATTTCTTCCTTTACTCCCTTCATTTCTGTCTGCATCTTCTCCATTCCAGAATTTAGGTTTTTCTTTTTATCCTTAATTTCCTCCATCATGGTTTTTATATCCCACACCTGACACCAGTGTATAACAAATGAAAACACTAGTTACTGCTAATCACACTTTGTCCTCTAAGTGGTTAGCATAGCACTGAGTTTATACTGGCACTCTTGCACACACTCAGAACAAACCCAGCTAATCCATCAAATCAAATCACAGCTGAATTTCACTACTGAATCACAAGTCACACTAAGCTGTACTCATCACTACCTACTACTGTCACTGTCCACTGAAAACTTCGTAACTTTTCAACTGTCCAACCTTACGCCCAGCAGCTTCCCATATAGGTCCAGCACACAAAGTGAAACACTCTTGAAAAAGAAGTTTCCAAACAAGAATATTCCCAAGCCGCAATAAACAAAGACTCTGTTGTCTATTGTATAGCCTACTTTTCAGTCAAGAGGACCAGCCATTAATGCAGGTAGTTGGCTGAGTAAGTATTCACTAATCCTCTGGTATCAGTAATTAGTCGCAATGACGGTAGTATTTAATAATATAGGCTCCATGATTTTCACATAAAGGGAATAAAATTCCTGATATAAATTAATCGAGTTCATTGGCATTATATATCTTACTTTTTTTAATAAGGAAAACAATTTCAGGAATTATTAACTCTCCTCCTTGGTTACTAGTTGACTGCCTGAATCATTCATCATAGTGGTTGACTTTGTACCTGGTGGTGATTGAATGAACCTCTGCATAAGTATGTCACTTGGCAGGACGTCAAAATTGAAGGAGTGTTTCTGTTTATCCAAATGTATATCTTCCCAAATAGTGAGTTCTGATTTTCTCAAAATGGTTTTTGGCATTATTGGATTTCTGTTAATGGTAAGTTGGTCCCTCCAAAAATGCCAAACTACTGCTGATTTGTCTTTCTATTTTTGCTGTATGTTCCTGATGGGTTCTTTTGTTCTTATTTTTATATTTCTTTTAGTTTTCCCAATGTAGATTTTTTCACACTCATTAAGGCTAATCTGGTTCATTCCTGGTTTGTTCTCCTGTGAGAGATAATCTTTTAATTTAGAGTTTAATATGCTCTGCTGGAGGAATTATTTTTTGTAGCCAAAATGATGTTATGCAATTTTTCTGAAATTTGTAGAATGCTGTTGAGTGGTATGTGAATGTTTTGGGTATCCTTTCTTTTTTATTAGGAAAGGATGTGCTGGTTTCTTTTACTGTCTATTTTTGGCTGTTTATCTTCTTATGTACCATTTCATTGCAGAATCCATTTTTATAGCTATGACTATTATGTTGTTTAGCAGTCATATTTGTCTTTGTTCATATGGATGTTTACCAATTTGTGTGCAAATTTAATGGAGAGACCAACACGCCACAAACAGAAACCTGATAACACCAAAATACATTTAGGAAAAAACAGAACTCGCAGTTTGGGAAAACATTTACATTTGGAAAAATAGGAAACACATTTTCAGTTTTGAAATCCCGCCAAGCGACATACTTATGCAAAGATTCATCCAACTACCATCAGGAATGATGCAGACAATTAATTAGTAACCAAGAATAGGAGTGAATAGCTCTTGAAATATGTTTTCCTTATTGAAAAAGTAAGTTATGTAGCATCAAAAATAGATACAGCAATAACTACATGTTATGAACTTTACTGTCACGAACTCCAACACAGTGTTAATTGTACGGTATGTGCCAAAAATTACAGTACTCAGTTTTGCACAGTGCACATGTGCATGCTTGAGCGTCTGCGTGTTGTAACATCGCCATGATGTATTGTTAGTTGTAAGAACGTTGTGCGTAATTAGAAGTGACAATGGGTCTCGCGACGGAGGAGAAAGTGTTTATACTGTGCTTTTCAAATGGGAAGAGTTCTGATCTGCAGCCAATGAGATACGTTTACGTGCACAGCGTTGCAGGCTCATTACCCCCACTCTTTTCATATTTCCCTCTCTCTCGCACACTGTCCTAGTTCATGCAAGCCTACCTCTTGACGCACGTCAAGCCCCTTAAAGCAATATGACAACACAGCAGAACTCCAATTGGTTGCCAGCCTGGAGGCGCTCAAGGACAAACTCCTTCCCAATTGAAAAGCACAGTAATGGAGTATTATTCTCCCTCGTGTGGAAAGTTATCAAGGTGAGCCGAGTTTAAAGTTAATGGCGGAACAGTATCGTGAAAACTTCAATAAGCCAGCACCTAGAAACACAGTTATGCTATCTATTGTTAAAAAATTTGTCGTGTGGGTAGTGTATTGTGTCAACGCAAGGGAAGGTCTGGTAGGCCAGTACCTGTGTCCACAAATGAAAATCATGGGTATGTTGCAGTCTCCAAAGCGAACTCTTTGGCAAACATCCCTGAAATTAAACATCAGCAATACATCACTTCGACGATTGTTTAAAGACATAGGTGGATTTCTGTACTGAATACAGGCTGGGCAACAACTGACGGAGCACGATAGGCATGTCAGGGTAGAATATTGTGCACAATTTTTGGCCATGGTGTACGAGGATCCAGATTTCTTGTTCGTGTGGTCCTCCAATGAAAGTCACATTCACTTGGATGGTTTTATCAATCGCCAAACAACTCGCTTTCTTGGTTTTGAGAGGCCAGACTCTATAATCCAGAAACCGCTACATAGTGTGTGTGTGACAATTTGGTGTGCAGTGTGTAACAATTAAAAAAGAACAGGGGGTACCATCATCCTTGACGACTCACTTTGATGCTGTTTTGCAACGTTTAATGTTTATAAGGGGGGGGGGGGGGTGACCTTGCGAAGGTGTGCCCACTGACTTGGTCGCTATTACCGATGTAAGGGATGGCGTGATTCGTTTTAGCCAAGCTAGATCGGCGGTAAGCCTGAGTAACTCTTTTCGTTCACTATTAGTATCTCGGGTGCAGCACAGGTCAACGAATACATAAATTAATTACTTATATAAATCCACTTTAAAGCATTTGTTTTTATTTGAATCTATAAACACACATATTCAATATATTAACACAAAATTACATAATCTCATGGCTTGGTGTCCTTTCAACTCACTACGGGGTCCACAATTCCACACATGCGGAGTATAAGTTTTCATAAGTCCATATTCTTCTCTATATTTTGTGCCGCTTCACAGAATATACACTTATTCTCTACGTAGTTACTTGGTCTTTTTCCACCACCATAAATATTCGTCTGAAAAACACTTTATACAGACAAACCACTCAATTCCTGCGGACACTGTCTTCTTCGATGTGACGCCTCACCAAGCCATGGAAAGAAGACAATTGAATCTTTACTTTACCAACTATATATAAAATTCTTAATTTTAGGAGGCTTTTCTCTATAACTTTGTATTAGATTATTTTAGAGGGCTTACATAGAAATATTGCCTGAAGTGTCAGGAAACAGTGTGCTAGGTCCGTATTTCATAGAGAATGATGGTGCACCTCTTACTGTCAACCAGGAACGCTATAGGAACATGGTGATTGGGCCATTTATTCAGGATATAAGAAGGTTTTGTCATGCCAGGAACATGCAGATGAATAGACAGTGGTTCCAACAAGACGGGGCGACCTGCCACACTGCTCGACAGGCTATGGCTATGCCGCAAGAAACCTTTCCAGGACGAGTAATTTCCTGTGTGGCTGAGTTCCCCTACCCACCGCATTTCCCTGATCTCACATCACCTGATGCTTACGTGTGGGGAATGTTAAAGGAGAAAGTTTTCAATTGTCCAGATCCACCCAAACCTGTGCATGCATTACGTCAGAAGAACGTCTCGTTCTTTGGGACTCTGCAGCAACCTGCATTCTCGAATATGTTGGAAAATCTGTGTGATCGTTATGAACACTGTCTACAGCGCAATGGATCATATTTTGAACATTTAAACTATCATCGCAATACGTAAGGTAATGGCAATAAGAGTAACATAATTTCCAGTACTGTATACTTTGGCACATACTGTAGTTTAAATCCTGACATAAATATTCAAATAGATATGAAACTGGCAGATATACAGATTCCTTGCTCCCACACCCCTAAAGCACTGCACTAAATTAATATTTAATTAGCTTCACTAACCTTTGTTACTACAGAACAAAGTTGATCATTACTGAGGATGCACACAATATGTCTGTGAAATATGTTCTATGGCAACAAAGGTTACTGAAGCCAGTTAAGTATAAACTCAGCTCAAATAGTGTCCAATAAAATGATAGAGTAGTTTGTTACACCGGACACAAATTTCTCATTTTATATTTCTTATACAATGATAATGAGCTTAATTCAAAATTCCAGAATATTCTGGCATATTCTTCATTCCCACCTGAGGGGTTTAAATATGAGCTCTTGATGATTGTAATCAATGTCTCTGACTCCATGGATTTCACACCAATGCTTACTTCCCTCTTCATTTAAGGTTTTGATCCCTTACCGGCTCCCTTTAATGTGTGTAGCCCTCCACAGTTTAGATAATAATTGAGGCAAGTTTTATTAAAATTGATTTGGTGTTTAAGAGAAAAGTAGCCCAATCTATACTGCTTCTTGAATGAATGATTTTTCTGTTTTCAATTACAAAAATTCCTTTATACTTAATCTTAGTGAGAAACAGTTACCCATGTAGGAGTCCATTACACTTAATCCCATACTGTTTCTTCGCTTTTAATGTTTTAACCCTTTAGCTCCTTTCTAAAGGATGTACTAGGGACGTGGAACTACTTGATGGACTAATTCCGATCTTGAAACAATGGTGGAAATACTTGAAAAATGCAATTATATATACCAAATATACTAATACATTTGTTGCAAATGCAGTAACAACCATTTAAACTACCTTCAAACTGTGTTATATGATACTACTTTTTACTTTCTCTACAAGTGTTGTATTCCACCCAAAAGTTCAATGTCGAGATTTCACCAGAAATATAGTTTAGAGGCCCTCTAAATCCCAAAAAAAAAAAAAAGTATTTTTAGTAGTGTGTGCGTGTGTGCGTGCGTGTGTGTGTGTGTGTGTGTGACTGTCAGTCTGTGGACAGCATAACTCAAAAACAAAAAGTTGGTTAAAAACCAAAGTTTGTCTTTCAAGGACACAACACAAAGATTTTGAAGAAAATTGCTCCACCCTAAACTACCCTTTATATGGAAAATTTTGATTTTACTGAAAATGGTTCTAATGATTTTGATTAAAATGACATATGTTTAAGATATTTTTATGACAAATGAAATGTATATTTTGAATTTTCTGGCTATAGCCGCTGTAGTCATATTTACCCTGGATGACTTTTGTATAACTGATAAACTGTTATAGACCAAATCTTACTGTACAAAAAATGTAGATCTTGCTAAAATACACAATTTATGTCTAAATAAACTTTTTTATAGAGTGAACCATTTTGGATACATGCCTTGTTACTTGTGTGAGCTTTGGAGAACTTTAACTTCTGTCAAATGGAACATCACTCAATTTTTATATGATAACCGTGTAAAGAGAACGAACTTTGGAAGCTTTAAAACATTTAACTATCGTCAAAGCCTACTGTATTCTCATATTCCCCTTGCACCTACAAGGAAATAAGCAATAATTTCTGCAAATCTTTATCTCAACTAACAAGAAAAAGATATAGCAATAAGAGTTCATAAGAATGGTTTATGCAAGAGTAGTTGAGCGCAACATCAGATTTTTTTTTGTTTTTTTTTTTGTTTTTGTTTTTAGATTGGAAGATTGCACTGCTCACTGCATTAATATTTTATATTGTTATACAAAAGACATGACACTTAGGAAAAGTAATGACAAAGACACAATATTTGATCAAATTTTCTCAGTAATTAAACCACTAATTCCAGTACACTTCCAGTATATCCAGTATGTAAAAAGATTCAAGTATATTTC
Organism: Tenodera sinensis; assembly: GCA_030765045.1. Lineage (NCBI taxonomy): Eukaryota > Metazoa > Arthropoda > Insecta > Mantodea > Mantidae > Tenodera > Tenodera sinensis. The sequence continues at coordinate 82,083,172 of CM060967.1, forward strand.
TAGTATCAGTAGATATCCTGCAATATAAATACCTGAATGTTGTGAAAGAATTTTTTTTTATTTAAACATTTGCAAAATTACAATCTGTTCAATAGTTGAACAATAAGTAACAATGATAACATATTCTTTTACAAACTATGGCCCATTGGCCATAAATTTGCTTATAATTTGGGTGCAAATCTGTACTGCAATTCCAAGACTTGGTTTCTCTGTAGTCGGCTTGTTGTGCTGCTGTTGTTGTCAAGTAGATTTATTGCCAGTGTATTGAGATGACTGTAGAGACGCTTTTGGTAGGACAGGCTGTATGCTGCGATTTCCTGTTTGATTGTTGGGAGCTTAAAATCGTGGTAGATGTACTTATTACCGATGTACCAGGGGATCTTACCAATGGTTCGCAGAGTTTTGGATTGAAAACGTTCCAGTATTTCAATGTTTGAGTTGCTTGCTGTACCCCATAGTTGAATTTCGTATGTCCAAATTGGTTTCAGTATAGTTTTGTAGATGATTAGTTTGCTTGTCACTGAGAGTTGTGATTTAGGTCCAAGAAGCCAGTGCATTTTGGAGTATTTTAAATTTAGCTGTTTGCATTTGGTCCATATGTGTTTTTTCCAGGTGAGTCGTCTGTCAATGTACATCCCTAAATATTTCACGTCTTGTGCTTCTGGAATAATCTGATTGTTGAGTAACAGGTGGACATGAGCGTTTACGGAATGTAAATGTTACGTGGTGACTGATTCATTAACTTTAACTCTCCACTTCTTAAGCCAGATTTCGATGTCAACAACTAAGACGGAACTGGCAAAATAGAAGGTATCCTAGCGATAAAAATTTATTTAACAGATCTTCACAAGAGCTAAAACGACTGATACAGGATTTTAAAAATGAGAATATCCAGGAATACTTGAGAAATTTAACTCCTACAGAAGCTACAGATCATTTGCTCTGGAAGGCCACAAAAAAGTTGAAACAACCAATGGAGCTGATACCCCCACTTCAAAAAAATGATGGCACTTGGGCATGAAGTAGCCAAGAAATGGCGGATCTATTTGCCGAACATCTTTCTTCAGTATTTCAACCCTTTCCTTCGTGCATCCAGAAAAAAGACGAAGATGAGATTAAGGAATATCTCTATACTCCATTTCAAATGGCACTTCCAATTCCGCCTATATTATATAGAGAGACAAGAATAGTTATAAGCCAGTTAAATGCAAGAAAGACCCCAAGATATGATCTCATCACTGGACGAATGCTTCAGGAGCTACCATTTAAAGTAGTCATATTCATAAATTGTATGTTTAATGCTATATTAAGGACTGGTTACTTCCCTGGAGCTTGGAAAATAGCACAGATCATAGTCATTCTAAAGCCAGGAAAACCTCCACATGAAGTAAAATCTTACCAACCAATTAGTTTGCTCCCAGTGTTTTCTAAATTATTTGCGAAGTTACTTCTCATTAAACTGAAACCTCACTTGTCTTCACTGATTCCCAGCTTCCAGTTAGGATTCCAACCCCAACACTCCACAATTGAACAAATACATCAAATAACTGAAGTGGTTAACCACACATTTGAACGACGACAGTACTGCTCAGGAGTATTTCTTGATGTTAGTCAGGCATTTGATAAAGTTTGGCATACTGGACTAAAGTTTAAGCTGAAGAAATCTTTGCTACATCATTTTTATGTGTTATTAAAATCTTACATAGAAAACAGATATTTTCAAGTAACATTCCAAGATAGCCTTACAGAACTTCATCCTATTAAGTCAGGCATACCACAAGGTAGTTACTAGGACCAATTCTATACATATTGTATACTGCTGACCTACCAACAAAAGAAAACACAACTATAGCAACTTTTGCAGATGATACAGCCATTCTGTCAACGCATGAAAACCCTACTACTGCTTCCCAAATTGTATAAGATCATCTTTCTGACATCGAAAGCATTTATGTGCAACCAAATTTGTTGTGCTTATTCTGAGATACCTGGGCAAATATTTATTGTGAATAATTATAACAAGGACAAAAGGATCACTTTTCCACATGAACAATATGATTTATATGGGATACATGTGAAACTGTGGAATATTGTGTAGTTTGCATATCAAATGTTTTCAAGCTAAAGTGTAAGGAACATGTAACACATTTAATAATACTTTACTCCTGCGGTGCTTTTGTGAGGCCTTCACACAAAAGCATTCAATTATTGCAGAATTTTCTGTTATATTAAAGCCCAGTATGTTTAATACATACCAACAAGAGCTTGATTGTGTCCTAATACTAATACATTGAACTAGGGTTTGAAACTGCATGCATAACTTAGATACATCCAAGGGCACAAACAAAAGGAACCCAACACTGATATATTAAAACGAAGTATGCTACAGCTTGCTAGAGATATCTACATATAATGGCTGCATTTCTATAGTTATGGTTCTTACATAGGTAAGAGGAAAGAAGTAGGAAAGTGTTTTCAAACATTTATGTCCTGATGCAGTGAGAGCATGGATCAACCTGATCACCTTTTCTCTTAATTCATAACCTCTTATACTAAAAGTGAATATAAAGGTATCTGAAACATAAGCAGATTTAAAGTGGAGGATTTGTATGTGCTCATTATAAAATTGTGACAAAGATTAAATGTGTTTCCACATCTTACGTATGTAACTCGTGCATTTGTTCTTGAACAATAACCTTGATCCAGGAAATAGTGAGCCCAGATATACTCTGCTGTATTCAGTGAACTTATGCCCCATATTACTTGATGTTACCTGCAGTGTGAATGCTCTGTCCCTCAGTACACTTGACTATTAAGTATTGTCATATGGATATGAGGGTCGAGAAGTGTTGGGTTAACTTTTTATAATCTCTCCTTTAATTTTAAAGTTAAAACTACGAGGAGCATCTCAAAAGTAAGTTACATTACTTTTTAAAAAAATAACAAAATGTTTAAATGTTTTAAAGAGGGTATATTTTGAAAGCTACATTTCACATAATTTCCTTGAACCTCAATACAGTTTTGGTACCGTGGTAACAATTTTTTTAACCCAGTGTCAAACCACTCTCCTGCCATACTGGCTAGCCATCTTTCCACTACTTGTTTTAGTTCCTTGTCATTTACGAAGCACCTTTCCCCGAGATGTTCCTGCAGCTTCGGAAAAAGATGGTAATCACTTGGTGCAAGGTCAAGTGAATCAGGTGGATGACTGAAAACTATCTTCCTCATCCTCAAAAAATTTCAAAAATTGCAATGCAATGTCAACTCTTTGCTCCTTGTGTTGTTCTGAAAGCACACGACAAACGCATCTTGCACACACTTTTGATAGACAGATCCTCAGAAATGATATTTCAATATAACGAGGAAGTTAAAACAAAACCGAATCAAGTGTAAGGCACCGATCGGTGCCTATGACTCCTTGAACCTCATCAACAATATCTGGAGTGCAGCAAGTGGAGGGTCAGCCGCTTCGTTGCTCATCGTGTAATGTTGTTCTCCCTTCAATGAACAATTGGCCAACCAGAAACCATTGGTCTTGACATAACGTCTTTACCATAAACACTGCACAACTCGCGATGAATTTCAGTTGCACATTTATTTTTTCCTGTCAAAAAACAGATTATAGCGCAAAATTTGCAATCGACAGTAGGAACGAGTGGAGTCTCCATTGTTACTGCCATTTTAATGTCTAACCAGTAAACGTAAGCACCTAGGAATTTTACAGTGCTGGTACTACACCCATACGTATATTCCCTGGGACTTTCGGACCTTTCCCACCTACCATGTGGATTTAAAAAAATAGTGTAACTTACTTTTGAGACACCCCTAGTCAAACTCATAATGTGGTTGCCAAACCTTCCTCTAAGTTTGCCTTGGTAGAACACTATTGGTTGCAGGGGACCTAGAAGAACTGTACTATATTTTTGTAGTTATATGCTTATATTTCTTTAATTTTTTCTTTATTCCCTTGCTCGGTTTTATTTATGTTAAATACACATGGTTTTTATTAGTATTATCTTACTACATAGATCAGTTAATATGTAATATGAATAGAGCATATATTATAATTTGTACTACAATACACATAAGGATAATAAATTGTGATCTTCAGATATAAAACTTGTAATTTTAAGTGTATTGTCAATAAATAAATAAATTAATAATAATAATAATAATAATAATAATAATAATAATAATAATAATAATAATAACAACAACAACAACTTTGATAAGCATACATTGATGCCTATAAAATACATGTCTCGCATAGATTGCTTTCATCATTGTCCTCTTTTTCTCCTTCATGATCAATTTCTACATCTAAAGATTTTATTTCCAGGTTATCTTCATAATTAAAATCATCCAACTCATACAACGTCATCCATGGGTAAGGCATGATCATTGCAAAGTAGATGATGCATTTCTTCCACTTTTTTAGGATTTTGTACATCATACCTTACACTCATGTTCATGATGAGGTAGTAACAGCTCCTTGCAGAGGGAAAGCAATATTGCACAACTAATGAGGAAAAACAAACGTCAGTAATATGCAGGGTTGCCAACCCATACGATAATTTGAATGTATGCACTCATTGTTGTCAGCCCATACAATAATTATGGGAGCGTACGATAATTTCGATACTGGCGAAATATCATTTTCAGTTGTTTGTCAAACAGCGAAACGAAATCAATAATAAATAGTGACACCACTTTTGCCCTCAAGGCCTGTCTCCACCCCTCTAAGGCAACCACATGATATCCTACTAATCCTTCTACCCTTTATCCTTTTGTTGCCAGTGTGCCCAGATCTGGTAATCTCAATGAAGAAGGCACTGTTCAGAAAATTGATGATCAATGGAGAAAACTCGGAATACGTGATATTCCGTGTGAAATAAAGAACATGCCTGAACCTGAGAGTTTCTGGAATGCTGTTAAATACATGTTGCCTTGGTGGAAATACTGATTTCAAAGAACTGGCGGAGTTTGCATTATCAGTGATTTCATTGCCACACAGAAACACTTCTTGTGAAAGAGTTTTTCCCAATCTAAGTTTAACAAAAACCAAAATTACAAACAAGATTGGCACCAGATACTGTAAATGAACTTATTCTGTCGTCTCAGCTTATGAAAGAAAGTGGCGGGTCCAAAAATCTGCAAGCCAACTAGATGTTAAAGTTTATCTCAACAACAAATTTGTATAATGCTGCAACAGTTGAGGAAGATGATGAACTTTCAGCTGAATAGTGCAAGAAACTTAAGTACTATAGTTATAATACTGATTGAGGTCATCAATCTTGTAAGTGGATACCATAAACATCAATACTATTACATTTTCGTAAGTGTTATGCTGATACATTTATTATTGCAGCATTTGGTTTATGATGTACAATAATTTTGAATCCAAATCTATAATTTTGAGTGGCCGGTACGATAATTTTATTTTAAACTTTGGCAGCTCTGGTAATATGTAACGAGAGTAGGCATGTGAGGTCTGGTTGACTTGTGCGACACATGACTGCCAATTAATCATTCTTCCAGCCAAAGAAATATACAGATAAAGTTGTCGCTGCGGCAAACAATCAAGTAAGGTGTAATGTTAGAAGTCCTAGTCAGGCAATTGCATAGCTGCCTCCATTCTAAAACTATAATGTTAAATAAAGCTAGGGGTCTCATAGACCTCTAATGAGTTAAGTTTGTTAATACATGAAGAAAGATGTCAAGATTGGCACTCTACTGAGCTTTTCAAAACAATCCAAAGCTACCGCCCCTAGCATCTCGCACAGTTCTGTTCACCTAGTTTGCAAGAAGAGTAAAAATATGAGGAAAGAGCATCTTTGAGGCTCCTATTAAAAGCAGGACAGGAGTATCCGAAGGTGATGAAAGATAGGAAAAGGAATTGAAAGAATATAACTGAAGACATTGGGAAGTGTGCTGAGGATGACATTCATGGTGATTTCACAGAAGACGAAGATATGTCACGCACAAAATAATTAATATATGATAAAGGACTTAACTGATTTATTCAATACAAACTAAAATTCTTGTTGAAACTATGGTATTTAATGTGCTAGTAGCTGCATGAGCTCTCTGTATACAGACATGTAAAATAAACATTCCAATGATACCTGAGTGGGTGACTTCATAACAATGATATATTGCTGCTACTAAAGGCAGGAAGGTGACTCACATTCAAGCTTTTACTTAAATGTTCAGTGTTCAAGAACGATTGCATGAGCTATAACAAAGTTTGTAATGCCTAATCTGAACACATTTGTAGACAAATATTTACCAAGATTAAAATTGAATAACAGAATCACTTTTTATATTTTCCAAATATAAGAAATATAAGTGTTCTGCTGTTAAAACACATTCTAGTTGCAAGGAGGAGGTTAATAATTTACAATGTATGTCTATAATCCTGACTCCATCTTTACATTTTTATTATGTTATTTATATACAATGTATTTATTGCTTTCTTTTTCATAAATATCTGTAAAACAGTATTTATTTTTTTAATAGTTAACCATTAAGTTTTTTGTGTGTTAATTATGAAGCACAACAAAACTCATACAAAGTACACAAGTGTATTACAGTGCACAAAACTGAATGTAATAATAATTTAAATTAAACTAATGCCTTCATTTCACACATATTTAGGTATAGTGAGAAAATACAGGGAAGTGATTTGGGTTGTAGGAGCTGTAGGAGCAGATCTGCATGTTGGGAGACAGACAGCATCTCTGCACATAAAGTAACAGGTTTTTACTGAAAAGATAACATGATATCTAAAAGGCAGTAAATGCCTTATTCTTACACATGTTTTTAGGTTTACCCATAAATAAACCACAGGACATCAGAGCAGGCTTATCTGAGGACTGCAACCCAGTACTGATAATTATGTTCTGAAAACTCTCCTCAATCAAAGTGATTTGTTAGCAGTGGCCCAGAAAAATCGCTCCGCCACCTTCCTCAAAAAACCTCTGCAAAATATTCAGTACAGAATTTCACTAAATTGCTTAAATTAAAACATTATAAATGACCATTGTTTGTAAATTGCAACTGTACCACCAAGGACTAAGATTTGATTCCATGACTGGAGGCTGAATAGTATTATTGCTGGGAGAGTAAATCCAAAAACTATAGTTTCAAATGAAACTTGGTTCAAATTGAATGTCCAAGTTAGGTCACAAAACAATTGATAATGGAGTGCAGAAAAACCTGATCTTGTGCGAGAAATTCCACTCCATCTGAAACAATTGGTGAATGTACATGCAACAATAGGGCCAAAATCTTTTTAAATTGCTATCAACAGTCAAAGATATATACATGACAGTTAACAACATTGAATGCTAGCAAGCATTCTTTCAGAAGCTGCTGCTACTCTCACACTGACTGTGTGTTGCTTAGATTTCTTAGGCTAGAATTATTAGGGGATTGTGGCCTTCTCTTAGCCCTGATCTAATGCACAGAAGCTCTATAAGTATTTTACAAAACTTAATAACCCTCAACAAGGATCACTGCCCGTGCCACTAAATTGTAACCATTAGCAAATAAAAGGTGACCTTCATAAACAGGATGCAGGGCAATGCAGCTGTCTTCCCATTCGTTTATACCAGGCCTGTCAAACGTCACTCCAAGGGTGTGAATTGAGGAGTCCACCCCTCCTTAACTGCAGTAGCACGCGCTAGTAGAACCGGTTTTCGCTTTGTTTTTCAAGTTTTCCGGTTTGAAGGGAGGGAAAATAGGGGAATATTTTTCACACCTGGTGAGTGCTGTTTGACACGCCTGGTTTATACTTTTAAACTGCTAGGATTGCAAACTCATACTTCGAAACGCCACCTATGGCAGAGGAGTGGGACAGGTAATCATGTTTTGAAAAAAACTATAAATGAAAATATCACAGAGAATTTGCCAGAATTAGCCTGTGGAATTCATGGATGTTCGTGGGGATAAATGCAGGTGCTGGGAATGTATTGTTGAGGGAGATAATTGTTAACACAGATTAGTAGTCATCATTTTTCAATATTTCATGCTTTCAATATGTGTAGGGATGGTGTCACAGCTGCAACTGTGCCTTTGCCTTAGGCCCCAGATGCATGACTACGCCCCTAGCTCCAATGGGCCACAACCTGAACAACCTTCCTGTGCTGCCTAATGCAAGACATAACAGATTGCTGCCTGATTTTGGAGTATTTGGCCAGATACTCTGAGCAGTCAAACTTAATCAAGCTCCATACTAACAATAAAGAGGTAGTACATTTTCAACAATGCACATAATAGTATTTACAATTTAAAAAATATACAAGAATTCCTGTCACTTTATAACTATTTATTATGTTTGACCAGTTATGAGCTACAGAAACAGCTGTAGAAGTTTTTTTGTTGCCCATTTTCTATAACAATGCAAGAATGTTTTACATTTCTAACAAGTCTCACTGTAACTCACCCATAATCATCATTTTGTCACACATTTTCACCTCTATGACTTGTCTAAATTTATTAGTTATGTTCCGACACTTTTATTTTCCAATCACTGTTTTACTCATTTGCTTATGCACACAATATTGGTCACAGTTATAAATGTTGATAAACTTTAAGCAAAGCACTTCATGATCAAAATAAGTTATTTTAATGAATTTGAATAAACTTAAGCAAATTTTTAATTTTCACTATCTGTCCCATAGCTGCAGAAGTAGTTTCCTGTTATGAGAAATGTATTCCTGCTTCATTGAAGATGATCAACAATCTGAAAATTAAAGTGATACATTATAACAACATTGATAAATAAAAAAAAATTCTAACTTTAACTATGTGAGCATAATTCAGTGGTGTAATATGCTATGAATGAACTGGCTGAACCCCACAGAATCCTTGATGTTTTCTTTGGCAAATCTGTATAAAATTCAATGTTACTTTATGTTAGGGAAGTACTAAATAACACCTACAAGACATACATTAAACCTATTCTACTGTATGGTAGCGAACATCTGATTACATTAAAAAAATCCTTAATTGGGTGCTGTGCACCTTCATAAAACTGGCATCCTCAACTCCCCAAATTGTATATTGTGTCAGGATGAGAACTTCATAAGGAAGTAAGATCATCTCCCACATTGTATGGCTCAAGGTGTTAACCTCTGGATCACTAACAGAACTGTACTGGGAAACAAGAAAGAAAATGGAATATATCCAAACAACAGGGTATTAGACTATACTACTTTATGTTAAACTCCTATATAACTTGGTGATATACAAGGTGTTAAGGGAATGAGTGCACACACTTCAACAGTTAAGCTAAAACATAAGTTCCTCTACCAATTTCCTCTATAGTGCATAGTTCCATAAATAAAAAATAAAATTGGTCAAATGTTTAATGGCCAATGTGTCACTCTCATTTATCCATTGCTTCTACAATTAACACAGAGAGGTGGAACTTCAAAAGATGAGCTATTTGTGTGTTTTCCATTTGTTGCAATAGTCATTTAGCCACAAAATGATACTAAATAATTGGATTCAGGTGTACCTATTAGAATAAATTTGTAAACATACTATTGATAATGCACAACTTTGATGTGTGTATAAAGCAAAGGTCAGAAATGTTGATAGTAAACAGTCAGGTCTTGTGATGATTGCTCAGAAGTTAAATCAATCCCTCCCTCATTACTTGCAGTAGCTAATAAACATACACATGTAGCAAAACCAGTTTTTGAGCACTGGCCTACTTTGAACTTTCACTCATTATAGAAATGATAACATGCATGGGGTAGCAGAAGCTGATTGTACACAAAAAATTACCTGTATTTAGGCTTTCACGGCCAGTGTCTTGACTATTCGAAATGTTTAGTTCTTCCGGGCTTGTAGGCCGTGGTCTAGAAGGCATGGTAGATACCAACATTTTGCCAAGTACTGCGCTTGGCATCATCAGGGTAACACGATCCTCCGTCTGCACTGGTCAGAGTTTGAATGTGGAGGCAGAGAAGTAGTGGAAGTATTGACCGTTAACATCTGTTACGGTTATTTATAAGGGTGGGGGTGGGCGGGGCATTGTTGCGCTGGCTACGGTAGTGACTGGCCAGCTGTAGTGCAGACAGAGGATCGTGTTACCCTAATGATGCCAAGCGCAGTACTTGGCGAAACGTTGGTATCTACTCTGCCTTCTAGACCACGGCCTACAAGCCCAGAAGAACTAAACATTTAGAATAGTCAAAACATTGGCTGTTCAGTCCTATTCTGTCGCCAGGCTATGCAGATAATGTACTCAGTAATGTTCACCTATCTTCTTTGCCTTTCACAATCGAAGAATTTGTTGTTGGACTTCATATTCGAATCTGCTATCATGCAAAATCCAGCACTCATATACCTAACATTATATATATACAAAATGGGAGTAGGTCAAGCTGCTAACGCTTATACCTACATAAGCAGGGCTAGGGCTTTTAGGCGCAAATATCATGAAAAATGGAAGAAAGGTGTTGGTTTATACAACCAATTCAACAATTTAGCTTTTGTCTATTCTAGTTTAGTACCTGGGCGACTGAGCTTTGCTCGGATTTTCTTTTCTTTTCCTTTTTTTTTAATCCTGTTTTTTTTTTTTCTGGGGGAGGGGGGAAAGAGAAGATATTTATTTAGATAAACTTGAAAAGCAAAATGTTAACTAAATATAAATTTCCATCCTAATTGTTGGAGCAGTTTCCATGACGAGACCTTTAATATATTGGCTTGTTTGTTGAAATTGGTCCATTAACAGAGAAATTATGGCCAAAATAAGGTTTTGACTAATTGTGACTGTTACGCGTAGACTAATATAGTCAACTCTCTTTAGGTTTTCTGAAAGCTCTTGACGAGACCTTCAATATCCTGGCTTGTTTGTTTAAATTGGCCCATTAACAGAGAAATTATAGCCAAAATAAGGTTTAGACTACTTGTGACTGTTACGTGTAAAATCACGTTTTTTCAGGAATGACACATATATAGGTAAACTTAATAAGCAAAACCCTGTATGAATACAAAATTTGATTGAAACCATTAGAGTAATTTCCAAGTTGTGCTTAATATATATATACAAGAATTGCTCGTTTATATATTCTAGTTTATTAACTTACAAACAAGTACATCAAATTATCACTCATGATAAGAAGCTGTTGTACTTTAAAACATTAAGCATCTCTATATTTTTAAAAGTTTCTTTCTATTAGGAGATAGAATGTCTTTGTAGATGCTAAAGCTTCTTTTGACATCCACAGAAACCACTGAACCAAACCTTGTATTCACTTGGAATGACAACTCAATAGATATGGGCCATTCCTCAATCTCTGGATTCTTCCGAAGACTAGATTCAAGTTTATCTTTAGCAAAGCCATCTAACAGCTTCCTCATGGAAGTAAAAATATCTCACTGTTTTTTCCCTTTCCAGTCTTGTTCTTCTAATCGTAAATAGCTACAGTCAGGCATCGACACAATACAGTTCTGTCTACAAATTATGTATTTTCTCTGGTAACAAAAGTTGCTGCCTTGAGAATTGCACCAGCATCGGTTGGATCCAAAGAATTCAAAACTCTTTTATTCTATAAGAATTCTCACACAACATGCAGACACACTCAATCAAAGATCCCCAGCAAGTAATGATTGGAAAATTTGGAAGAAGCAGGCCAGGTTTCCCTGTACAGAACACCACTGCTTGAAGCTTTCAGCAGGGCAGAAATGAATTGACTTGCAATATCATATTCATTCCTTATGGATTCCAACCCTGTGAAGGACAACATGTCACATGCTTCAAGTTGAATTGAATTTATTTAATACTAGAGCATATACATCTTGGACTGCCCATGAGCTTTAGCTCCCTGGCTCTTCTGTCATTGGACAGCCCTCTGAGGTTCTCTACATTTGACATATGCTATTCATTATTCAGCCAATTTATCAGCCTTACTCAAGCCTCTCTTTTGCCTTTTGTCTTTTAATGCACTTATTTTCACCAAATTCTCGTATACTTTCTTTCTGCTAAGCACGTTACTATTTTAAATAACCCATTCCAATCTAACATTTAATTTTCCCCTCTTTTTCTTATGTTTCATGATCATTTACTAATAATTTCCTACATCTCATGGGTTCACTTTTTATCTCTTTCACTTCCACATTCTTTTCCTCACTTCACTTTCACTTATACCTACTTGGCTTTATCCCTAAACTTTTGTTTCCTCCCTCCTTCCCACCCTGAACATATTTCACTTAATCACTTTCTCTTCCATGTCACGTGGCACTGATCACCATTTTACTCTCTCTTTTTTGACTTCCTATATATTAGCACATGTTCATTATCTGAAATCCACTTATTTAAGTTGGTACCGTTTTTATAATAATAAGTCTTTACACATCAGCAGGAAAAGATTCTTTACATAGCATACCGGAGGTATAGCAGCAGGAATAATGTTTTTACTGAATGATGTAATAGTTTGATATCGGACGCGGTTATCTACAGGGTCGAGGTCACAGAATGGAATGCATAAATCAACGTTCCTTTATCACAATATATTTATTCGTTAATTTACACTTTTAGCACCATATTAATTAATCAACCATCTTCACAGTTAGGTAGAATCTACACTGTATAAAAGTTTGGGTGAAAGTTACATGTTCACGCACTACCAAAAAAAATACATCCTTCCAACTTGAGCATACAGACGCTAATGAATAAAGAGTCCCTGGCGTCAGTATGACGCAACACCGCCATTCTTATGTATTCATCCGCGCAACAGTTCTCGTTGGTTGAACTCAAAGTGACGAGAAAACATTGGCCATCTTGAATATTAAAAAAAATAAGTCCCTGATACACCCAAATTAAAAGAATTAGAAATTTACACACTCTTACAAAAATATTTACATGAACGACCCTCCATTGGTCAATATTCTGTCTCAAAGTTAATATTTTTCCAAATTCGTGCTGGCTTTCTCTGGCCATCGTTCTCCCATTTCAATTTACCCACATATGTATGTGGTCAAACCCTACATCTTCTTGTTAACTCAGTTTATTTCCACTTTAAAATTGCTCCTTTGTCGCTTGCTAGTTTCTCACCACCATCTTTATTCTCTGTTGAATTGCTGTAACCAATTATATGTTCTTCCTTCTCCTTCTCTGTCACCCCATCACTTGCTAATTTCCCCTCTATTTTTCCTCCTGCATCTGTCCTTGGATTAATGTTTTCCCCTTCTCAGCGATTCTTTGAAATATGATATGGCTGACTTAGCTTCCTGTGTTTCCTGTCTCATCTCTTAATGATTTTCCGCTACAGTGTCTGTTAGTTCATTCTTTTCCTCTGTATTTTGTCCATCTGTCCATAATTTAAAATCTTGGATATATCTTTCTTTCATAGAAGTTTGAAAACAGTGTTGTTATAATTAATTTAATTTAAAAGGTGCATCAATTAATAACACTAAACAACAGTTACAACATAATTTTCCGGAATGCGTTTCGAAGGTTAACTTTCCTCCATTATCAACCGGACAATAGGATATGTGCCTACTTCCTCTGACTTTTTGCTTGACTTCTCTGTTCTATTAATTTCATTTACTGCCTTTGGTCATATGATGTCTTTGTTGATAAAGATGTTTGTTGCTTTCAGTAATTTTGCCTGTTTCAGTATGTTGTAAGTCATATATGTACTTGTAAAATTTGCTAGAACGTTTCTTCTTCCATTTCTTCTTCCGAATCTAAATGATTCTCGTATTTCATAGTTACTAGTGTTTATATGCAGCTTCTTCTCTAGAACTTCCTTTACCTCTTGCTTTGAATCAATGTCTGTCCTCTCTTCTTTTCCAATGAACACCAAGTTATATTTCCTACTTTTGTCCTTCCATTTTTCCTTTGATGTTTTGTAATTCTTCCCTTAGAGTTTCTATATTTTTAAGTATCTCTTCTTCTTTATCAACTAATTCTCTTCTTCTGTTCACTTCTCTGCTTTTCTCCATTGCTAATATTTTTCCTATTTCTCCCAGCTTTGCCATCACTTCTTCTATAGTATCTTTGCCGGCAATGTCCTTTGCATCCTTCTTCCTCTTACTCACGGAAGCGATCTCGGCACACATCTGCTCTGTCTCATTGTTGGCTCAGTACTCTCTGCTTCTGGTTAGGAAATAAAGGTTTCAATTGATTAACAGCTGAAACCATAATGGAGCCTGGTCCGTAATCACAGGAAGGTTTTCAAACTCAATAGCTGTAGGCCCTTTTAGACAAGATATTGACTGCATTGCTGTACTGGCATTGGCTTTCTGCAGCTCATACATTTTTAACATGGGCTTAACCTGCTCCCCTGCTAACGAAAAGACTAAAATAATCAAAACACATCATTCCATTAAGTCTATGGTTTCATTCAGGATGATTCCCGCATTGCAATCAGACACTTTCTTCTTGATTCTTTGTATGGTTCTTGGTAAATAGTTCCATGTAGTTCTTACTTTCTCTACTGGTAAGTACAAGGAAGTATTGTATTCCAACCAAAAATTCAATGTCGAGATTTTACCAGAAATATGTTTTGAGACCCCCCTGAATCCAAAAAAAGCATTTTTACTTTCTCTACTGGTAAGTAGGGGAAGTATTGTATTCCACCCAAAAATTCGATGTCGAGATTTCACCAGAAATGTGTGTTTTGAGACCCCCTGAATCCAAAGAAAGCATTTTTAGAAAAAGGTCTGTGTGTGTTTTTGTGTGTCTGTGTGTCAGTCACTCTGTGGACAGCATAACTCAAAAACGAAAAGTCAGTTAAAAACCAAAGTTGGTATTTAAGTTTAATGTCTTTTAAGGATGCGTCACAAAGATTTTGAAGAAAATAGCCCCACCCTAAACTACCCTCTACATGGAAACTTTTGATTTTCTTGAAAACAGCTCTAACGATTTTGATTAAAATGTCATATGTTTGAGATATTTTTATGGCAAATGAAATGTATATCTTGAATTTTCTGGCTATAGCCCCTGTAGTCGTATTTACTCTGGACGACTTTTGCATAACTGGTAAACCGTTAAGATATAGACCAAATCATACTCTACAAAAAATGTAGATCTTGCTAAAATACACAACTTATGCCTCAATGAATTTTCTTGTAGGGTTAACCATTTCGTTGATATTCCTTGTTATGTGTGTGAGTTTCGGAAAACTTAAAACTTTCGTGAAATGGATCATCGTTGTTCATTTTTTATATGGTAAGTGTGCAAAGAGAAGAGAATCTCAAAGCTTCAAAAGGTGTGACTATTGCTCAAAGCCTTCTGTATTCTAACTTTCCCCTTGCACCTATAAGGAAATAAGCAATAAGATAATTTGTACAAATGTTTATCTCAACTAAGACGAAGAGGATGTAGGAATAACAATTTGTACAAATAGTTTGTACAAGAGTAGAGAAAGTCATGTGAGTGCAGCACATCAGATTTTTAGAAAAAGTGTGTGTGTGTGTGCGCGTGCGTGTGTGTGCGCATGCATCTGTCTGACAGTCAGCATAACTCAAAAATGAAAAGTCGGTTAGAAATCAAAGTTGGTATTTAAGTTTAACGTCTTTCAAGGATGTGACACAAAGATTTTGAAGAAAATAGCCTCAGCCTAAACTAACCTTTACATGGAAAATTTTGATTTTTTTGAAAATGGCTCTAACGGTTTTGATTAAAATGTCATATGTTTAAGATATTTGTATGACAAATGAAATGTGTATTTTGAATTTTCTGGCTATAGCCTATGTAGTCCTGTTGACTCTGTGACACTTTTGAATAACTCGTAAACCGTAAGAGATATACCAAATCTTACTATACAAAAAATGTAGATCTCGCTAAAACACACAAGTTATGTCTAAATAAATTTTTTTTGCAGAGTGAACCATTTCAGAGATATTCCTTGTTATTTGTATCACTTTTGGAAAACAAAACTTTCGTGAAATGGAACATCGTTCATTTTTTATATGTTAAGCGTGCAAAGAGAACAGAATCTTTAAAAGATTTGACTATCGCTCAAAGCCTACTGTATTCTAATATTCCCCTTGCACCTACATGGAAATAAGCAATAAGATAATTTGTACAAATGTTTGTCTGAACTAACACGAAGAAGACACAAGAATAAGAGTTTGTAAGAATAGTTAGTACAAGAGTAGGGAAAGTGCAACACATGAGATTTTTAGAACAAGGTCTGTGTGTGTCTGTCAGTTTGTCAGTCTGTGGACAGCATAACTCAAAAACAAAAAGTCGGTTAAAAACCAAAGTTAGTATTTAAGTTCAATGTCTTTCAAGGGTGCGACACGAAGATTTTGAAGAAAATAGTCCCACCCTAAACTACCCCCTACACGGAAATTTTTTCGAAAATTTTTATTTTCTTGAAAATGGCTAACAATTTTGATTAAAATGCCATATGTTAAAGATATTTGTATGACAAATGAAATGACAAATTAACGTTTCTTTGGATATGCTGTATCTTAATTTTAATCCTTGTTTTATTTTATTTATTTTTTTCTAATTTGACTTATGCATATTTAAAAACACTTTTTTTAAATATTTAACAAAATTTTAATCTTTGCGATTCCTTGTTGTAAGAGTATAAATCTAATATATCTTGTATTCTGATTTTTATGGTCACCTGAAATGTCAGGCAAATGTCACAATTTTTGTTTGTGAAATATATATATTAAATTTTCTGGCTATAGCCTATGTAGTCCTAATAAATAAAATAAAATAAAATAGGGGATTTGGGCTGTTTAGGAAGGGGTTCCTCTTCAGCCGACTTAAGTTTTAATTTTGTAGTTTGGGCAGAGAGATTTCAGCAGTTGTGTCACGGCTGGTCAGGGTGAAGGGGAATTTAAATTTAGGACACTCATTTAGGAACAATATACTTATTATGTAGTCCTGTTTATCTGGATGACTTTTGAATAACTCATAAACTGTAAGAGATAGACAAAATCTTACTATACAAAAAATGTAGATCTCGCTAAAACATAGAATTTATGTCTGAATAAAACTTTTTGTAGAGTGAACCATTTCGGAGATATTCCTTGTTATATGTGTCAGTTTTGGAAAGCTTAAAACTTTCGTGAAATGGAACATCATTGTTCATTTTTTTATATGTTATATGTATATCTCAAAGCTTTAAAATATTTGACTATTGCTGAAAGCCTACTATATTCTAATATTCCCCTTGCACCTACAAGGAAATAAGCAGTTAGGTAGTTTGTACAAATGTGTATCTTAACTAACACGAAGAAGATATAGAAATAAGAATTTGTAAGAATGGTTAGTACAAGAGTAGAGAAAGTCATGTGAGTGTAACTCATCAGATTTTTTCTTAAAGTACTCTCATCGGGCATTCATATCTTTGTGTATTTTTTAAAGATATCCCTTGACAGCTGGACGGTCCATTTTATTGAGTAGAATTTCTGCTTCTGTAAGAGCTGTACACAAATCTATGCTGAATTCCTTCAAATTTTGACTTTTTGAAGAACTCTGTTGAAATGCATTTCATAATAGTGGTTGCTGCAATTTGTTTGCTTGAGGAGTCTTGCTCATTTGGTGCTTAGAGCTGGTGTTTTTTATCTAACAGAATTCCTAAATCACAAATACGACTCGCATAATATTTCCATCAGTGTCTATGAAACCTTGTTTGAATTCCTGAGCCAAAACAATAAATCAGGCACTGGAACCTCTGGCATGGTAATATCTAGTAAATACACTCATTTAGTAATGTAATAAAGGACTAACAGCAGTTTCTAATACAAACTTTATTTAACGTTGAAGCATCTACAATTGCACTTACCACTCAAAGTCACTTTACAAACTCACTATCTCACTGAATCATTCGCTTGCTAACTGATGCGAAAAAAAAAATTGGTTCACGTTGTGTCGCCATTTGTAGCGGAATATATGATGGTCACGTTGTGTCGCCCTTTGATGTGGGATGGATGTTGTTCGCTCCGGCTTAGTTCAGCATGAAATCTCTTTAATCCCGGGTATGCGTAGGTATGTTATAGATTACCCCAGAAGAACTTTTGTATATTATTTATTTTTTTTACTCTCTGACACTTTCGGGAGTTATGCCGACTTTCGCTACATAGAGATACTCGCAGAGCAATCGCACTCACGTGTGTACACCACAACGTTCACCACCGGTCTGGGCTGAGTGGTGACGCTTTCTGGCATACCCACGCTAGGAAAACGTTCTCTCCAATTTTAAATGTCATGACGTCATCCAAAAGAAAGCCTCGTATCCAAAATGCTATTTCATTTCTTTTCCCAATTTAGAAATGTCCCTTTCTATTATAACATGTTCTTTTTTGAATTCCGAATATCTAGTTACCTTTTTATGATTAAACGATGTTTTCTTTATATTTTATTAAACATATCGCGTGACTTTTAAGATTGGCAGACCTGAATTTTGACCGTGAATTTAAACTATGTGGTATGACGTCATGACTCGTTAATTTCAAACCAATAATGCGTTTATCCTACAAATTTAACGACTATTATTTACTCATATCTTGCTCACCTTACAACACTTCCTACTCTATTATCTACCTATGTTATTACTCAACATTTATCGCAAATCTCACATCCGGCAATTAAATTAAAACGTGTCTTTATCAAGCCCATTCGATTTGAAATCTAAATTTCGGTATCATAACTCAATTCAACTGTCACACAACTCACTCTTGCACCCACTTACTCACTTGCTGTCCATACTCTTATATCTCTATCTTCTTAGTATATCCAATTATTAGCTGACGACATGCCCACTGTGTTTCACTATGACTTTCCTCTCCTTACAAATGATGGATAAAAAGCACAATGTTTGTTGTATGTTTCAGCAGCCTCATTCCAAAGGTGGGGTGTATTTAATATGTATTGGAGAGGGTTGTCCACGGTTAGAGGGATTGCAGATTTTAGATTAGTTCTATATATGTTTATGACCGGGCAGCTTAAGAGGATATATTCCAAATCTTCATTATTGTTGCACCACCAACAACTACTAGAACCAACAAGATCAAAGCGGTGAAGATACTTCTGAGTGATAGTATGGCAGTTATATGGTTATATGATACCAGAATGTTCTCATTCATATTGGAACTGCTGTCTCAGTGATTTCTAGTATCTTCGAGCAGAACCCAGTCTCAATTCTTGGAACTACATACATGCAGTTACTGCAGTCTCTTTGTGACTTTGGTCTCCACCTCCATGTGAATAAATGACATCTGTCACAGTAATAAACTCACATTCATGAACAGCAGGCTACTGATTCTGGTGAAATTGAAGGATAGAATGACACACACTCATTGTCAATTGCATTATTGTGGGCTACTTTGTAGCAGTAAAGCGAGAGAGAGAGAGGATTTGTTACACACATAATTATTTTCCGTTGTTGCAGGTATGTTTTCAAGTTCTGTACAGCAGTTACCAAAAGAAGTAGGCTTACTATTTGCATTCTCACAGCAAGCTGAGGGAATGTTAATTGAAAGTTGAATATTTTATATTGATTAGAAATCATATATGATAAAATGGAATGAAAGTTAAAAGAAAAATCTGATGTGTTGCACTCACATGACTTTCTCTACTCTTGTACTAACCATTCTTACAAACTCTTATTCCAATATCTTCTTTCTTGATAGTTGAGATACACATTTGTACAAATTATCTTATTGCTTATTTCCTTGTAGGTGCAAGGGGAATGTTAGAATACAGTAGGCTTTGTGCGATAGTCAAATGTTTGAGATTCTGTTGTCTTTGCACACTTAACATATTAAAAAAATGAACAACGATGATCCATTTCACGAAAGTTCTAAGTTTTCCGAACCTCACACACATAACAAGGAATATCTCTGAAATGGTTCACCCTACAAGAAAATTTATTGAGACATAAATTGTGTATTTTAGCAAGATCTACATTTTTTGTATAGTATAATTTGGTCTATCTCTCACGGTTTACCAGTTATGCAAAAGTCGTCCAGAGTAAATACGACTACAGGGGCTATAGCCAGAAAATTCAAGATATACATTTCATTTGTCATCAAAATATCTCAAACATATGACATTTTAATCAAAATCGTTAGAGCCATTTTCAAGAAAACCAAATTTTCGAAAAATATTCCATGTAAAGGGTAGTTTAGGGTGGGGCTATTTTCTTCAAAATCTTCGTGTCGCATCCTTGAAAGACAATAAACTTAAATACCAACTTTGGTTTTTAACCGACTTTTCGTTTTTGAGTTATGCTGTCCACAGACTGACACACAGACATGCACACAGATCTTTTCCTAAAAGTGCTTTTTTTGGATTCAGGGGGCCTCAAAACATGTATTTCCGGTGAAATCTCGACATCGAATTTTTGGGTGGAATACAATACTTCCCCTACTTACCAGTAGAGAAAGTAAAAAAGGGGGGGAAAAGGGGATAAAGGTCCCAAAAAAACTGAAGAAAGATGCATGAAAAAAATGCCTCTTTTCACAACTAGAGATAACATTTAACACTGTTGTACCTTTTCAAAGAGCTTTAATTTATCCTAAGCAAAAAGGTGTGCACCCAAAAATCCTAACCCCATATATAAGCAACAACTTTCAAAAGGAAATGTATGTGTACTTTGCAGTTTCAAATTTGAATTTCTAAACAACTAAAAGACAATTTTCAAGAGTTGAATATTACTGAGTATGAATGCACTGAAGTAGGCAGTTATCAAAATGGCAGTGATCTGTTATGAAGAATGTATGTAAAACTAGAAGCAGAGACAATCTACACATCACCAATGAAGAGAGTCACATGTAAGTTTGACTGCTGACAAACAGAATATTGACCTACCCTAGATCTTCTTTTCTTCACTAATAAATTATCTTTCAGTTTTGTATTACACCTTTTCACTGTATCCTCCATTTCTATTTTGCCTTTTAATGTTATCTTTTTCCTTCTGAACCATAACGTGCTTACTTGCCATTTCGAATCATAATATACAGGTTCCTTCATTTAAAACCTAACGGAGCACACGACAGAGGTACCAAAATAACATTATGACCCGCATTTTATCATGAACTGATAGAACAAAAGAAATCATATACGTGGTCTCAACAAGATTTTGCTACTGCCCATACAGCAGAGAAGTCCGTAAATAAATTAGGGAAGTGTTTGAAGATAGAGTGATTAGTGCTGGTGTATGGCCTCTCGCTCCACCAATCTAACAGCGTGTGATTTTTACTTGTGGGGTAACCTGAAAAACAATGTTTATGAGACAAATCCTCATACACTGAATGAAATAAAATATTAGACATGAAATTTGAAACATTACAGAGGCCCAACTTAATCGTGTGAATCAGAATGTGTTCTACCCATATAATGCTTGTTTAGCTGAGGGTGGATGACATTTCCAGCATCTTCTATAAGGCGAGAGTGTTATACATACTTTACCCATGGAATTTATATAGGAGCAAAGCTGTTTATTGGCTTATTTGGTAGTGTTTAATGCCTGCTTTTACTACATACGGCACCGCAGGCGGTGACAGGTGACATTGGTAATACATGGAATAAAGATGGAGCACCGGTGGAATGAGATGGTGGGGGACACCAGAAAACCTGGAAGAAACCCACCCTAGCACTGCTTTGTCCACCACGAATCCCACATGCTGTCGCCTGGGATCGATCCCGTGCCGCTTTGTGAGAAGTGAATGGTCTAACCACTCGGCTACAGCGCAGCCAAAGCCGCCGGCTGTGGCACACCCAATTGCAAAGGCAAAATGATGTGTGCCTGTTAGGTTTTAAATGAAGAACCCTGTTTATTATAATAATTCAAAATGCATGTAAGCAAGCTGTGGTTCAGAAGGAAAAAGATAACATTAAAGGGTGAAATAGAAATGGAGGAAGCAGTGAAAAGGTGTAATACAAAACTGAAAGATAATCATTAGTGAATAATTTTGCTTTGAGGCATCTTGATATGATACTAAATAAACTTATAAGAGAAAGTCAGAAAAACTGTGCAACTCATTAAAATATGCATTTTGTGTTAAACCATCCTGTAGTGTTAGCCATTTACATGATGTGTTGTTGGTCAAAGTTTTCCAGTATTTCAAGTCATACATTTTTTAAATGTTATGTATATTCTTTTATCAGGTCTTCAAAGATAATTCAAAATATCAAAGCCAGGACACATATAAGCTTCATTTTAAAAATTTGACTACAGTCTTTTATACTTCTATGTAGCTGCAACGAAGTGTTTTTTTAAAATCATTTAAGGAAATATTCGTCATGATTGGAAAATGGATTTTCAAGTATCTTTACTTCCTCTACTATTTATGTTTACTCTGTAGGTGTAAGTAATATGTATAACATTTCACCTAACAATTTTACATAGAGATTTCATTGGAAATACATGTTTCAAGACACAGGATAAAATAAAAGAAATTGAAACTGGAAAAAAAAAAGAAGAAAGAAATGTGTGCATGCATGTAAGAACTCTGAAACAAAATACTGGATACTTGTGAACATAAGAGATATACAAATTACTACATACAAAGAGTAGATTCTTTTAAAGACACCTTATTTTGAATATCTTGCTTGTCGCATCAGCCACTTCCAAGATATCTGTTATTATTACTTTGAATTTTTCAATACATTCACCTTTTTTTTTAAAATAGTCATCATTCAATTATTCCTTGCAATATAATAGAAAGAGCATGGAATTTCAAGGCCAGCATGTATCAGCCCACTTTTAAACATTTGATTAAAGCTTCAGTTACCTGTCAGTCCCTTATAGCTACAACAAAATGAGCAACGAAACCATATGATTCATAAGCAGATAGACATGTGTAAGATACTGTGGTGCCAGCAGCATGTCAAAGCAGGCTTACAGTCAACCAGCTCACACCACTACATTGCTAGGCAATGCATAGCCATGTTGGCTAAGAACAAAGCCCGTTTCCAGGCAGTTCAAGAAGCTTTGAATACTGGGCTTTATGAAACGGCTTTCTAGAGAAGTTGCTGGTACCTAATTCTCAGCTATATAAGCGAGTTGGTCAGAGTGTTGAGAGGTTTAGTGAGGTTATCATCAGAGTTAGTCTCATGTTCAAGAGGCCGTGAGTTCGAATCTCACTTAGAGTAAGTTATCCGGATAAGGTTTTCTTCCAAGGTTTTCCCTTATCCTGAGGAGGCGAATGTCAGGCAACTTAAAACTCTATGGACCTCGAGCTCATATGAGCATCATTTCACCCACTCAATGTCTGATATGACATTATGTTGTAGGATGTTAAAAAAAAAAAAAAAATTAGTAACTGTCAGAGAGAGAGTTGTGGACAGTTGAGCAGTGTTTTACATCAGGGTTGTGATGGAACAGAACAGCAGTGAGTAGTGAGGTCACGAGTTATGAATTGTGATTCAATTTTAAGGGAAGTACAGTGACATAAAAAAAACTGGACTCATCATTTCTTACACTGGTGTCAAAGTTCTTGTTGTTGGCTAGTGCTGGATTTCTGACAATGAAGTCATTAATCCTCTTGCTCTCCAATATTTTTTCACTGATGAATAGGGCACTAGAAAGGGCTAGGCATATTAAGTGTCAGAAGTGGTATTCCACAGCCATGATGGAGGTAATGCTGGAATATTGCCAATATGCAGCAGATGAAGATGGAAAGAAAGCTGAATTGAAAAAACTAAACTCTGGAATTCAGAAAATAAAGACATAGCCATTGGTGAGATTGACGAACTACTGGACGGGTGATCAAAGACTTGGAAGAACTCTGCCAATGTGTTAACACCCTGGAAGATATAAGGGAACGGTTTAGCAACCTTTAGGAGGGCATTGTTGATCACCTTAACATCTTCCAATGAAGAGTTGAAGGCAGCACCAACGAACTGGATGCCAGGGTGGAACAAATGATTGGCAAAAAACTAAGTAATTGGAGGCCGAGACACCAAGAAGTGACACAACGCCTGCAGCATCAAGCCACCAAGAATGATGGGACATTGACCTCAGAGCGCTGGCCACCCACAACCAATGGCTGATAACTAGCCTCCAGGGATGGGTGGCAGAAGTGCTGAATGTGATTCCAACATTGGCAGCATCTAGAGACATCTAGGAGGCTCTAGAAGACCAGTTCGGAAACCATGTCTGAGAGCAGGTCATCGCAGCTAGCTCAAGTCGAGGCTCTAAAAGCCAGGGCAGATGCTGTAATAGTTCATCCTGGCTATTAACTAATAAACAAGACTCGGTGAACCTCTTGGCCAGATATGTGAGCGTCTAATGCTCAGCAACCACAAGACCATCCATGATGCACTGAAGGTCACACTGAGGATTGGAGTGGAGTGTGGTTTTTAAGGGCCTGTTGACAACGGGGTCATTTGGGCCCCAAGTCAAATTTTAAAGTCTAAAACAAACTACTGCTTTTTTAGAGGTAGAACTGGAACTTAAAAATTCAATGCCACAACTGGGATTTGAACCACCGACCTTCCGCTTACCGGGCGGACGCTCTAACCACTGAGCTATTGTGAATTTTTAAGTTCCAGTTCTACTTCTAAAACTTTGCCCACACACGGCTTGTGTGTTTAAAAACACCAACAGTAAGTTTGTTGGCATAAATAAATAATAATTACTGCTTTTTTAGTTTTCGCCTTTTAACCCAATAAACAGGTAAAACGTTAGAAGGTAAAAGTCTAAAACAGTTAAAACGTTAAAAACCTAAAAGGCAAACATTGAAATGAAATAGTTAAAACGTAAAAGCAAGTGGCACAACAATAAAACTGGGACTCGTCTAAAACCATAAAATAAGACGCCAAAAAATAAAACACAAGTTAAACTTGTTTTGCAGAACCAATTTGGATGACGAACCGAAGCACCTTATCTACGGACACGGGTCGTTGCCCAGAATTGACCACATTCTAAAACGCAGGCCAAGGAATTGGTGCTCTCTAGTATATCGTGGACAATCAATCGAAACATGCGGGACGGACAGCTGTACACCGCACATCTGACACACAAGGGCCGAGTCAAGACCATCTTTATCAAGGCCTGGAGACGGAAAGAGATTATGTTAATGACGTCATCACGGGAGGCTTATGTTTATCACCTATTTGTTTATTACGGGAATGCAACACACCAGTGCGTGGTTGGAATGCTAAGAAGTTGGTTGTGTCTTACAAAGTGTCAGTAAACAATTAAGTGAACGAAAAATCGAATTACAAAGTGGTGTAGTTTTTAATACAAAATGCCTAGGAAGTGTTATGTGCCGGGTTATACCTCAAACTATAAAACAAGTGTAGAAAAATATGTTAGTGTTTTCATTTGCAAAGGATCCACACAGGAGAGAGCAGTGGGTACATGCTATTCACAGGGATAATTATGAACCAGATGTGGTATTATGAAACATTTTTCTGAACAGCACATAGTGAAGGAATTTACTGCTATGCGAAGTGATGGAGGCGTTTTGTAGTACCCAGAACAACTCCTAAACTTGCTGAAAATCCATGACCCTCCGCTGTTTCCTAATTTACCATCCTACCTGACTTCCGAGCCAGCATCCAAACGTAGGGATCCAGAACAAAGATGAGAAAAGGGATGCAGCAGCATTTCATAAATGGCTCAAGGATGACAAAATTGTTGGATTTCAGAGCTTTAAAAATAGAATTAGTGACATGAAATTAGAGGGATTCACCGTCATCATTAAAAGAAAACGATGTAATTTTTGTGAAAATTGATACTGAAGAAATTACTAAAATTGTAGCAGCATTAAAAATTAATTCAAATTTTATTATTTAGGTTCTATAGGGTAAAATTGTAATACCCACGTCACAACGCGAGGCCAACGTTCTAAGCAATTCATACGGAATAAACACATGTTTTACAGCATTTCTGCGCTGGAAGAAGCATGTGTTCATTTAAATTTTCACATTTCGTATTAAAAGTTAATGTGAGTTAGTATGTTAGTAGAAAACATGCTTTGCATAGTCGTTAATGGCAGAGCACGCTTCTTACCTTCTCAATGCGAATATATCTTTTTTTTTTTTTGCCTGTTGATAATACCAAACTATCTTGTTTAATAATGCAGTAGGTTTCTAAGAGGATGTTGGTTATTACTTTTATTATTTTCCTCGTCAAAATAGCACCCGTTAACTCGCAATCACTAGCATTACAGTTAACACCGATATTATTAATCACATGTCTCAGCACCTAAATGTAGAATTAAGTTTCTCTGGTTTTTTACTTTGAGAAATTCTTGTTCATATGTCTCAACAAATTTACTACTTTTTCGTGATCACCAAGCATTTTCACCTTCTCTGATAAATATTTTAAATGCAAGAGTTTCTATCAGGACTGACGGGTTGAGAAAGTTGTCTGAGGTAATCAGGATAGGGTAAAGAAAGAACATTGGAATCACGTAACTGTCTGTATGGGGGGGGGGGGGGGGGGGGGGTAAATTTCATTGACTTTTTATTGACCAATTTTACTTGCTCTTCTAGGAATTTAGTTTTTAGATGTTCTGTGGAATCTTCATTCATGTTCTCCCATCATTCCTTTAAAATGTTGGCGGCCTGAAGTAGTTTATATTCTGTTTGTTCACTTGCTATGGTGAACCAAAAGAGCTTCAAATTTAGATCATTTATCCAATACAATTTGTCTACCGAGAATCCCTTTAAACTTACTATTGGGTATTACAATTTTACCCTATAGAACCTAAATAATAAAATTTGAATTAATTTTTAATGCTGCTACAATTTTAGTAATTTCTTCAGTATCAATTTTCACAAAAATTACATCGTTTTCTTTTAATGATGACGGTGAATCCCTCTAATTTCATGTCACTAATTCTATTTTTAAAGCTCTGAAATCCAACAATTTTGTCATCCTTGAGCCATTTACGAAATGCTGCTGCATCCCTTTTCAGCATTTCCCCTCTTCTTTCTTCTGGATCCCTACGTTTGGATGCTGGTTCGAAAGTCAGGTAGGATGGTAACTTAGGAAACAGCGGAGGGGCATGGATTTTCAGCAAGTTTAGGAGTTGTTCTGGGTACTACAAAACGCCTCCATCACTTCACGTAGCAGTAAATTCCTTCACTATGTGCTGTTCAGAAAAATGTTTCATAATACCACATCTGGTTCATAATTATCCCTGTGAATAGCATGTACCCACTGCTCTCTCCTGTGTGGATCCTTTGGAAACGAAAACACTAACATTTTTCTACACTTGTTTTATAGTTTGAGGTATAACCCGGCACATAACACTTCCTAGGCATTTTGTATTAAAAACTACACCACTTTGTAATTCGATTTTTCGTTCACTTAATTGTTTACTGACACTTTGTAAGATACAACCAACTTCTTAGCATTCCAACCACGCACTGGTGTGTTGCATTCCCGTAATAAACAAATAGGTGATAAACATAAGCCTCCCGTGACGACGTCATTAATGTAATCTCTTTCCGTCTCCAGGCCTGTTTAGATAAAGATGGCCTTGGTTAAGTGGTAAGCTGGCAGCAGAGATGGCATGTGTCACCAGCGTAGCCACACCGCCGCTTGCTCACCGACCAGCTGCAGTCATCTAAATGCTGAAAAAGCATGTAGATGTAAACCGTGATTAGGCTGCAAATGGGTTTCTTGTAGGCAGATGACGGAAGGCGATCGCTGTGAAACTAAATGTCTGGAGCCCTGGCCCAGAACCCATTAATATTCCACTGGATTATTTCCATACTAAAAATGAATTAGTGGGCAGTCTTTATTTTCTTTTTTACCTTCGCACACTTGGGACCGATAATGCGAGGTCCGCCGTTCTCTGGCGACTCCTCTTATGTGCGGGAGTCTGAAGAACCCCTGCGGCTCGCAGAGGGAGAGCGGAACTTCACAGAGGATGTGCAACAACTGGCCCGGTGTTTATGCCTGGAACGATGGCATTCAACAGGCAATGAAGCAGTCTCAGAGCTAGTCGACTGCTGCGGAGCTGGCGTCTGGACGGCAGAAGAGGTAGTCTGTGGTCGAACTGTAGGTGGAGTAGAACCAGGCTCGTCAGGTGAGCCAGTTTGGTCTTCCACGGAAACCCGAGAGAGCCGTCTGTACGACGGCGTCCTGTTTGGGAACAGCCTGGCGGACAGCTGCCGAAAACTTCAAGGTGGTGGTAGGATGAAGTTTCTGATACCGCTTTCGTGCGTCTACAAAAGTCAGGTATTCCTTAACCCGAAGCTCCTGGATTGCCTTTTCCTCTAAAAAGCGGGGGCAATCGCGCGAGTTCAACGGGTGTACAAATCCACAGTTGACACTGGTGGAGTCCTGATCGCACAGGGAGCCGTCGTGAGCATTTCGACCTAGGCGAGGACAGACTGGTGTATCGGTACATCGCTGCTGCGTATGCCCGAACTTCTAGCAGCGAAAACAAGGGGTTCGGGACATACGGTCGTACGGTTGCTCATTCATACCCGCAGAAGATGAATTGCGGCAGAGTCGTACGTTCAAACGTAAGGAAACCCGTACGTAAGGCGGACGGCTGGTTGTCCTTACAAATTAAGCGGTACGCAGCAATAACACCTTGGTCTGAAAGGCGTTAACAATGTCCTCGTTAGAGAGGTTATCCAGACTTGATGTAGAAACTACGCCGCGACAAATATTCAAGGTCTTATGCTTCTCCACCTTTACGGAATAAGAACCTAGGAGAGTGGCTCTCAGTAGTTTTGAAGTTGGGAGTCTTGAGCCACCTCTATAAGCAAGTTGTCGTCCCTACATCGTGACATTTTTTTTTTTTTTTTTTTTTTTTTTTACAAGTCTACATATGCGATCTACCTCCTTTTTAATGTAAACCGGACTCAGAGTAGCCAGGATCTTCTTCTCACTTACCCTACTCATAACCAAAAAATCGTGGATTTGAAGGGGTGGAGCGCAGAGGAGACATGATTATGAGGTCCCCCTTCCGGACCGTCGGCGTCAGCCTGCCATCCGGGGATAAAAGAAAGACACCAAAATCTTCCGGTCTGTGCCGGCCCGAAGCACCCGTTTCAGACCCGATCTCAAGGAGTACTTCAGAAAAAGCTACCCTCCACCTGTCACTACTTACCGGTATGCGACATTTCCACCGAAGGCAGGCCCGACTTTATGCCCCTACCATAGGAATAACCACCTGTGGCTTCCCACTTTAGGCCACGCTGCCTCAACGGAGTCAGTGTGGATTCAGGGCACTTGTGGTTGATTACATCGGCCCCAGACAGCGGTAACACGTCGGGTCCCCCTGTACACCCCTGCGGCGCACGGCCGCCAAGATACCCATGGGGACCCGGTCTCTAAGGAGCTATGTGGGTGTACATGACAATGGAACGGCTCCGCACCTAGTGTCGCACAAAAGGAGTAGTGAGGAGGGTCCACACAACCTTAACGCCTGAGCCTCCGAAGAGCACACAAGATGGAATCTGCGCCGAAACTGTGGGACAGGAACCATGGAGATAGGGCAGATCCTGTTGGTGAGATAAGAGTTATAACTCTAAAACTTAACCTACGTAAAACCATAAAACCTAGAAGAGGAAGAGACTACATCTAAGTGTATGGAAAAAAAAAACGTGGCTAGACCCGATGGAGGTGAGGGGATGATGGTGATGAGCGGCTCGGGGCCCCAGGTGCGCCAAACCCAGACCTACCGTAGCAGGTTCCGGGGGAGGGGGGGGGGGGGGGAGGGCTGAGGATTGGAGTGGCCGAGATAATTACTGCCCCGACCTTGAAGACCAGAAGAATCTGATATAACGGGGAGAGAGGAACAACCCACGGACGACAGCAGTGTGTACTGGGGGAGTGGCCAATTACGGCCGCATTGATCAAGTACTCCACCATATCGATACCAAAGATGTCCAATCTATCCAGCAACAAAAGAGATGTGCTCTTCTGGAAAGCAAGCAGAGCTACCGGACAGGTGCAGAACATGAGATCCATGATAACCGCCAAAGAGTCTGACAGCTCTTAGTGCTCCCTTGAAGTCCTGGTGAAGAACTACAAATGACAATTCTATGTGGACTACAGGAAGCTGAATACTGCCACTCAAAAGGACTACTTTCGCTTATCTGGGGTTGACAATACCCTGGGAACCCTTGCAGGTGCCCAGTGGTTATGACTTGGGTACTGGCAGGTAGCTCTAGACCATACCTTTCCAACTCAGGTGCCGCCAGAGCCTTGGCCGGCACCGATAGTAGCACCAGTGCTAAGCTGGGCACTAGAGAGGTGGGAGAAGGTGAAGTGGCAGAGGTAGCACAAGTAGGCATTCTGGTAATGGTAGTTGAGGTACCTGTGGTGGAGTGAATCTTGCGTTGACTGTTGAATGGGACAGATTGTCAAGTCAACGTGCAGTTTACCAAAACAATTGTTATTGACAAGTTTGTGAACACACAAACACAACATTTATCCTCTAAATATATTTTGGTTACCCTGGTGTGCATTTACCTTTGGGTCAATTTTTGACATCATTTTGCTGCAACTAATTTACCAATATTCGGTACAATAGATTTGGCAGTAGAAATTTGCAGTACTGCCTCTAAGGCAGCATCAGACCATGATTGAAAGCATTTGTTTGCATGCATAAGTGGTACCAAACATTGACACAAATTTTAAGGCAAGTGCATGAATTTTGGGAAATTAAGGTAACACTTTGGTACCAAATGAACTTTCTTCCCTAATTAACCACTTTTAATGCAATTTTTAGATTAAGTTGCACCTGTCATGATATACTGTTGGTATATGTTTCACTGCTATATATTAAATAGTTTT